>JAQPPZ010002837.1:10000000-10526486 GCA_028583015.1 Wollemia nobilis | reverse complement strand
GGTATGAACCTCACTCTATTTCCCTTGTACCTTCTGTGCTAGGGCTAAAATAAACAACAGGCCTCCCTATCTTCTAACGTGAATGACGATGACAAAACCTTATGGTGGATACAAAAAATGAACGACGGATATCCGAACAACGGATCACGAAATCTCAACGAAGAAGAAATCGAACATCAGATCATGAAATCACAGCGAGCAAAACTTTTCAAAAATGCGGATGGGATCATCTTTGATCTTCATCATGGGAGATTTATATGCATATTTCCCATAAAATCTTGACGTCGGTGAGGAGTTTAACACGTCGACGGAGGAGTTTAACATGTCAACGAAGGTCTTGGCTAGCGCCCTCAATCTTAGAACATACCGCCATCAAAGTTAAGACATTTGCGCCATGGGTTAGGAGAACCCAATGCAAACAATAAATTAATATTTTTTAAAAAATAATTAAAAGAAACCTTAACAAGGTTTTTAATTATTAAATAAATACTTCCTCCTAGACCCAAATGCATTAAACTAATGCATCCACCTGTAATCTTTAAACTTGCCAACTTGGGGTTTACAAAATACCTTTGAAACTGTCATGCCATAACCTTCATCAAAACAAGTTGTTTGACATCAAATCAAATTCCTTTAAGAGCTTCTTGACATCAATGACAACTTATACACTTGAGCAAAGGCAATGTACCCAAAGCACCCAAAATTGCCAACATCTCAAATATGTTAATGTTTGTGAATATCTTATTCACACTAAAGTTATAATCCTTATAGATGTTATAAAGATAGTATACATAGATTTAATTACACTTGACATATGTAAATATCAAAGGAAAACGAACATAAAGGAGCATTTAGATACTAATCCAATGATGGCAAATATTTGTTGTGACACAAGTGACCTCAAGTTCTTGATGAAAAATATTTATTATGACACAAGAAACCTCAAGCCCATAATGACAAATATCTATTGTGACACAAGTGATAAAGGTATGGCCAATCCACCTTGGAATGTTGCCCCACTAAGCCATGATACTATCCTCTATCTTCAAGTGTTCAAAAACCTCTCTATTCACCATGTATATAGGGAAGGCAATAAATCTTCTGATTTAATGGCTAACTTTGGGTTAATGGTGGATTCCTATAAGACCTCGAGTTTTGACTTTCCCTAATATTTATTAAACATCTATCATAGAAATGATGTCTCCATATTTGTATATATTTTATCCTATGAATACTGGGTTGTGCCATCGATGCTCGAGGAGAGAACTCAATGCTCGTATTTTGATTATTGTATCTCACCAATCCTATTGGATCAATGCTTGGTTTTTCACCATGATGATGAGGCATCGCTCCACCAACAAGAGATACATGGGCATGAATTCTGAGTTTCATCTTCCAAGGAGCACAACATGCTTTATTTGAGGCCAAGATGTGCTAAATTTATTGTGCTATGATGATTGGCACAAGCCTGAGGTCCAACAAAACATAAAATTCTATATCCAAATCAATAGACTTCAAAGTAAAATTGGTGGTGGATATCAGCCCCATGCCTATGTTAGCCATTGTGATCATTGTTGGAAAACTAGAAATTGTGAAGTGGATGGGAAGGTGCATCGATCAAGCAATTGGGACATGTGTGGTGATGCCTACATTGGTCATGTTTATATCACACCTAAAGAGCACAATATCACACCCAATCATGATATTTTAAGTGCTTTGTGCCAAAATCATAATTTTACCATCCTCATAAATAGGATTAGCCAGCTTCTTTTTCATATGGATGTTAAAATTGGTTGGTCTTGGCATGGTGGCACCACATAGAGGAAGGTTGGGTATTTGGCTTACCCTCATTCATCCACACCTAATGTTATCCACCAGTACTCCAAACATGGTAATCCTAAGAGCAATTTTAATCCCAAATATAGGTGCCATATCTTCACCTCGTATTCAATGCCTCCTTTTTTGGCTTACACTCTACTACAAATCCAATCATCATTGGATGTGGCAAGGCTCATGTGGTGAGACATTTTAGGGTGGATATTGCCCATCAATTACTCAGATCAAGCACTTAGTCCAAGGGTGGTGGCATGAACCCATCCTAGCATTATGGGGAATGCTTTTTTAGTGATTCAGTGCTCAGTTTCTTAAATATGAAGAACCAATGAAATCAGTGGTGTAATTTGATGTATGCTCACCTTATGAACATCCCTGTGTATTGTGATAATAATAAGATGGTGCTAATAGAACGTAAAATACTATAGCTCAACCCTAGCATTGAATAAATTCTAGAATTCCATGTACTATTGAACTTCCTAAAAACATTTTAGGGGCATGACTTGGAGACTTCAAAGAAAATTTTTCAAACCTAGGATAGTGGAATGATGTCTTTGAGGGGTTTGATATTCACATTTACAATTGACTTGTTGGTCGAGATTATGGAGCTCCCCAACAACAAGGAGATCATCCATTGGGAAAAGTATTTTATATCAAGGATAATGAGCACCTAAGCATTTGATTTATATTGGTGATAGTGGTGGCTATGTCAAAGTCCATATTACTATAGGCATTGAAATTTCATATTGAAGAACAAGAACATGAATGCTTTGAAAATCATAGAAAAGGATTTGGCTCAAATCCAATGAAGTGAATGGGCTATAATGGTACAATATTGGATTATATGGATAAGGTATAACCTAGCCCACAATTCCACATATTATTCCAAATAATTAAGGCATTGGCTATGATGGTCAAGCAATAAATAGTAACACTAAGTTTATAAAATCATAATCCCATGCAATTTCTAGAACCAACTATTAGCACAAATAGAAAATGACCAATAAGGTACATATTAATTGTGTATGGAAAAAAATCACACAATGGAATAACATAAAATCAATTTTTAATAAATTCTATAAAATAAAGAGAAATACCAAGAGGTAAATCTAGAGGTAGACCCCGAGGTGACAAACCCAAAAGTAGACCTTAGAGGCAGACCCAATGGTAGACTGAGAGGTAGACCCAAATATAGAAGACCTAGAGGTATTACACATAGAGGTAGATCCAATAGTGTATTTAGTGATCAATCTAGAGGTAGTAGACCTTGAGGTAGACCCAAAGGCAATAGACCCAAAGGTAGACCTAGAGGGTAACCCAAAGGTGTTTACCCAAGCTAGATCAATAGCTCAATTAAAATTAAAAGAGCAAAGAGTGAAATCAAATGCCATAATAAGATCCAAAGCCCAAAGCTAGATCTAGAGCCAAGAGCCAAGAGCCAAATCCAGGACTCCTCTAAATTAAGAGGGGGTCCTAATATTTCCTATCCCAAATAATATATGGTTGGGAAATGTGATTATTTTATGAACAACTAAAGTAATTTTTTTATTTTTTCCTAGAAGTTACCAAGCATTAATGTCAAAGCATGTGAGAGATAAGTCATGGGAAAAAATTTAGGTTCAAATATTGCACACCCTCTTCATCTTTCTCAAGTAATCCTTTGTCACAAACAAGGGCAAACCATGATGTGTGGCCCATTCGTTCAACATGTGCAAAGGCATCGAGATAGACATGGAACAATTCACGAAAAATCCCTTTCCCATAGTGGAGTCAACCTCAATTTAGTATTAATGCATGGTGTATGTTTTCCTTCCTAGCCAAATTACCTAGGTTTGAAACCTTTAAGCGCTCTTTTTTCCTTGCTTTAAAATTTTTTAATTGTAAAAAAATAAAAAAATAAACAATAGGGCACATGATTTTTTTTAATTAAGAGGGTCTTTCAGTTTTTTTTTTAAAGTGCTTATTTTTTTTTTAAGAAAAAAATTGAGTGATTTTTCATTTAAAAAATAAAGTGCATGGTTTTATTTTTTTTAAGATGATTCTAAATTTTTAAAAAGCGCATGCTTTTTTTAATAAAAAATGGGGGAGAATTGTTTTAAAGCACATTCTTTTTTATTATAAAAATAAATAAATAAATAAATTTTTAATGCACATGTTTTTTTAAGCATTTTATTTATTTAAAAAAATCATGAGCTTTAATTTTAAGTGAATTTCAAAGGAATAAGGGTGTATGAGTGATTTTTTTCCTTCTTTTGCATTGATAAGGGTGATTTGATCTTGCAAACTTTAAAATTCTATTTTGCAATATTACTCAAACATTGTGATTATAAAAAGGTGCATTTTCGATAAAGTTTTATGCCTTCATATTTCTTGCAAAGTTCACCCCTATATTTTACAGGATTACACATGGTCAATAAATATTGTGCAAGGTGCAATATTGGTAGAGATTAACACCTTCATCCTTCTTACAAAATTTAATGATTATAAAAGGTGCATTTTTGGCATGGGAAAAGCAAAGAGAAAGAAAACCCCAAATCAATCAAAAATTCATAAGTACACAACACCATATAAAGGTTTTTAATTTCTAAAAGGTAAGGATCTTTATGAATATGGAAAATTTGTCACTTCAAGGAGTTTTTTGCAAATAATTCTCAAAGATGTTGATGTTTGTGAAGATCTTCTTCACAATGAAGTTATAATCCTTATAGATATTATAAGGATAGTACACATAGAGTTAATTACACTTGACATATATAAACATCAAAGGAAAGAGGACATAAAGGAGAATTTAGATACTAATCCAATGATGGTAAATGTTTGTTGTGACATAAGTGACCTCAAGTTCTTGATGGTAAATATTTATTATGATACAAGTGACCTCAAGCCCATAATGACAAATATCTATTGTAACACAAGTGATAATGGTATGACCAATCCACCTTGGAATTTTGCCCCGCTAATCCATGAGACTATCCTCTATCTTCAATTTTTAGCAATCTCTCTATTCACCACGTGTATAGGGAAGGCAACAAATCTTCTAATTTAATGGCTAACTTTGGGTTAACGGTGGATTCCTATAAGACCTGGAGTTTTGAATTTTCCCAATGTCTATTAAACATCTGTCATGAGAATGATGTCTCCATATTTGTATAGTTTTTATCCTATGAATACTGGGTTGTGCCACCGATGCTCGAGGAGAGGACCTGATTCTTTTGTTTTGATTATTGTACCTCACCAATCCTATTGGATCAAAGCTTGGGTTTTCACCATGGTGATGAGGCATCGTCCACCAGCAAGAGATACATGAGCATGAATTTTGAGTTTCATCTTCCAAGGAGCACAACATGCTTTTTTTGGGGCCAAGATGTGCTAAATTTTTTTCTCTATGGTGATTGGCAAAAGCCCGAGGTCCAACAAAACATAAAATTCCATATATCCAAATCAGCAGACTTCAAAGTAAAATGGGTAGTGGATATCAGCCCAATGCCTATGTTAGACATTTTGATCATTTTTGGAAAACTAGAAATCATGAAGTATATGGGAAGGTGCATCGATCGAGAAATTGGGACATGTGTGGTGATGCCTACATTATGTGTATATCACACCAAAAGAGTATAATATCACACCCAATCATGACATGTTAAGTGCTTTGTAAAAAAATCATAATTTTACCATCCTCATCAATAGGATTAGCCAGCTTGTCTTTCATATGGATGTTAACATTTTTTGATCTTGGTATGATGGCACCATGTAGAGGAAGGTTGGGCATGTGGCTTGCCCTCATTCATCCACACCTGATGTTACCCACCAGTACTTCAAAAATGAAAATCCTAAAAGTAGTTTTAATCCCAAAGATAGGTTCCATATCTTCACCTCGCATTCAATGCCTCCTTTTCTAGCTAACGCTCTACTACGAACCCAATCATCATTAGGTATGGCAAGGCTCATGTGGTGAGACATTTCAAGGTAGATATTTCCTATAAATGGCTCAGATCAAGCAATTAGCCCAAGGGTGGTGGGATGAACCCATCCTAGCAATATGGAGAATGCTTTTTTAGTGAGTCAATGCTAAGTTGCTTAAATATGAAGAACCAATGAAATTAGTGGTGTAAGTTGGTGTATGCTCACCCTATGAACATCCCTGTGTATTGTGATAACAATAAGATGGCACTAATAGAACCTAAAATCCTATAGCTTGACCCCAATTTTGGAGAAATTTTGGCATTCTATGGACTGTTGAACTTCCTCAAAAATATTCAGGGGCATGACTTGAAGCTTTCAAAGGAATTTGTTCAAACCTAGGATAGTGGAACGATGTCTTTGAGGGGTTTGATGTTCATAGTTACAATTGACTTGTTGGTCAATATTACAGAGCTACCCAACAACGAGGAGATCATCCATTGGGACAAGCATTTGATGGAAATGAAACTTGTTTATTTTCATGACAAAGGAAAGTTTCTATCCAATAAGGATAATAGGTTCATCTGGTAAGACCTTCCCCTACCATGGAATTGGATGCTCATCCTAATTATGCAATACCTGATGATTGACAAACTATCATATCCTTTATGAAGCTTCCACATAGCATTCTTGAACTATCTAAAGGATGTGAATTTGATCAACATCCTAAAATATCTTTTTTTATCAATGGATATTTCTATTGACAGCGTTCGAAAAGGAAAATCCACCTATCCTAAGCATTAGGGTCTCCACCTGATTATTTAAAACTACATTAGTCAGAACTCAAATCAATGTATCATTTATTTTAGTGGTCTTCTAGCTATTCCTGAGCCCATCCCAGGCTCACCTCTGGTACTCCTAGAAGCTACCCCATAAGACTCGATAATTGACATCGATGTTGGTACTCCTAGCAGAGTGAGCAAGCAAAAAATGGTAGGGGTTTGTCTTCTACTTTGATCAGATGCTCTACTCGTGTCAATTTTTCCATAAATGAAAAGGATAATAATGTTATTACCACAAATTTTTTTGCAATAGAGTACACCTCTCCTACACACAAGATGTAGAAGACCCTGGCAGGGCCATCCCCTAGTGTGAGTTTTGTTCAATCGATAGGCGATGCTGACCAAATGTCAGACCTGGATGATATCATTTTGCTAGCTAACTCAATGCTCTTGAGGGTTGTAAATATTATCAACTAGCTGAAGGCCCAAAAAGTATCCCAAACTAGGGAGGATGCTCCCAAATACATTGATGATGAAGACTACATCCTAGAGTAATGTGTTACGTTTGGTTTTTTTGGTTTATCCATTATATCAGGTGACTAGTTTATTTTGGTCCTTGTATAACCTATATGCCTTTTCTTCCTCTATTTTGTCTTTTTCTATTTTATGGCCACTTATCATGGGCCCATTTTGTCTTATCCCATTTTTGGTTGATCCCACCCGGGATCCCCTCTACGGCTTGTAAAAGGTTTTGGGTCCCTTTCAAAACCTGTTATAAATAAAAAAAAGTGATATTATCACAAATATATATAGCTTGTGATACTAATGACTTGATTTATATTGGTGATAGTGGTGGCTATGTCAAATTCCATATTACTATAGGTATTGAAATTCATATTGAAGAACAAGAACATGAATGCTTTGAAAATCACAGAAAATGATTTGGCTCAAAGCTAATGAAGTGAATGGGCTATAATGGTACAATATTGGATGATATGGATAAGGAATAACCTAGCCCACAATTCCACATATTATTCCAAATAATTAAGGCATTGGCTATGATGGTCAAGCAATAACTAGTAACACTAATTTTGTAAAATCATAATCCCATGCAACTTCTAGAACCAACTATTTTCACAAATAGAAAATGACCAATAAGGTACATATTGATTGTGTATGGAAAAAAATCACACAATGGGATAACATAAAATCAATGTTGAATAGATTCTATAAAATAAATAGAAATACCAAGAGGTAAATCTATAGGTATACCCCAAGGTGACAAACCCAAAAATAGATCTTAGAGGCAGACCCATTGTAGACTGAGAGGTAGACCCAAAAGTAATATATCCAAAGGTATACCCAAATATAGTAGACCTAGAGGTAGATCCAATGGTGGATTTAGTGATCAAATTAGAGGTAGTAGACCTTGAGGTATACCCAAAGATACACCTAGAGTTAAACCCAAATGTGTTTACCCAAGCTAGATCAAGAGCCCAATTCAAATTGAAAGATCAAATAGTGAAATAAAATGCCATAACAAGATCCAAGAGCTAGAGCCAAAGCCCAAAGCTAGAGCTAGAGCCAATAGCCAATAGCCAAATCCAGGTTTCCTCTAAATTAAGAGGGGGTCCTAATATTTCCTATCCCAAATAATATAATACAATGCTCAAGAGGGGTGAAGGATATAATATTTTTAGATTTTGTTCTCTATTTTTTGGAATCATGCCTTAAATTTTGAGACAACAATACCATAGATTTGACCATTGTAGGTTGCCCAATCGAGAGGGAGGTTGTGTCTTGAAAATTGAGCTAAAATATTTCAGGCATGAAATCATACCTTCTATTTACAACCTACAATTTTTTCTAAAAAAATTGAATGCTCAAATTTTGGGGTCAAAAAGGTTGAATATTGTTGTTTACATACTTGATAGATAACTTAGCAAATTGAGTGATCCAATTTTGGGTATCTATAGTCATTGATCTCACTATCCTTCAAAACCTCAACCCATAATTTTATAATTAAATCATCTATGATAATGATAAAATATAGAGAAACATGAATAAAGGCCACATCCATAAGCCCACACATGTTTGTATACATTAAGTCTAAAATCTATCTGATTGTATGAAGGCTTAAAGAGAACTCAATCCAAACATGTTTAATCAATATACATAATTCATAATTCTCTAAATCCTGATGATTAAATCCATTCCTTTAAATGCATTTATAGTAGACTTTTCTAACTAGTATTACCCATTCACTTACTCTAGATTATTTTAGATGCTTCATTGGTGATTTGAATTTATTTTAAAAAATACCTGCAACATGCTATGGTACCTAGGAATAGGTATAGGGCATGTGATATTATATTGTATTAGGGTATTATAGATAGTTGGTATGGGCCTCATGTAATCCAAGGCTAATTATATTATATTGTATCATAATAATGAGTGGGATGAGGGTTTATAAGATGGGTATATAAAGAAAGGATATTATCATTGTAATCATGTAATCATCATACAAATCATTCATATGAAATATTAATCGTAGTCTTATTTTCCCATGAAGTGGCTTATGAGACTTTACCTTCTCTATGTGGTGTTCTCATATTTGAAAATCATGTGGAGTTTTCCTTCCTTAAGGAGTATTATTGGTGTTACCCTACACTAAGGGTATTATCTATCTTTATCTTATTATATGAATTATTATTATGGATAATTGTTTGTGGATGAATAATTTGATATTTCTACATATTGGTGAATTATTTCTATTAATGAGAATAAAGTTATATAACAAGTGGTATTAGATCAAGGATTCTTGCAAAATGAGGATTATATTTTTTGGTGGATTGCAAACTTAGGGTAATTTTTTCTAGAAAATGTCTCATTTTGTGGAAGCCATATCTTTGTGTAAAGTTATCTAATTCAAAAAAAATGGTGTCATTTTTCTTTAGAATTTGAATAGCTTTAAATGAGTGGTCATGTGATATATTTTGAGGTATTAAGGGAGATACAACCTTGTAAAGTAATCCATATGAAATAAGAGCATTATAGAGGTAAAATATTCTAGAAAACAACTCATATTGTGTGAGTCATAACTCGGAAAAAATGTGTCTAATTCAAATAATTCTTGTGCCATTTTATGTAGTATTTGAAGGGATTTTAAATGAGTGCTTAGATGAAGGAATCAGAGTAGTATTGAGGGAGGTACAACCCTATGAAGTCATCCATCTAGAACAAGGATAGTCATGGTTTTTCAAATTGTTTTTTAAAGATAAAAATTGTTGGTTGGGGTAAGCAAATTAGTTGCATTTACTTTTATTTTATTTTTTAAATTCTAAATATATTTTTTTATGTGGAAATTTAGCTTCAAAATTTAGAGGAGATATATATTTTTATCAAACTGTAATTTGCATTGTATTTTTGTTGGGGTGTGAACTCATGGCACTTCAAACATTTTATGGAGAGGATGATATTGATGTTAGAGACTGGTGGAAATATTTTAAATTGTTGTACTCTACTAATTATTGTTGGAACATTAATATTACTAATTATATTGGATGATAAGATTTCTCTTGGTATCAAAGTTTTCTTAGGGCCTGTTGGAACAATTTCTTGCATCCATAGGATTCGATTGTCATGCTACAAGAAATTATTTGGAACCAATGAGTTGTTACAATCTTTGGTCGACCTACCTCTTTATTTTGATAAAATAAATATTGCTAAAGAAAACATAACATAATGGGTAAGGAAACCCCAATGGTAACTTATGATTTTACACGTATTACACACTCTAGATTTTAGTTATATACTTATTATATTAAAATGACCAAGCAATGACAACAAAAATTATTATGCCTTATGCAGATCGGTGCCTTATTTGTTGGGTTGTTATAGCAATTTAACAACATTCATAACATGAACAAAAAGAATGGGGAAAGAGAAATTGGTGCTATTAGACTCATTCAAATATCGTAATCAATATAAGAATTAACCAATGAAAGAAATGCTCAAAACACGTTCAAATAATGTAACCTGTTATGAGGAAACACACAGAAATTGAGACAAGAAAAATATAAAGTTGAAATCCAAAATTATATTAATTTTTCAATGATATTACATGTAGAGTGGGAAGAAAGCCATTAAACTCTGTTACAGTTCTTTAATACAATGAGAAAGCCTTGTTCAAATAATGTAACAAGACTCCTTCAATTCTCCTTCTTTCAAATTGATAACAAGAAGAATCTCTAGACTTCAGGCTCAAGAAGAACTGGAAATATTCTCAGCTTTCCAAACACAGCTCTACCAAAACCTGCATTAAAAAGGGAAGAATGAGGGATGACAGAGGAAAAAGATACAAGGAATACAACAACACAATTCATAGGGCACTCAAGTATACCTCTTAGCAAAATGCTATCTCTAAATGCTTGATCCAAATTCTGATGACAGCTAGTGTATTTATAGCTTTGAATTCTTGAATCTATTATTTTTGGAATTTTTTGGCCTTACACTTGTCACATTTTTCTCTAATATTCTTTGTGTGCTCTCTAGTTTTTCTGGACTATGCGAAACTAGATTTTCTACCTTTCTTGTTCTTAGTTCAAAGGAAGATCTCAGTAGATGGTGTATTAGAAAATTATTGACATATATGATTAGTGAACCAGTATATACATATATACATGGACTTCTATTCTTCTTATTTTTCCTAGTTATTTGATTTAATCAATCGAGATTTTAAACTAGGCTATTGTAGTGGATTTTTGACGTAGGATGAAGGGGGACCCGATGTGATGGTGAAGAGAAGAGATGGATTGTGGGTTGCAAATATAATAAATGGCATTGATAACATGATGGATATGAGGTAGGAGGGAGCAATGGGATTTGATTTGCTCAATGGATGGTGGAGAGATGGTGCTATGTGGAGTGGACAGTGATGATAGTTAAGGGAGAATGCCTAGAAGGAGGGTAGTGATAGGTAGAAGGAAGGATGGAATATAAAACAAGATCTGGAAGCACCTATATGGTACTTCCTTAACTATACTCCATCAAAGTGATCCTCCTATAATTATATTCTATCGAAGCATTGAATATGCAGCTTTCTATAAGCTGAATCAGCATATTACTCTTGTTGTACTTCTTACATCCTCTGAATATGTAGAGTAGGAAACGGTGGTGCTTATGTATCTTACACTCCATTGCATTTTCCATGGATGTCCCTTCTTCTACCTTTTTTTTCCTTATAATTAAGATATTTCTTGTATGAGTCTACTTCGAGCAGGCTTATTTTATTTTTCGCATGGTATGCGATCATATTTGTGGATATGTAAAGATCTGATTTTTTTCTTCAATATCAACCTTTTTCTTTTGACCAGTCTACATTATCTTTGTTTTTAGTACCATCCATGGTATTCTATTTGATCACCTAAATATTTTCCCTTCCCAGATACTACCTAAATTAGCCATTACTTCCAGTATTTTGACTGTACTTTAATCTGTTGTGATGTCAGAGTCATTGATGTTTGTTACAAGACTCTCTTTACAGTGAATGATTTTATGAATGATTTGCCACCTTGGTCTGGCATAAGAGCTATCTTGAAACTTGTACCATTATGAGGTGACCCTTTTTTGGGGTGTTGATCATTATATTTTCTCATAGGGGTGCATACCCATTGAAATCCTTTAATCTGCATGTTGGTTAGCCTTAAGGAAAAACATACCAAATTTGGATTGCTTTAGCCCATGATTTATTATTATAATGAATTATAGACTAACCAAATATTAGGTATCTTATTCATAATACCTACCTCCCTGAGCATCGCCTACCATGCTTACTGTTATATCCAATATGCTTAAAGCATCATTGTTGATATCTATGATCCTGCATAATCGTTAGTCATACAAAATAATAGAGATATACTAAGGTAGCCATATATATTAAGTCAAAAAGTAATGGTTGGCCATAAATTGATTACAATGCTTATGCTCAGAAAAATAATTTTATCTTGATCTTTCCATGTATTAGTCATATAAAATATTGATTTATTAATGTCTACAAGGTGATCGAAAATGCCATGGTCCTTTATGCTCTTGCTCATGTTTCAAAACATTCATCGTTTGATCAAAAATTTGTCATGTGTGCTTGTCCGATCTTATCCTTTGGATGCCTTAGCTATGCACTATCATTAGATCTAGGTAGGGTCAAGTGCGACCGTTCGATATGCTTTGATAACAACCCTCTTGATGACTACTTTGTTTAAATATTGATCGCTTTCGAGAAAGTACTACCATCATATTTGAGTGGGATTAAGCATGATCATTGATGTCATTTTATTTTTGACTACTCTAGAAAGGTACTATCATCAAATTTTACATATTTAAGTGCTATCATCGATAAAATTTGGTTATATTCCATCGACGATCACTTTATAAATTTTTACCATTTCATTAAAGGCACTACTATTGGATATACTAGGGATTCAGTGCAGTCGTTGGATCTATAACAAGTGAAATGATAATTACTTTTGGCTCGGATGAAGGAACTTTTAACTATCAACTGGTATGCTATAATCAGGTCATTGGATCTGGCAAGATCAAATGTTGTCATTGGATCTAATAAAAATGTGCAATTTATACCTTTGTAATTTGACTTATCATTGTTCATTTATTCCATAGACGCGTGATCATTAGATCTATTTTGAAGTGGGTGTAGCCATCGTATCTCATGAAGGTGCAAGTCTTTTATTTACCTCCAAAAGGAGGCTTTTTAATTTTTTATTAATTGTATTGGTGCATGATTGTTGGATCAATTTGGATTGTGCACAGCCATTATATCTACCAAATATGAGGATATTTTGACTTTGACTTAGATATGAGATTTTAATGTTTGATCAAGTTGTTGTGGGTGTTTTCATTGGCTTAACTCAGGAGAAAGCGCTATCCTAGATCTTCTTTTGACCTGTAAAACTAAAAAAATAACACAAGGTGCACATGCTTTTTTAAATCTTTATTAATCTATGATTAATGAAATGGAAATGATTATCAACGTATTAAAACCTTTGTTAATTGTGTTTAACACTTTAATTAATCCCAAGGTACTTTAACACTTCTTAATGTTAACCCTGTCATACTTAGTTTGAGCATGATCGTTGGATCTGATCAGAGGCATGCGCTATCATCGAATATGGTGAAGACAAAGGGTAATTACCTTTTGTTTAGATGAAATACTTTCATTGTTTGATTGATCTGCTAAGAGCATGGCTATTGGATTGATCAGTGACTAGGCACGACCATTGATTTTCATTGACCTGCACATTCAATAACTGGTGAGGCGCATAATTAAAACTTAAATCACTTCGATTAGGTGGGAGGGGAAAAATTACTAACATATTAAAATCCTCACTAATCATGATTAGAAATTTTAATTAATCCCAAGGCACTTAACCCTTTCAAAGTTAATACTTTTATACTTAGATCGAGCATGATCGTCTGATCTTATCATATTAGAGCACTGCCCTTGGATCTATTTTATTTTCATGACTTTTAATCAATAGGGGCTCATAACCCTTAATTTAAATTTATTAAACTTTGAATTATAAATATTTTACCATGCCATTACTATTTTACCCAGTTGTTTTAACCATTGATTAGCTTATAAAAGTGTGTATGTCCGATCAAGGAGGATCTGAGTGCTGCCCTTGGATTTTCCCAAAGTGTTCAATGTTTATCCAAAGGAGGCACGTACCCTCAATTTGGTTTTATTAATTTGCATTCAAGACCTTAGGTTATATACTTGGTCTACTATTTTTTTATTTTGCATCTATCCTTTGGGTTTATTATGTGAGCACGTCCATCTGATCTCGAGGGTGAAATTCTATCATTCAGATTTTTGGACTTGCTCAATTTTTAAATTCAAAGGAGGTGCATACCTTCGCTTGCCCATGTTAGAATTTTAAACCTTAGATTTTAATTAATTTTAGGTTTTGATGCTTTGATCAATATTATTAAGGGCCCTAAGGACTTAGGGGTCTGTTTATTTTATTTAGGTCTAAAATTTATGATTAATTTTATAATAAGGACCAAGGTCTTTTTACGGGGACTTATTATTTGATTCGTGAATTACAGTATTTTTAATAAATTGAAGAGGCTTAACAGATAATGAAGGCTCTTTGATTAACGGGCATGAGGCAACTTTACTAATGATCAAGGCCACAACTTTAGACTCGATTAAGGACAATATTTTTAAAACTACTCTTAGGGACTAAACCATTGAAAATCAATTCCTCAAAGGAGAATGCAATAGAGACTAGCAACATTTGTTAAATTTATTGAAGCCAAAAATTTAAAATTGGGGATATCAGATGTTGAGTCAAATTTGGCTCCAACATAGGCTCTGATTGGGACAATGTGTTGAAAACTTGAGGCACTTGAGAATTCTAGAATCTCCTATTTTCATTTCCAAACTTGGACAAAATCATAAACCAAGCAAAGAAAACTTAAAATGAAAAGATACAATAGAGCAACAACAAACATGTTATCAAAGCAATAGAGTATCCATAAACTGATATTTTATTCAGTCAAATCGAATTAAAGGATCATAATTTTAAATCTAGATGAGCTTTTGAAATATTGTCATGATTGTTCAACAAAGTCCTAAGATAAGATTGTACATTATGCATCAAAGTTGGTTGTTCCATCATGTTTTGGCCTGAGTGTGTATTTGTGTATTCATTTTAATTTTTGGGTCTTCCAAAACTTCATCATATTTGGAAAATAGTCAAGCCTAATAAGTAATTTCACTTTTTTAATATTTTTTCATTTGTAGGACTTCACTACCAATCAAGCGTCTATAGCCCTGATGGAGATGCTACTAATCCCATCTGGTTTTACTCTACTGCTAGTCAAGTGTCTATAACCCTGATAGAGGTTTTCTAGATATCTCAAGTATTGACTCAATTTGCTTTATTTTAATTTTCTTCATATTTTGAGAAATATTTAGATATAAGTAGACTATGCAATGAGTATGCCTAATTTGAGGACCAGTTGTTGGCTATAAAGATAGAGTGTAATGATTTTCAACTCAACCATCTTACCAAAGACAATTATGTTGGACCCTAAAATTTCTTTTTAATGGAATTTGTAGAGTGAGGCTTTGTCAGGATGGGCAAATAACTTTGATTCACTCTGCTTTATACCATATGACAATTGCATGAACATTCAATTTTGAAAATTGTAAGCATCATCAAAATTTAAAATAAATTTTCTCTTCTCAGTTTGTTTTTAGAGAAATAAACATTTAAAGAATTCCCTTTTTCCTATGATAGTCATTAAGGATAACTACACAAAGCAAAATAGGACACAACAGTAAGAAGAACACTAACCAAAACAAATAACATAACATCCTGATAAGAACAATACTTTGTTTTTGGGTTTTTTACCATTTTTATTTTTTAGTTTTATTTTTTATTTGTTTTTATCTTTTTCTTAGGGAATTTACTCCCTATTGCCCTCATGACAAGGGTTATAAATTTTGAGATGTATAGCATTGATAGGGATTTTCATCAGTTCACCCTCCAAGGTTTGCAACTTGTAAGTGTTTGGACCAACAACTTGAGCTATTTGATAAGGGCCAATCCACTTGGGTTCTAACTTTCCTTTCTCACCATGTTTATCATTTTTAGGATCCCAGTAAATTACTACATCACCTTCATAGAAAGGAGTACCTTTTGCTCTTTTTTTGAATGATTTTATAATTTTTTGAGTTTGATCAATTATTTTGTTTAAGGTCTCTCTCCTTTGTTCTTGTAATTGGGAAATTTGGTCTAATATCCTTTGCAGGTAATTAGGGTTATCATGATCTTGTAATAGTAGGGAAAGTGCTAATTTTTCTATTATAGGAGGTAGTAATCCTTTTTCTCCATATACTAGTTCATAAGGAGTTCTTGTGTTTCTTTTGGTTGATAATTTGTCTACCCATAAAGCAAAATTTAATCCATTGTCCCAGCCCTTCTTTTTTTACCCAATGATATTTTAATTTTAGTAATTAAATTCTTATTTGAAGACTCAACTAGACCATTTTATTTTGGGTAATAATTTGTAGAGTGGGAGAGTTCAATTCCATATTTAGCACATAATTCTACCATTTCAAATGATACAAAATATTATCCATTATCTATGACTATCTTTTGAGGGACCCCAAACCTGGTTAGAATACTTTCTTCTAAGAAACTTATGATAGTTTGAGATGTAGAACTCTTCAGAGGTGCAACTTCTACCCATTTTGTGAAGTAATTTATTGCAGTTATGATCCATTTATGTCTACTTGATGAGTTTGGAGTGATTTCTCCAATATAATCAATGCCCCACTATGTGAAAGGTGCTTCTATGATCACTGGTTTGATAGGCATAGCAACCAAGTGCTTTTTACCTGCAAAAACCTAACAGTTATGATAGTTTCTAACATATTGATATACATCTTTAAAAAGTGTAGGTCAATAATAGCATGCTCTCATGATTTTATTTGTAATGGATTTTGGAGTGAAATATCCCCCATAGAAACCTTCATGAAATTATTTAATTGTTTCAAGGACTTCTTTTTCAAATAGGAAAATCAATAAAATGCCATCAGGGTGTCTCCAATACAGGTCACCGTTTTGCACATGGTATTTTTGTGCCTGCAATTTTATTGATCTTATTCTATTAACTAATAGGTCTTTTGGAAGAATAGAGTTTGCAAGTATGCTAATATTTCATTATACCATTTACATTCAACATTTTTAATTATCCTAATATCATGTGTTTCATCTACTGTAATAACATTATTAGAGTCATCTACTTTGTATGCCAAATATTTTGCTAGGCCCTGCCCTTTTATAGTTTTGACTATTTTGAATTCAACATCATACTGTAATAGCTTTACCATCCACCTTGTAGGCCTCCCCAATGGTTCAGACTAGGTGAAGACATATTTTATTGTTATATAAGGAATACAATAGTAAACCTTATTTAAACCGAATATAACCTTGAAATGTTCTAGTGATTGAATTACTGCATAAGCATGTTTCTCTAATAGAGTATATTTAATATGTGCTCCTTTTAATCCTGAACTCATGAATGCTATAGGTATTTCATTATTTTCATCATACTTTTGGGAAAGGACTGCAGCAATGGAATTCTCAAATGCATATGAGTAAATGTTGAAATATTTAGAATAATTGGGGCAGCATAAGGTTGGGGCAGTAGAAATGGTTTCTTTTATTCTTTCGAAAGCTTCCATGTTTTCTAATGTCCATTTTATTTCTACAATATTTTTAACCATTTCATTTATGGATTTGGTCACCTTTGCAAAATTAGGGATGAATCTTCTAACAAAATTTATTTTGTGAAAGAATGACTTGACTCATTTTAGGTTTCTAGGAGGGGGATTATGGAGATGGCTTCTATTTTTTCTAGATCAATATTTATCCCCTTTTCTAAAACAATGTGTCCTAATAATTTCCCTTGAGTTTTTCCAAAAATGCACTTTTTAGGGTCTAGTAAACTTCTAAACTCTTTGTATCGAGAAAATACAGTAGCAAGATGTTCTAAATGGTCCTCTAAATTCTTAGAAAATATTGTTATATCATACAAATAAACAACCATTATTTTGAATATTAACCCTTTGAAGGTAAAATCCATTGATCTCTGAAAAGTGGCACCTGCATTCATTAGACCCAAAGGTATTCTCAAAAATTCAAATGTGTCCCATGGTGTGGTGAATGTTGTTTTAAGTCTGTCTTCTAGATTAATCTGGATTTGGTTATACCCAGAAAATCCATCCAATAGAGACACTCTAGTGAACCAACTACTGCTTGTAATAGTTGTTCCATATTGGGCAATGGATAATTGTCTTTCAGTGAGCTCTTATTTAAATTTCTAAAATATATACAGAGTCTAATATCCTCATTTTTCTTCCTAAATGGTATTAAATTTGATATCCAAGATGAAAATCTCACTTTTCTAATTATTTTGGAATCCAACAATTTTTGTACCTCTTTTCACATTATTTGGTGTAGGGTAGGATTATATTTCCTCTATTTTTTTTGAATGGCTTGGAATCCTCCTTCAAGGGTATTATGTGTGTCATTATGTATGTTTTGAAGGTTTTAAGACCTTCATAATTCCAAGCAAATTTTTCTTTATTTTCTTTAAAAAACTGATATATCCAACTTTTTTTGTTGTTGGTAAAGTAGTGTTTATTTTTACTATTCTGGGCTCTTTCATTTTTAATATTAATATCATCAGCTATGGTCTCTTTCAAGAGAGGTTTAAATACTTTATCGAAATCATCAAATAAACTCTCTAGAGAAACTAATCCTTTTGGTATTCTATTTATTTTTAGTTGGATTACTTCTACTGGTTCACCTATTTGATATTTTAGCTTTTCTTCATATTTTTCATCACAGATTATATCTGCATATTGATTTTGTAAAGTCATGAAATATTTAATGTCCACATCATCTTGGAAGACTTGTAAGTAAACAATGTTATCTGGTACGAAATGCTTATAGACTAAAATAGTTGGGAACTTGTCCATATACTCTATAGTAATCTCTGGATGATCCAGGTCTGATGCATTCACAACTAGAAGATCTGCAACATGATTATGTTCTCTAAGAATAAATGAGATATTGAAAGCTAAATTTTTTTTCAATTTCTTCCAATACTGCATTTTTATATTGTTTCAACCTAGGATGTTTGGTTTGATACTTGCCTTTAATCTGCTGAATAATTAATTATGCATCTCCTATTACAGTCAAGTAGTTAATACCCAACTCTTTAGCTTTCCTCAATCCTAGAAATAAGGTCTCATATTCAGCCACATTATTGGTGCAAGGGAATTACAATCTATAAGGAATACCAAGGTAGTTTCCTTTTATGCCAATCAAATTAACTCCTGCACCTACTCTTATGGGGATTTAGCTCCATCAAAGGTCATGGTACATATTTTTTATGTTAATACTCTTTCTGATTTAACATCAACCATTTTCATACCTTCATGATCCATGTTTTTGACTTTTGGTACTTCCACCAAGAATGGGTTGTGCCATATTGAATAAACTTCCATTCCTTTTTCTTCTACTAAATTTACTAAGTTTATCATGGTTTCATTTCTTTTTATTAACTCTACAGAATATTTGTTGAATGGCTCTCTTCGTAGAGTTATATTTTCTTTATCTAACATTGGAATGGTAACATAAGACCAGTCTAATTGAATTGGTCCTCCTAATTATTCTGCCCAATGTCTGCTTAGTAAAAGTGAGAAAAAGGGGTCTACATCAACTACTACAACATCCATCACTATACCTTTTTTGTGGTGTTGATCTAGGTATACCAATAACCCAATTATCACTACAACGTAGGGTACTTGTCTGCTCTCCATTACTGAAATAGGTGCAAAATCTCTTGTACAGATTAAACCCATTTGGTCGACTATCATTTTGGGCATGATATTGTGTGAAGCCCTACTATATAGCATAAAATTATGAATCATATAAATCTCTTCTTCATCTAAATTATATCTTAATGATACATAGAAAGGTCTGAAAGAGGATGGTTGATCGGCTATAGAGCTTATATTTAATTTTATCAATCCGAGGGAAATCAAGGTTAGATTTAAAGAGTAGGAATATTGTATAGATTATACCATGGGGATTAATACTAAGCTTAGCTCAAGTTTATTTTTTAGGTTTCACATGTACAGGAAAGTAATAAACAAAATTAAATTTGTGCAAAAATGAATGGTGCAGGGTATGATAAAATAATGCAATGATAATTTACTTTTACTAATGAATTGATTTACTGATGCACCTAATTACTGATGAATTAATTTACTGATGTGTCTAATTATTTGTAAACTAATTTATTTATGACATGATTTAATTTATTTGTGAGGATCCTCGTGCAATCTATCTTATTTTACGTAAATTGAAATGTAGTTTAATTTAAGGCTAATTAAATCTAACCTATTGCAGGGGTGAGAGCTCAGGGACTATCTATAGGAGTGGGCCCTGCCTCCTAGAGGCTAGTGTAAGTCTTTCTCCCCTAGTTTACTTTATCTTAGTAACTAGATTTTATAACTAATACTAACATTATGTCTATTATGTGAATGCAGGTAACAAATAAATACAATTTACATAACAAAAATTAAACAACACCTGAAATTGATACAAATTACCATTTTTGAAGAAAAAAATGCTACTTTTCTTACTGGTGATTTAGTTGTACATGCTAGCGCATTTCTTTAGAACTGTAAACTTAGAATAGACAATAATTTCTTGTATTTTTCTAGCAAACAGCAGACCTCTTTCAAGGTCTCTCCTATGTAATTTATATTGTAACTAATATAATTCAAAATAGTATTTCTCCATATATTTTGCCATGTGGATTTTGTGGACTTTCTAATGCGATAACTATGCATCAACCAAAATAATCTAAACCTAACATAATACATATTCCTATTTGTACTTGATAAATATTCGAACTGGTCCAAGTGGCATCCTACAAACAAACCTAACAAGGCAGTACTTATTTTGAATAATTTGTAAGATATACATTAGGACCTCATGTCCTATATTCCAGGAAAGGTCTAATAGTCCTGCATCTATACCTAAAAATTCTCATAATAATATGATTACAAACTTTATTAAGTTGTAATTCAGATTTAGGCCATTGTTCATCTTCCTATTCAAAGTTATCTACAATTTTCTTTTGATGTCTAATATTCGGCTGGGATTGTTTACTACTTTTCAAAGGATTACGTTTCTTTTTTGGGCTTTCAGGCTCTTCATCCTGACTATCAGAGTCATTTTCTTCCTCTGTCGAATGTTCCCATTAAATCCGATTCCAGGATACTTTCACTTCATGAGCTTTTTTCAAGATATCAATTTAATTAAACCATGGTGCGCAATCAAGTGCAGTCTTGGTTTTCCTTGAGAATTTTTGGGTTTAACTCATAAAATAGTCAATTTCAACGATTGGAACAGAAAGTAAGGTAGATTAATGACACAATATTTAACATCCAAAAATTTTAAATTCATTAACATACGGATGTGGTAAGCTAACAAGACAAACATTCGTCCCTCAATAGTGAAGAACTTAATAATAATGACAACTGCTTCTTGCCATAGGAGGGGAAGTGTAGAAGTTGAAACCCCTTTGATTGCTCCCTCCTTGTCTCTAAGAATTGTACACTTCTCACCAAATTTTATCATAAACTAAGCAATGCTTTTAGATGGGTTTTTATAATAAGGTAGACCAACCTTAGGTAATCCTAATACCTCATAGATCAAGCTAGGGTTTAAGTCTAGTTGGAGTCCTTTGACATAGGTAGACATTGTGTTAGGGTTACAATTCATTATGAAATGTCTAGCCACCCCTAAATCATGGCCTTTAAACTTAGTCAACGCTTCCCACCATTGTGCATTTTGGAAAAGTTCGACTACAAAGTCGCTCGGGTTTTGGGTCTCAATAGATGATGGCTCACTATGTTTTTGAAACATGGGTCGAGGCATGGTGACGGGTAAGGATTTAGAACAGAGGATTTCCAATTTATCAAGCCAATAACCCTGTAATTTATATATAAACATAATTTCCTCAGAAGTCGGCAGAGCCCTTGATATCCTAAGAAAAATAAAATATATTTTGTTGTATATATATTTATTTTTTTTATTATTCAAAATTGTATTCTATTTTATAGCTTAAAAAAAAACATCCTCAATAATTTTTTCGAAACCCTACTGTAATTTCTACCAGATCCGTGTAAAAAAATGTTTTAACCTACTGTAATTGTTCTATCAATTCTAAAAATTTTAATACATATGATATTTTTTCTATTTTTTTACAAACCCCTAAAAAAAAAATTACCCTAATTTCATAATTTCCATATACTTTTTTTTTTTTTTTTAAATCCCTGTAATTTACCAAATAAGTGAAAAAAGAAGAATCTCTGTAATTTACCCTAATTTTATCCTAAAACAAAACTTGCATATTTTACCCTAATTTTACCTTAAGATAAAATTTTCATAATTTACCCTAATTTTATCCTAAAACAGAACTTGCCTACTTCTGTATCTCTTTCTGACGTATGTACAGAGTGAAGTAGAGAATATCTATTTTGTATACAGGAAAACAACAATAATAAAAAAACAAAAAACAAAAACAAAAATCAAAATTTAAAATTGATGAGGATATTTTACCTGTCGCTTTCACCACAGGTTTGCCACCTTCCGACGTTCTCAAAAAACCCTACAATTTCGACCTAATCCGGTGCTAGCACATGCAAAATTACACAATATCGACCTTTTTACTCAAACTATTCTCTCAAATCCTCACAATATTCTATATTTTGTGACTATATTCGGGTTGGGGCTGGTTTGTTTCATTTGCATGGCCACATGTAGCATCGTTATGTTTCTTCTGGTGATGGATACTATTTTTTTTTCTATCGATGATGACTATGGCTTGAAAACCTATCAACAACGATGGTGTTTACCCTAAAATCTACGATGATTTGCCTTGAAAACCTATCAACGGTGGTGGTGTTTAAAATTCCAGGGCAACATCGTTCGTTGATCTTGTTTCAATCGATGATGATCATCCAATGTTTCATGATTTTTTCTCGATTAGGCAAGAAAGGGGGCACATGTCGATGATCGATCATAATAGCAAGAGAGGGTCGTATTGTTTTACCTGTGTTTTCTCTTTTTCTCCTCAACCCTTGATCGTATGTTAATCAACAGTGAAAATCCTTAATTCATGTAACCTCTCATGATTGGTTGGATAGAATCATGTGTCCCATGCTAATATAATATTTTTGTGGTTTAGCTTTTGTCAACTTCCCTTAACACCTCGCATGGTGGGAGTAAAATTCTATCACGTTTTGATTAGTTCGAATGATGGTTGATCGTCGGTGCTACATTTTTATTGGTTCGGATGATGGTTGATCATCGGCCCAAGCACATTAATATGTGGCATTTGATAGCTATATGAACCAAGGGTTCATATCATATAATTTTAATTTCCCTTAATTTAATTTTAAAAGTAAAAATATTACTGTCGCAATTTCTTATGCTTGTCGTTGTCGTGTGCTTTCATTTGCCCTATTACTTCTTAATTCGCCACGTGTCCTTAATTTAAATAATAATAATAATTTTTAGACTTGCGATTTTTAGCACTATGAGTATGGATGACAGCTATAGAAGGGTGTTATAAAATAGTGTTATTGATGATGATATTACAAAATAGTGTTACTGATGATGATGTTACAGAAGCTTTATAGAAGATAATTACAAAAAACTTTTACAGAAGGTATCTATGGAATATATCTACAAAAGATACCTACGGAAGATACTTACAGAAAATACTTATGGAAGGTACTTACAGAAGACACTTATAGAATGCACTTACGAAAGACACTTATAGAATGTACTTACGGAAGACACTTACGGAAGGTACTTACGGAAGACACTTATGAAAGATACTTATGGAAGACATCTACTGAAGATATCTACCAAAACCACTATTTAGAGTCAAGAAAATACTTTACCTATTTTCTTCCCCCAAACTGTATTATGAGTTGTATATGCCTTTATTTACCCCCCAAACTGTAATATTGGCTATATAGCCAAAACAAAAAGGAAATGTATTTATTTATATTTATGGATAATAGAAGGATAATTTTATGAATGGGGTTTTATTATAATTTTTGGTGAGTATGCTTCTTGTATGTCATGAAGAAGTTTCTAGGATAGAAAAATAATTTATATAAAATCTGAATTCAACCTTCTAGGATATCTTCAATCATGGGAAAAAGTGAAATAGTTATTAAGATGGCTTTTAAAGGATGAAAATGTGATGGACACAAGCCATACTTTTGTAGAAAAAATTGAAACCATAGTACTTTCATGAGGATTATCTTTGGGCTTTTATCTACATGTGATGTTTCTAGGGTTATTCTTCAAGGCTCTTCAAACAATCTAGCAATTTTGAAACAACTTCATTTACTCCTTTCACAAACCAATTTAATGTCAAATTTGTCCTAGTATTTTCAAGCCTCTTTCAAGACCAACTGTGTGTGTAGTGAGGATTCATTCCCCATTATGAGTAAGGATTGAAAAAAAACAAGGGTTATGTATGCCAAAAAGCTAGCTGATCTTATGAGCATCTAGAGGTCTTATCCAGACTTAGTGCTAATATGTAATAATATTTCAAAAAGAGTATCCCATGGTGTTTGAGATACTAAAAATTCCAAGGATTCAAGCTCTTTTACCCTTTATTTACTTTTGTGTTATGTGGGATACTTGCTCATTTTGGAAGGAGCAAGGGATTTTTAGTGTTTTTTTGTTGGGGTTCTTGCTTATTTTGAAGAGAAACAAGAAGAATTGTATTGGAATATTTTTGGGGGTTCTTGCTTATTTTGAGGAGAAGCAAGAAGATTTTTATGGGGATACTTAATCGATTAGATGAGGAGCAAGGGATTTTTTTTTTTTTTGAATGTGAAGGGCGAGCTTGTCCTTTTGCCAATTTGTTGGTATTCTAGACCATGTGTATAAATAGATAAGCAGGGGAAACTATTCACTTATGGAAAAAATAACACATGAGTTAATTTATCCAATATTTCACAATGTTTTTAGATGTGCAATTGTGCATGGTCAAAAGAAAAACTTGATCAACTAGGAGAAACTTATAACATTTTAAAATATTTGCTTGATTTTCAATGAAAATTTGGCTCAGGAGACCAGATATAATTTGAGTATTTGAAGAATACCTAGATTTCATCTAGCAACAAGGTACTATGCATCATGTGGTAATCATCTTCCTTGAGCTATTTTTAAAACATTGATACTGAAAATGGAAGGGAATACAGATTCTTCGTGATGAAATAAAGGAAGCATAATCATTTTTATTTTTATAAATTAATTTTTTTCAATTTGTATATATATAATTATATTATTATTATTATTATTATTATTTCTTTTCAAAGAGATTTTATTGGATAGTAGTTGGTTTCAGTTCAAAAATACACTACAAATCAGTTTTTTGTCTAAACTAGTGAATAAATTCTTCCTTAGATTATGGCTTCTTATAAATATTAAGCCTATGTCCATTTACTAGTAGTTTCCTTGTTGAATCATCTATAGGCTTAAGCTTGATTGTACCATTTCCAAATATTTCCTCAATTTCATAGGGTCCTAGCCACCTTGTTCTTAATTTACCTTAAAAATATTGGTAATGAGAGTCAAATAACAAGGCCCAATATCCTAATTGAAATGTACGTGGTACAATGTGTTTATCATGCCATTTATTTCATTGTTGTTGGGTTATTTCAGTTCTATGCAATGCTTCTAATATTCTCTCATCCAGAATATTTAACTTTTCCAACATTTCTTTTTGTGCATTATTCAAATTCATGTCAAGTTGTACTGATGTGCGAAGGGTTTCTATCTCGAATTCAATGGGCATTATGGCCTTTTTTCCATAGACCATTTCATACGGTGATAATCTTGTGGTAGTTTTCCAAGTTGTATTATATGCCCATACAACTTCTTTTAATCTCTCAACCCAATCACCCCTATTAACAGTTACAATTTTTATAATAATATTTTCAAGTTCTCTATTTGTAACTTCTAATTTTCCATTAGCCTAAGGGTGATATGGTGAGGTTTTCTTGTGTTTTATTTGATATATGTTAAGAAAATTATCGATCACATTGGAGCTGAATTGAGGTCCATGATCTAAAACTAATTCTCTTGGTGCTCCAAAGCGGTGCATTATGCTTTCATAAATAAAATCGACCACTGGTTCAGCTTGAGCTTGTGGGAGAGCTTTAACTTTAGTTTACTTGGTAATGTAATTTGTACATACAAGTATGCTTTTATCACCATCACTTGGAAGGTCTATTGGTCCAACAAAGTCAATTCCCCATTTTTTAAATGGTTCAAGTACTATCTGTGGAACCAAAGGCATTTCCATAGATGGTGTAGGCTTGCTAGCTCTTTGACAAGCATCACATCTATCAATAAATTGATGAACATATTTAGTCATAGTAGGCCAAAGTACCCAGTTTGAAGTATTTTTAAAAACCATTCTTTGGGTGGCATAATGACCTCCACAAGGTTCTTCATGTGCTGCCCTAATAATGTCATATACATCATTTTCTTGCACACATCTCCTAATGATTTGGTCAGGACATATTTTAAACATAATTCCATGAATCCACATAAAAGGAATACTTTGATGTATTAATTTCCTATGCCCATGCAGTGTATAATTTTGAGGAATTTTTCCTGTTACTAAATAATTTACAATATCAGCGTACCAAGGGGTAAAAATAGAAAGAGCAAACAAATGTTCGTCTAGAAAATTATCAGGAATTAACTCGTTATCATCAAATATTTGCATGTGATATAAGTAATCTGTAATAACATTATATTTTCTTGCCTTATCTATAATTGTGATATTGAACTCTTGTAGTAATAGAAGCCATCTAATCACTCTACCACCCACTATTGCTTTGTTCATTAAGTATCTAATGGTAGAGTGATGAGTGTGAAAAAATGCTTCATACCTTGTTATGTAATATTTAAATTTATTGAGAGCATGAATAACAACTAAAAATTCTTTTTCTGTAACAGTGTAGTTAATCTCAGCTCCATGCAATTTTTTACTTACATAATAGATAGCATAAGGTATTTTGTTTTCTATTTGTTGCAATATTGCTCCTATTGCATAACCTGAAGCATCACAATTAATGTGGAATGGTAATTCCCAATTTGGTCCTCTCAATATTGGAGAAGAAGTCAAATTTTTTTTTATTTCTTCAAAGGCTTATTGACATTCGTTTATCCAATTGAATTCACTATCTTTAGTTAAGAGCTTAAACATGGGAGTAGCAACTTTATTGAAGTCTTTAATGAACCTACGATAGTATCCTGCATGTCCTAAGAAACTTCTCACCTCTGTTTGTGTTTTTGGAGGTTGAATGGTTTGAATAATTTGTATCTTTGCAATGTCTACTTTAACACCTTCTTCTGATATATAATTTCCTAGAACAATACCTCATGTCATCATCATAAAACACTTTACATGACTTAGAGAGAGGTTTTGCTCTTGGAATCTTATCAAAACATTTTGCAAGCTTGATAATATTTGTTCAAAGGTAGTACCATATACTGTGAAGTCATCCATATAAATTTCCACACATTCATTAGTTAAGTCAGCAAAGATAGCCAATACAACTCTTTGAAAAGTTGTAGGTGCATTGCATAGTCCAAAAAGTAGAACGTTATAAGCATAGGTTCCTAAAGGACATGTGAAAGTTGTTTTTCCTTATCTTCCTCAGCTATGGAGATTTGATTATATCCACTGAAACCATCTAAAAAGCAAAAATATTTCTTTCCAGCCAATGTATCTAAGACTTGATCAATGAATGGCAAGGGAAAATAATCTTTCTTGGTTACTTTGTTTAATTCTCTATAATCAATGTAAATTCTCCATTTACCATTTTTTTTAGGGACTATCACCAAAGGTGACACCCATTGGCTATCATAAATTGGGTATATAAATCATGCCTTTAAGAGTTTAATGATTTCTTCTTGAACTACTTCTTTCATAGTTGGATTCAATTGTCTTTGGGGTTGTCTTACTGGATTACAACCTTCTTGAATAAATATGTGATGGGTACAAACATTTGGGTGGATACCCGTCATATCCTCATAGTTCCATGTGAATGTTGATTGATACTTTCTAAGCACATCTACCAACTATGATTCTGCATACTTGTGAATTCATTACTAATGTTACGATTTTTTACTGGTATAATATCTATTTATTTACACTTTTTTGTATTTGCATCTATCCTATTTACCTCATATCCAAGAATTTTTAAATCATAGCCATATGGTTATATTTGATATTGACTTGTGCTTGCCTCATAAATGGAAAATTAAGATGAACAACTATTGTCAGGATCTTGATTCTCTTGTTGATTTCCTAATAATAATGGTAGGGGCCCTTGACTTCTTGTTGAATTTGTTTGTGTAGAACATTAATTAATAAGGTTTGGATATCATCATACTTATGAGGGAAATCATACCACAATTGCTTTGGAAATTCTTCTTCTATTGCTGATATAGGGAATAAACTAAGGTCTTTAGTATTCTTTCCATTAGAAATAGTCATATTTCCTAATCTACATATAATGTAAGCATCAACTGTTGCAAGCCATGGGTATCCTAGGATTAAGGGATGTCCCCATAACTTCTTTTTGGGTTGTAAGACTATAAAGTCTACAGGGTATTCCCATGAACTTACAGAGACCATAATATCTTCTAGTTTTCCTTATGGCTTAATAGTAGACCTATCGAAGAGTTGAAGCACAATAGAAGTTGATTGTAGTTTATGCATCCCTAAGGATTTTACTGTTTCTTTGGTCATGACATTAATTGAGTCTCCTAAATAAATCAAAACATTTTGTAAGGTTACGTATTCAATATGTACTATGAGTATAGGTATTCCAATATCTGTGTATTTTGGTAATAACCTATCTCTTATCATTATCTCAAATAATTTTCCAATGACTTGAATAGTTTGGAATTCATTCTTATTTTTCTTCCCTGAATTTGAACATATATTTTTAATAATCTTGAAATATATGGGTATATCCTTGATAGCTTGTAATAAATGAATTTTAACAATAAGACCTTCTATTTCTTGAAGGAAGTTAAATGTTGGCTTATATGGTTATTTTGGTATTGCCATCCTTTGAGGGAATGGTACTTCTACTTCCTTATTTGATTTTCTTGTTGCTTTGTTGGAATATTTTTTGGTGGATTTTCTATTTTCTTTTTGTTGTTATCCTATTTTTCAAACAAATTTTTGATAGAGTCATCAAGTTCTATGAGAGTAACATTATTTTCCAACACCTTTCTTGATCTTAATTGAATCTGTTGACATGGTGCTATGGATATAGAACATGTCTCACTAGCCTCATAAACTTGTTGTACATTCTTATTGTTGTTAGGGTTAGGAATTAGTTGAGCTGGAAGAGGTGGTTGCTTAGGAGGATTATTATTATTCGTTGGATGTGGTAGAAGTCTATTTTGAGGTGGTTTTTGAGTGTTTTGTCCCCTAAATTGAGTTTGAAGGTTTTGTTGTTGTGTTGTATTTGGGTACCAATTGGTTCCACCTTGATTATATTGGCCACTATTATTCCAACTAGGCATATTCTAACTTGGTGCCCCTTGATTCCACGGAGGTGGCCCTCCATAAGAATTAGCCATAAATTGATCCCATGGGGGTATATTCCAATCTTGATTGTAAGAGATCCAATTTGTCTAATTTGGTGCATTAGACCATTGATTAGGTCTTTGCTGGTTAGAATAACTAGGGTTTGACCAATTTGGTGGGCCATTAAATGGACCATTTCATCTTTGAGTGATAAAATAAACATCTTCCACTTCTTCCACTTTAGGTTATTTTATGGTGGCTTTAATAGCGAAGATATACTTGCAGTTTTCAGTTTTATTATTCTTATCACAAATTTTACAACAAGCAGAGATATTGGATATATTTATTATGTTTAGAGGACATTCTCTCAAATTGTGCTTTTTCCTACACCTATGGTAGTAAATTTCTTCAATGTCCTTTTATATTTTATCCATTAAGTCCAAGGATGAGGTCAAAGTACTCAACAAATCAGTTTTTAAGCCTTCCAACATATTTCCAATTTCTACTCTTGTCACTCCTCATCTTATGGATGTATATTTATTGCTTCTTAGAGGTTTGTTTCTTGAATAATTTCTGTAAATATTGATAATCTCCTCAAATTACATAAGATGAATGTCTCCTTTGCCATAATATTTAAAATCTCAAGAACATATTCCTTCAACCCTTTTAGGAAATGTTATTTTAGGATTTCTTCATCAAGGTCTATATTTACTCTAGACCCTACAAATTGAAATCTTTCGAGATAATCCTCCAAATATTCTTCTTATTTTTTATTCATAGGAACTTTCTTATCCCTAACTCTATAATAATATTGATATCTTTCAAGGAATAGCTTTTTTAATACATTTTCTCCATCCCAACGATTACAAAATCCTTCTCCTAGACCCATAAAACATCTTAAATTTGCATCTTTAAGAGTAGATGGAAAAAACCTTAGCATTTGCTCATTGGTGGTGTAAAAGTAAGCTTGACATACTACTTCAAATTCAAAAATAAAAGCATCAGGATCTTCATAGGGTTCTCCATGAAAGGTAGGCAATATAGAAACAGAGACTGATTTAGGTTCTCTTGTTGTTCCTTATGTATGTAATATTGGGAAAGCGAACGTTTTTCTTTGTCTATTCTCTCCCTGATCTCTATCTTACCTTTGTCTCCTATTTACATAGTTTTATCCTTCCTCTCCCAAACCACTTTGCTCATAAGCCATACCTGAATATAGAATTTCAAGAATTGAATCAGGTATAGGTTCAAAAAAAATAGAAGAGGGATCTACGTAGTTGTCAAATTCTAGATCAGGCAATAAATTTGAATTGGGATCTTGATCTAGGATTTCAGCTTGACTGGTTGATGTTGTAGCCTTGGTGTCTACTAATTTATAAATTCTAGGTTCTCTAAATTCTCTTTGGGAATTTCCTTCTATTTTGTTAATTTTTATGAATCTTCCTTTAGAGTCTCTAGGTCTACTCATGAATGTTCTAAACTTCTTGTTTTTGCAATATGTCTAATATTCTTTGAATTATTTATGAACATCGTTGGCTAGATAAAGTTTTTCTGGTGTCATAAAATGTTCCTCTTCAAAGTTGAAGTAGTCTACCAACAATTGGATCAAATGAACAAGGAAATATTTGGTTGCAACAAGATCAGCAATTCCAAATTGTAGCTTGTAATGCAACTCTTGGCACAATTCTCTAAAATGTATGGCTCTAGGAATCTTGTAGTATCTCTTATTATATTGTAGGGCTAATTCTTTTCTTTTTATGTCTTCAAGGAAGTTGTGAATGGTGAGGGAATCCTCAAGGTATTTATTTCAAGGATAAATTATTGGATTTTCTATTGTTCTCCTATCCCAAAGCCAATTCTCATAGCTTATTCCAAGATCTTGATAAGGTGAAGAATGGTTTACCCTTAGATTTTTTGCTATATTTATTTTCTTGATTTTATTTAGTTTGTTTGACCTTTTGTTGATAATTTCAATGCGTTCACATAGTTCTTCCCACTCCGGTTTGGTTTTTTTGTTCCCTTGTTCAAAAAGAAGATTAACCTCCTATTGTATTAATAATTTTCTAAGGTCTATAAATTCAGTTTGACTGTTTTCCACCATTTGTTTTATTTTATTTTTTCTCTTTGATTTTATATATTTTTTATTTTCTATTTGGGTTTTGATTTTTCTATTTCAATCCTACTTTCTGCCAAGTTTAAATATAAATTTCAGAACTTATAAATACTCTTAACACAACAAAAAAGAAATAAATTTAAAATTACTAAACAGTCCTAATGCTACTAAAATTAGATGTGTTTATACAACTAATTTCAGCATACTTAGGAAAAAGTAAATTTTTAGTGGAAGTAAAATTGTTGAAGTAAAAAGTAAATTACTACTGTCCTTTGACTATTAGGAGGGGTTTCATTACAATTGTGTCACTCAACGTAACTACTTTCTACTAAAAAAAATAACGTAACTACTTTCTACTAAAAAAAATAGGGTCCTAAGAAAAGTTTAGGTTGTTTTCAGCGTTCACCTACTTCCTATTCTTTTTCATAGGTCCTAAATCAAATTAACAATAGTAATCACCCAAAACAAGGAAATTGTAGAAAATAAAATTTGTTGAAATTGAAATTTACGAAAAATTGAAATTTGCAGAAAATAAATTTTTAATCTATGAAAGCAATAAAAATGAATCCTTTAAGAAAAATGAACCTGGCAACGTCAAATGGAGGAACTTTTTGGAACCATATTTGGGCCACTCTAACTCGTATGCACACCAAGGTCTCGTACGTACCCCTTTTCACATACAAGTAAGCCTCTCTCTTTGCACTACCAAACAACTTTTTTGACTAACCACTATGGCACTACTCTCCTCGACAACAGTGCCAAAATGATCAGTTGTAGATATTACATTTAATTTTATCAATCCAAGGGAAATCAAGGTTAGATTTAAAGAGCAGGAATCATGTATAGTTTCTTTTTTTGGTTTCACATGTACAGGAAAGTAATAAATAAAATTAAATTTGTGCAGAAATGAATGGTGCAGGGTATGATAAAATAATGCAATGATAATTTACTTTTACTAATGAACTGATTTACTAATGCACCTAATTACTGATGAATTAATTTACTGATGTGTCTAATTATTTGTAAACTAATTTATTTATGACATGATTTAATTTATTTGTGAGGATCCTCGTGCAATCTATCTTATTTTACGTAAATTGAAATGCAGTTTAATTTAAGGCTAACTAAATCTAACCTATTGCAAGGGCAAGATCTTAGGGACTGTCTATAGGAGTAGGTCCTGCATCCTAGAGGGTAGTGTAAGTCTTTCTCCCCTAGTTTACTTTATCTCAGTAACTAGATTTTATAACTAATACTAACATTATGTCTATACTGTGAATGCAGGTAATAGATAAACACAATTTACATAATAGAAATTAAACAACACCTAAAATTTATACAAATTACCATTTTTGAAGAACAAAATGCTACTTTTATTACTGGTGTTTCAGTTGTACATGTTGGCGCATTTCTTTAGAACTGTAAACTTAGAACTAACAATAATTTCTTGTATTTTTCTAGCAGACAATAGACAACATACCTCTTTCAAGGTCTCTCCTATGTAATTTATATTGTAACTAATACAATTTCAAATAGTATTTCTCCACATATTTTGCCATGTAGATTTTATGGACTTTATAATGCGATAACTATGCATCAACCAAAATAATATAAACCTAACATAATACATATTCCTATTTGGACTTGATAAATATTCTGAATGGTCCAAGTGGCATCCTACAAACAAACCTAACAAGACAATACTTATTTTGAATAATTTACAAGATATACATTAGGACCTCATGTTCTATATTCTAGGAAAGGTCTAACAGTCTTGTGTCTATACCTAAAACTTCTCATAATAATCTGATTACAAACTTTATTAAGCAAATAACAACTTTTATCAACTGAAATATTCTCACGAATAGTATGAAATATTTTGCTAAGTGAAAATATATTTTTCCATCCAAACTTGATGTGTCATCATTGATGTGGCATTCTACATAAGTCAACAACATTTATTATCCTTCGATAACTATTGGTAAAATATTCTTCAGTAACTTTCTTTGATAGTTACCTTCAGTAACATGCTTCAGTAATATACTTCAGTAATAGGTCAACTACTGTTGTCACCGAGCTCTACTCTTATCCTAGGTTCTTTTATTTGTTCTTCTTCTCATCCGAGGTGCACTCCAAAGCTCTGCAATCTCTTCATTGATCATCAACACTTTTTCCTTCATTTTTCTCAAGACTCAGATAAATTTTGTATAAATCAAACACATTTGTTATATTATTGTAATTAATCAGATTTACTAATAATTCACACAATATTCAATAGTAATTCACATAAAACATATCATAATCACTTAAATAATTATAACAATAAAATAATTTTGATACAGAAATATGTGTTAAATAACCACTCATCAATGGTGATCTTGTATCTTATTGATTCTACCTAGCAGTATGGCAAGTTGGGTCTTCTCTTTGTTCAATCAATCCAAATGCTCTATAGACTTGTTCTCTATACTATTATACTTTCATAAGCTCACCAAATGTAATATTGACTTTTTGTTTACTGAGTTCTGACCCAACATCAAATTCTATATTTTTTACATCCAATATTTTATTGCTTTCTTCTTTAGGTTTTTCCTCTTCTAACTCAACTATCTCAGGAATTACCCTTTTTTGGGTTTTTTCAATCCTCTCTTTACCAGTATTCTTGCTTATGAAGGGTTGTTTATTTTTTTCACTATTGGAAGTGCTCTCTGTCCTATTAGGAACTATTTTATTTCTTAAATTTGGAGTATTTGTAGCTTCTAATTCCTCCACTTCTTTAGTAGTGGGGATTAATTTCCCTTGCTTCATTTTATCATATCTTGACTAATGTGGTTTTTGTAATATTTTAGTACCCTCAGCCACTGAGGATGATGATTTGAAGCATACTTATTCATGTTTTCTTCAAAAAAATTTCTCTTGACTCATCTTCTAGAGACCAACAAGCATTAATCCTTATATCTTCTTCAAAATCGTCATTTAGATAAATGTTGTGTTGTTTACTTAAGTAAATACCACATCCTTCTGGGTTATGGGGGGCATCACACATTGAACAAAAATAAGGAAACCTTTCTATTATATTAGTATATGGAATGGGGTTAGGAACACTGTTCTGATATTTTTCAGACTCTATTTTTCTAATTATTATTTCCACTATTGTTATTCTTGTTTCCTTCATAAGATGCATTGATGTTTCCCCAATTCCTATTGAAATTGTTCTTGAAGGGAAGGTGATTATCAACATTTTGTCCCTCTATTTGTGATGTCTCTCCATTATTTCCATTATTTTCATTGTTTTTTTCTATTATTGCTAACTTGTTGTTCATGGTATTAAACCTCTTAACCATCTGATTTGTCAATTTTTCCATTGGATCTACTTCAGTTCTCCTTTATAAATCGAATGCTACCCTTTTTGGTTTTCTATCAGGTTGGTTGATTTCTAGATAATAAGGCTTTATTTTACCACTATCAAGCATGTTTATTTCAATTTCAATCGCCTTATTCATGCATTCATCGATAGTGGTGGCATGCTCTTGTCTTAACTCATAATTGAATTCACCTTGGAAAGTATTTTTATAGAAAAAAATTGATTGGATGTCACTAGGCTTGAGGTTAATAGGAATTTTATTCCTATTTTTGGAAAATCATCTATTAAAATCACGGATAGCTTCATTTTCCTTTTTCTTCATAGTGGCTAATTCGGTTAACAAGGATTGCTCATTTTTCCTTTCTTCAATTTTTTTTAGGAATACAGTTTCCATTTTAATAAAATCTTGGATGTCATCGATTGGGAGGTTGTTAAACCACTCCCTAGAATCATTTTCCAATGTTTACAGAAATAGTCTTAGGACTACATCTTCATGTTCTACCTCTAAACTATCCATAGCATATAGGAAAATTTTAATATAGTCTTCTCTTGTTACTGCATTATTTCCTTGAAACTTGGGGAGATACTTATGAGATTTATTTGGTAAGGCATTCAAATTTGTAGGTAAATTAAAGGTTTGTACCTATTAGCTCTCCACTATTGAATATTATTTTGATTTTCCTGAGCCATTATGGTCGTAGTCATAATGAGATTTAAATTCATAGTAGCACTGCCCACAAGAATATGAGGTTGGGTAGTATGACTATAATCTAAAGGATTATTAACCTCTATATTATAATCTACAGGACTACAATACTGAGATGAATCTGATGTATTTTCTATAGTAAAATTTAGAACTTCATCTACAGTAATATCAATAGCAACAGTATTTTGAATTCTATTTTTCTTCATGTATTTTTTATTGCTAAAATAATATTTGTTCTCATTAATAGTACTCTCAAGAAGTGGGATTTTTTGGCTATGGTTAAATACCTTAGGATTTTTAAATTTTTAAAATAGATCTTTACCGCTTCTCTTGGTGTGCGTCGGCATGTTTTGCTCTGTTCTTCTTGATTTTTGATTTTTGGGTTTGTCCAAATAGAATCACAGCACAATGGTACAAATGGGAATAGAAATTTTTGATCAAGATTGCTTGATATTTTACTCTCAACCTCATAGAAGATGGTTCTTGGGAGAATTCAATAAAATTAAGAAACGTAAAAATACACTTCAAAAGGAAATTAAAAACTACGGGAAAAAGAAATAAATAACACCATAGACATAAAAAATAAATATGTTGGTTCTTCATTCTAATTGGTCACCCGTTTATTGAAAAAATCATTGAAATAACTTTTTAAAAAGACAAACAAATATTTTTAACAAGTACTTCTTGGCAACGACGCAAAAAACCTGTTGGAACAATTTCTTGCATCCATAGTATTCGATTGTCACGCTACAAAAAATCATTAGGAACCAACAAGCTGTTACAGGCTTTGGTCGACTTACCTCTTTATTCTGGTAAAAGAAATATTGCTAAATAAAACAATAATAGAATGGGTAAGGAAACCCCAGTGGTAACTTATGATTTTATATTTATTACACACTGTATATTTTAGGTATATACTTATTATATTAAAATGACCAAACAATGACAACAATAATTATGGTGCCTTATGTAGACCGATGCCTTATTTTTTGGGTTGTTATAGCAATTTAACAACATTCATGACATGGACAAAAAGAATGGGGAAATATAAATTGGTGCTATTAGACTCATTCAAATATCATAATCAGTCTAAGAGTTAACCAATGAAATAAATTCTCAAAACATGTTCAAATAATGTAACTTGTTATGAGGAAACACACAGAACTGGAGACAAGAAAATGATAAAACTGAAACCCAAAATTGTATTAATTTTTCAATGATATTACATGCAGAGTGGGCAGAAATCCATTAAACTCTGTTACAGTTCTTTAATACAATGAGAAAGCCTTGTTCAAATAATGTAACAAGACTCCTTCAATTCTCCTTCTTTCAAATTGATAACAAGAAGAATCTCTGGACTTTAGGCTCAAAAAGAACTGGAAATATTCTCAGCTTTCCAAACATAGCTCTACCAAAACCTACACAGCAAAGGGAATAAATGAGGGATGACAGAGGAAAAGACACAAGGAATACAATAGCACAATTCACAGATCACTCGAATATACCTCTTACCAAAATGCTATCTCTAAATACTTGATCCAAATTTTGACTACATCTAGTGTATTTATAGCTTTGAACTTTTGAATGTATTATTTTTAGCCTGATCTTGGCCTTACACTTGTCATCTTTTCCTCTAATCTTCTTTGTGTGCTATCTAACTGTTCTAGAATGTGCGAAACTAGATTTCTTACCTTACTTATTCTTGGTTCAAAGTAAGCTCTCATTAGATGGTGTATTAGGAAATTATTGACGTATATGATCGGTGAACCAGTATATACATGTATGGATGAACTTTTCTTATTCCTATTTTTCCTAGTTATTTGATTTAATCAATTGGGATTTTAAACTAGGTTGTATTAGATTTTTAACATAGTATGGAGGGGGATCCGACATGATGGTAAAGATAAGAGATAGAGTGTGGGTGGCAAACGAATGGAATGGCATTGATAACATGATGGATATGAGGGAGGAGGGTGCAATGGGAGTTTATTTTCTGAGTGGATGGTGGAGAGATGGCACTATGTGGAGTGGATAGTGATGATGGTTAAGGGAGCATACCTAGAATGAGGAGGGTAGTGATAGGTAAGAGGAAGAATGGAATAGAAAACAAGATCTGGAAGCACCTATATGGTATTTCCATAACTATACTCCATCGGAGTGATCCCTCTATAACTATATTTCATCAAAGTGGTAAATATGTAGCTTTCTGTAAGCTGAATCGATGTCTTACTCTTGTTGTGCTTCTTACATTCTCTGAATATGCATAGCAAAAAATGGTGGTGCTTATGTATCTTGCACTTCATTGCTTTTTCCATGGATGTCCCTTCTTCTGCATTTTGTTATCCTTATAATTCAAGATATTTATTATATGAGTCTACTTTGAGAAGGATTGTTTTATTTCCCACATGGTAAGCGATCATATTTTATGGATATGCAAGGATCTAATTTTATTCTTCAGTATCAATATTTTTCATTCAACCAGTCTGCATTATCTTTTTTTAGTACCATCCATGGGATTTTGTTTGATCACCTAAATATTTCCCCTCCCTAGCTACTCCATGAATTAGCCATTACTTCTAATATTTTGATTGTACTTTAATCTATTTTGATGTTGTAGTCATTGCTATTTGGGTTAGGTCTCTCTTTATAGTGAATTATTTCGTGAATGATTCACAACCTTGATCTTGCATAAGATCTAGCTTAAAACTCATACCATTATGATGTGACCCTTTTTCTAGGTGTTGATCATTAGATTTTCTCACAGGGGTGCATGCCCATCAAAGTCTTTTAATTTGCACGTGTTTATACTTAAGGAAAAACATACCAAATTCATGTTGCTTTAGCTCATGATTTATTATTATAATGAATTACAAACTAACCAAGGCTTAGGTATCTTATTTAGAATACCTACCTTCCCAAGAATCACATACCATGTTTACTGTTATATCCAATATACTTCAAGCATCATCGTTGATCTCTATGATCATGCATAATCGTTAGTCATGTAAAATAATAGAGATATACTAATGTAGCCATATATATTAAGTCAAAAAGTAATGTTTTCCTATAAATTGATCATAATGCTTAGGCTCAGACATATAATTTTAGCTTGATCTTTCCATGTATTAGTCATATAAAATCTTGATTTATTAATGTCCACAAGGTGATTAGAAATTCCATGGTCCTTTACACTCTTGCTCATGTTTCAAAATATTCACCGTTTGATCAAAATTCATTGTGCACGCTTATTCAATCTTATCCTTCAAATGCCTCGGCTATACACTAACATTAGATCTAGGTAGGGTCAAGCATGAGTGTCTGATCTTCTTTGACTGCAACTCTCTTTATGACTACTTTGTTTAAATATTGACTACTTTTGGAAAAGTGCTATCGTCATATTTGATCGAGATTAAGCGTGATCGTTGATATCGTTTTACTTTTGACTACTTTGGAAAGGTGTTTCCATTGGATTTTATGGAGTTAAGCGCTACCGTTGATCAAATTTAGTTATATTCCATCAACGGTCGCTTTATAACTTTTTTACCATTTCATTAAAGGTGCTACCATTGGATCTGCTATGGATTCGACATGGTCGTTGGATCTATAACAAGTGAAATGATAATTATCTTTGACTCAAACAAAGGAAGTTTTAACCGTTGGTTGGTATGCTACAATCGCAGTCATTGGATTTGGCAGGATCAAATGCTGCCATTGGATCTAATAAAAATGTGCAATTTATACCTTTATGATTTGACTTATCATTGATAGTTTATTTTGTATAATCATGACCGTTAGATCTATTTTGAAGCGGGCATAGCCATGGGATCTCATGAAGGCGCAAGCCTTTTATTTACCTCCAAAAGGAGGCTTTTTAACCTTTGGTTAACTATCTTGGTGCATGACCATTGGATCAGTTTGGATTATGCGCAGTCGTTAGATCTGCCAAAGATAGGGATATTTTGACTTTGACTTAGATATGAGCTTTTGATGTTTGACCAAGTCGATGTGGATGTTGTCGTTGGATTATATCAGGAGAAAGTGTTGTCATAGATCTTCTTTTGACCTACAAAATTAAAAAAATAATAGAAGTTCCACATGCTTTTTTTAATATTTATTAATTTATGATTAACGAAAGGGAAATTTTTATCAATGTATTAAAACCCTCATTAATTACGTTTGACACTTTAATTAATCCCAAGGTACTTTAACACTTCTTAATGTTAACCTTGCCATAATTATTTCAAGCGTGATTGTTGGATCTGATGGGGGGTGTGCGCTACCATTGAATCTTGTGAAGATGAAGGGTAATTACCTTTTGTTTAGATGAAATATTCTCATTGGTCAATTGATCTACTAAGAGCATGATCATTGGACTGATCGATGACTAGGCGCGATCGTTGATCTTTGTTGACTAGCATGTTCAACAACTAATGAGGCACATAATTAAAAATTAAGTCACTTCAATTAGGTGGAAGGGGGAAAATTACTAGCGTATTAAAACCCTCACTAATCATGATTAGCAATTTTAATTAATCAAGAGGTTCTTAACCCTTTCAAAGTTAATACTTTTATACTTAGATCAAGCACGATCGTATGATCTTATCATATCAGAGCATTACCCTTGGATCTATTTGATTTGCATGACCTTTAATCAACGGGGCTCATAAGCCTTAATTTGATTTCATTAAAATTTGAGTTATAAACATTTGACCATACCATTATTATTTGACCCGATTGTTTTAACCATTGATTAGCTTATAAAAGTGCATTCGTCCAATCAAGGAGGATCTGAGTGCTGCCCTTGGATTTTCCCAAAGTGTTCAATGTTTATCCAAAGGAGGCATGTACCCTCAATTTTATTTTATTAATTTTACGTTCAAGACCTTAAGTTATATACTTTGACTACGATTTTTTTCTTTTACATCTATCCTTCGGGTTGATTATGTGAGCGCGTCCATCTGATATTTGAGGGTGAAATGCTATCGTCCAGATTTTTGGACTTGCTCGATTTTTAAGTGCAAAGGATGTGCATACCTTTGCTTGCCCATGTTAGAATTTTAAACTTTAGATTTTAATCAATTTTAGGTTCTAATGCTTTGATCAATATTATTAGGGATCCTAAGGACTTAGGGGTCTGTTTATTTTATTTAGGTCTGAAAGTTATGATTAATTTTATAATAAATACCAAGGTATTTTTAGGGGACTTATTATTTGATTCATGAATTACATTCTTTTTAATAAATCGGAGAGGCTTGATGGCTAATGAAGGCTCTTTGATTAATGGTCACGAGGCAACTTTACTAACGGTCAGGACCACAACTTTAGACTCGATTAAGGTAAATATTTGTAAAAATGCTCTTAGGGAATAAACCATTGAAAATCAATTCCTCAGAGGAGAATGCAATAGAGACCAACAACATTTGTTAAATTTATGGAAGCCACAAATTTAAAATTGGGGGTATCCAATGTTGAGTCAAATTTGGCTCCAACAGGGCCCATAATTTTGAACTAAATTGGATAAAAATAGAGCAAGCATTCTTGAGTAGACAGGTACCTATTCAATTACAAAAGAAATTATATATTTATATGAGAGAGCTTGAGGTAAGGGATAAAAATTTGAATAGCTTAATGGGTGTCATCAAATAACTTGAAAATAAACTACAAGGCAATCAAAATTAGAGAAATAAAATAAAAGGAGATTGAAAATTTTTCAAGAAACATAATGAAGACTATGAAAAAGAAATAAGATTACTCAAGGATGAGAAAGATGAAAATGTTAAGGAATAAAATATGCAAAACGTAACACACATAGATAATGCTTTGAACGAAAAAAAATACAAGATAACACAAGTTTTCATAATAGAATAAATTCTTTATTGATGGGGGGAGCCTAGAAACTCCATTTTTACAATCTTGGATTCTTGAATCCCTTTTTGATACAATATTAAAACAATTTAGGGTTCTCCGAAACCCTAAGAAGCAAAGGTCGAGGTGTCTTCAAGCACATCTTGATCCCAACAAGGTTGAGTGGGCTTTTTATTATCCAAGATTGGGCCACTCCAGATGCTAATGTAGTGCTCTTGATCTGCACACAATGACACAAAATATAGTTAATAGTATATGAGAGGGCTCCACAGCATGAGGTCCTATGTAAGCAATAATAAATCTCACTAAATATTGTAAATAAAATGGATAGAAATAGAAACATAGGCAATGAAATAAATAAATGTAGGGTTGATATTTTTACCTTTTTGTTGTTTTCTGATGCGTGATGTTTGATGTAGGTGGTTGGTGCGGCAATGCCCTAGCATCACCCGAAGGCTAGGGGATTTCAGGAATAAGAGCGTAAAATACCTGCAGGTGCCTACGACTGTAGAAAATACTTGTGGGTACTTGTGACTGGTAAGGAGGTGCCCATGGGCACCTAGGACTGGTAGGGAGGTGCCCGTGGGCATCTAGTGTTGACAGAAAGTTCCCGTGGGCACTTTTTAACTGATGGAAAAGTCTATAGAAGCAGATCAGGTGAGGGTGAGGGATGCAGTGGCAATGATGGTGAGCGAGGGTATGGAATACGATGGATGAAATAGGGCTAGGGCATAAAGAGATTATTGCAAAGCCTTTGGAACTCAGGAAATTAGAAATCTTAAGAACTCAAGCAATTAAAAACTCAGGCAAAATACTTAGGGGTTGAGCCATCAAAATGGTTTCTACTTATATTCTAACCTAGGGCATGCCAGGGTTTCAACGACACTCATCGTGCAGTCGATATTAAAGCACATCCAAGGGTAGATAATAATTTTAGGGTTTGGCATGGATTAAGGTGAATGAACGGATGAGATTAGATAAAATCTAATGGTTGGGGTTAAATCACTTAAGTAAATATATATTTATTAAACATATATTAAAATATTATATAAAATATTATATTTAAATATATATAAAATAAATATACATAAATAAATGTGAATATTCGTAAAACGATAGGAAATAAGAAATGGTGTGCAAATGGCTATGCTTTTCTAGTGGAAATGGTAATAAAACCTAGATGGAATGCAAATGGCTAGGATTTGGTGTCTACAGATACCCCTTTTTGTACTGCATTGTGTGAAACACAATGCAATGTAAAAATACGATACACCTATTTTGGCTAGGTGCAGAAACAAATTCTCTTGGGATGTGAAGCATGAGCTTGAAGATAAAAGAATAAAATAATTTGGAGTTGTGCGTAGCTTACCCTCTCAATTTGCAAATGATGTTACGGATGAATCTCATGAGCCAATTGAAAAAAAAAAATTGTGCAAATAAATGATGTATGATGTGATACCATTTTTGCCCTAATGGTGGGAAGGGGGTTGTTGAAAAAATGTGATGTGATGTGTCTATTTTTTCCAAAACAAATGAAGGATTTTATTCAAATGTGATGTGATGAGGACGATATGAATGATGTAAAATGTGATATCATTTTTCCCCAATGGTGGGAAATGGGGGTTTTTCAAGTGTAGATGCCATGATCATGTAAGGTGTATCCCATTGTGGAAGGATCAAAACCAAATGTGGTTACCCCAAATTTGAGGTGATTCAATGTTGTTGAAGAAAATGCCTTGTTGGCATCATTGAGTATGCAAGTTATGAATATGTAGGATGACTGAGTCAACATAGGGGCTGGGTAGTGACTATGGAAAATTTTTTGCCTAATTCCACAATGGAACCAATCAACCTATCGGGATTGCCTATATTGTGACTATGGTCAAATAAATGAGTGATTGTGATAGTAATTATCCATGTTTTTGTGCCCCATGGAAAAGGACATCAATGGTTGCATTTGTGCAAATTGTTCTTGGCAATGTTTCGCTCAAAATTTGAAGTACCAAATGTGATTATGATCTCGATCAAGGAGATAAATGATGATGATCATGGACAAGTGTCCTTATGGTAAGCTATTCATCTTACCAAATTGTATGGATGCAAATTGTTGCAATCGCCAAGTGTGTAGAATAACCTACTAGATACAAGATTCACTAGCATATTACTTGAACTTGGCAAATATGTAAATGATGATGTGAAATGAAGTGGAGATGATGTGTGGATGATGAAAATGTTGATGAACATCATTTTGTGAATATTTTGAACATTTTGAGGCACTTTTGGAATCTATTTGGAGAAATTTGGTCAATGTGGTCACAAATGATATTTATGCATCCAAATCAGTTGGAATCTTCATGAAACTTGATAAAATCATGAAATGCATTGATGAGTGAAATTTGGAATAATTTTGTTTGGGGTAGCTATTATTTTGTGTTGATTTTAGCTTTAGTCAATGCTAACACAAAATTCCCATGGGTTCCTATGATCTTTAAAAATACTCGCAGGTGCTTCAATGTGCCAGGAAATGCCCATGGGCACCTTAAGATGCCTGAAACAACTATAAATATCTTGCTGGGAAAGTTTCAAGCTCATTTGTGAATCTAAGGAGTTTGAGAAGTTGCGTCTGAGGATTGAAAGGTGATTAAGGTGAGGCATTTGGAGCATGGAAGATATGGCGATGCAGGGAGCTAGTATGGAGGTCGAGGCTACGGATGGAGCGCAAGTGGCTAAGGTAACCCATTGTTGGTTGCTTTATATATTGTGCAAAATTTTTGTTTTTTTTAATTTTGAACAACTTATTAATAAATGTTTTGTGTTGTGCTACAACTTGTATTTTTAGAGGCTCGACACTAGTTCTCACCTTATATCCTTGGGATGAGAAAGGTGATTACAAAGGATGAGAGGGGGTTGCTGGAGAAGGTGGGGCTACCAGAGGTAGCCTGATTGGATGTGGTGAGGGTGGATGAGGGGTACCTCTCTGCTTTAGTAGAGAGGTAGGATGCGGACCGAGGGACCTTTCAGCTCCCTACAGGTGAGGTAACAGTTACCTTGGAGGATGTATATCGCATTCTCAAGGTACCAGTGGTGGGGATCTGGGTTGAGTTTAGGCTTAGCTAGAAGACAAAGATGATGTGAATGTTCAGGGATGCATGGGAGGAGGTGAAGGTGGAGAGCAGGGGCATACATTATTTGTCCATGTTTGTAGACAAGGAGTTAGACCCACTCTGGGTATTGGTTATGTTCGTGCTGGCCAACATTGTGGCTTCGAACAGTATCGGGTGTAGGTTCCCTTAGAACCTGATAGGGGTGATGAACGATATGCTCACAATGAGGTAGGTGTATGCATGGGCTCCTACATTACTATCAAAGGTGTACCAAGAGCTATATGACATGATGTAGTGGGGGCAGAAGGAATTGGGTATAGCTTACTACTATAATGTTGGGGATGGAAGCACTTCAAAGTTGCTTAATCAGAGGGTTTACCTATGGCAGAGTTTGGTAGGAAGAAGCCCTATGCTAGGTGATGGGAACTGGCAGAGGAGGTGCAATCGAGTCATCTAGTGAGGATGAGTCAATGGTACTAGGAGTTGTGGGTGGGATTGACATCTTCCCAAGTGGTATGGAGACCATGGTTGGTTGCCTAGTGGACTAAGAATGGGGAGCATTTATGGTGGATGTGGTAGGGTATATGGGTGGTTGGTAGGCATCAGAGCAAGGTGAAGTACTTCCAATTCTCATGAGTTCTCCACCAGTTTGAGTTGCAGTTGGATATCCTTGATGGTCTAATGTGATATAGGAGACATTAGGAGGAGATCAGGCTTCCTTCACGGAGCTGTGGAGGGTTATTTTGGAGGATGATAAGGGGATGGGTATACCAAATATGGAGAACATGGGATGACCACAAAGTATGATGCATGGTTCGTAGCTTAGCCAAAATGGATGCCACCTCAAAGAGTGGTTGATGATGATGGCGATGGAGAGGCCAAGGATGATGGCACTCAGGATGAGGGTCCGTAAGAGGCTCAGGGTGAGGTAACTCAGGATACCTGCAAGAGGTAACGATGACTTTGATCTAATAGTTGAATGTGAAATATGAAGGGTATCATTTAGCATACTATCAAGGTTGGGGGAGATGGGGGAGATGGAGTAGAGGTTGAGAAGTTTCAAAATGCACTCCCAAGCTAGAGTGAGGAGGAGTGGGCACAACTGGAGCAACAGGCAGTAGATTGGGATACAAGGATTTTGTGGCTCTAGGAAAATCTAGTAGAGAGGGAGCATCGACATGAGATCAATATATGATGTCTTTGATCTCGGCATAGGTATATCAAGGCATTGGAGGATAGGTTGATGGAACATCACATTTCACTTCTTGATCCTCCAACCTTGTCTGTATCTGAGGGTGCTAGACATAGTCTATTTAGGCATAGTTCTAGGTCTAGGACTCCTTCTAGGTCATAGGGGTCTTCTTGGACGATGTAGCTAGTGCTTAGATGCACTTTTTGTATATGATCCTTAGTGTTGCATTGTATGCCGCCATTTGGTACTTGTTGTGGCTGATACACAACACACCCCAAAATTGGGGACCCACCTTTTTTGCATGCTTTCAAAGAAGACTGCAGTGGCCCAGATGCTAAAAATCAAAGGAAGAGCAAAATACAGCATAAGAAAAAAGTGTCATGATATCGCGACATGTTGCTCTATCACAGCTAAGAAAAATAAAGTGTCACGATATCGTGACGTGTTGCTCTGTCGTGGCTAAGAAAAAGGAAAGTTTCACGATATCGTGACAGGTCACGTTTTCATGACTCAAACAAGCGAAGTACAGCAAAAAGAAAGGTGTCGTGATTTCATGACATGTCTTGTTTTCGCGGCTAAGAGTAGCAAAATGCATCATGAAGAGAAAATGTCATGATATCGCGACATGTTGTGAAATCACGGTGCAAGACAAAGAACCAAGTTGAAGACTCAAAATGTCGTGATATCGCGACATGTCATGAAATCATGGTCAAAGCAAGCAGGAAGAAGTGTTGACCAAAAAATGTTGCGATATCGCGACATGTCATGAAATCGTGGTTCATAAAGGAGAGAGAAAGACAAAGTGAAAATGTCACGATATCGCGACATGTCACATTTTTGCGGCCCAGATCAACAGGATGCACCAAAATGGAAAAATGTCACGATATCGCGACATGTTTCGGTCTCGCGGCTAAAATGGAAAAATGTCGCGATATCGTGACTTGTCATGAAATCGCGGTCGAAGGCAGCAAGAGAAGAGTCAATGCAGAAGTTGTCGCGATATCGCGACATGTCGCCATTTTGCGACCTGAAGACGAGATGAAGGGCAAAGACAAAAAAACGTTGCGATATCGCGACATGTCAGGTTTTCACGGCAGGAAAGTGAGGAAGGAACAAATGAAAGAAAGTGTTGCAAAATCGTGACAGGTTGCATTTTCATGATCTATCAGCGGTAAAGGAGGTAAAGATAGAAAGATGTCGCGAAATCATGACATGTCTCATTTTCGTGATTCACAATGACTGATAAGCTAAGCAAGGGAAATATGTCACGATTTCACGACAGAAAGCAAAGATATGGTACGAAATGAAAAAGTGTCACGATTTCATGACAGAAAGTAGCAAGATGGTATGGAATGAAAAAGTGTCACAATTTCACGACAGAAAGCAACGAGATGGTACAGAATGAAAAAGTGTCGTGATTTCATGACAGAAAGCAGCGACATGGTATAGAATGAAAAAGTGTTGCGATTTCACGACAGAAAGCAGCGAGATGGTACGAAATGAAAAAGTGTCACGATTTCATGAAATGTCAGATTTTTGTGGCTAAGTAAAACAAAACACAGTGAAGGAGAAAAACGTTACGATTTTGCGATAGGTTGCATCCACGTGGCCCGAAGGATAAAAATGTCATGATATCGCGACATGTCTCATTTTTGCGATGCTTGAAGATGAATAAAGTTGCGGGTACAAAAATTGTCACGATTTCATGACATGTCTTGTTTTTGCGATACAGGTGGAAGAACAAAGCTGCGGATAGAAAATGTCATGATATCGCGACATGTTGTTTTTGTCGTGATTCATGGCAGGCCATTACAGAACATACAGGGGCAGCACTGAACACATGGCATAAGGTGTAAGAATCATGGGAAGTGTTACAGTTCACAAAGAAGATCAAATGTTTCGATGTAGAGCAAAAATTCAAAAACGATGAAGAGGCAGGAAGATGAAACGAAGCGATCTAGGAGATGAAGCGAAGCGTCACAGGGTGAAATAGAGAGCATTGCCAAAAATTTTAAAATCAGAAGCACAGATTGGTAGAGGGGTCGAAAACCGCTGCAAGCAGAGTTGTAGATCTGAAGGCGAGAAGGCCATTCTGGGCCTGTTTGGGTTGTTTCTCTTCCACATAATGGTTTGGAAAAACCAAAAATTTTGCTATTGTAACATGACATATTTTTAATACAAAAGTGTTTAGAAATTTGCATCTGGTGGGCAAGAAAGAAGGAGATCTTCTGTGCATGCTATGGATTTAATGTTTATTCTTTCATTTTTTAGATTTCAAATTTATAGATAATGTTAAATGCCACTTTTGTGGGTTACATTAGGCGAATATTTGAAATCTGAATTTTATTTCGTACCCTAGAAACCAGCACTTAGTCTATGGGGATTGTGCATGTTTTGCAAGTCCAATAGGTTAGGTTGCATGCATGGAAACCTCACATCTTCGGTTTTGTCATAACAGGATAGTGTCATACTGAACGTGTTCTATTTTTAATTTTCTGCATTTCTTTTTCATTTTATTTTATTTTTTCCAAAAAGTTTAACTTATTTAAAATAAACATTTAAAAATTGCAAAATCCAAAAAGACAATGAACAATCACTAAAGTTCCATGATGAAATAAACCAACATTGCCCCTTGTTTTCAGTTACTTGCAACCACTAAGGTGTTCCAAGCATTTAAACTGAATATCTTTATTTGAGATTATTAATACACAGACGTAAAATGCTAATTTAGCGAAGACCTTGGAGAAGTTATTTGTTTGATTTCTTTGCAAGAGAGGATTTAGAACTGAAATCCTAAAGGAGAGTTGTAATTTCACAACTAGGTGAAAATACGACTCAACAGTACTCATTGTACATGCGATATTCATATATATATACATGGATTTTACTTTTGTGTTATATTTTTATGTGAATGCTTTGTGGAATGATTTTACAAAATGCTCTTTGTGGAATGCATGTTTATGTTTATGACTAATGCATATGAGATGTTATGGATGATTAATGCAAGATAGAATATATGGATGATTTATGCAAGATGGTATGTGCTAATGATCATTTATGGTTTAGATATTTGCTTGACCCTTTTGTTGGCATTATTGTTTAATCAAGGGCACCAGACTTGGTGGCTTATGGGATGAATGACTTATGAAGTGACATGGATGTTAAAATGGAAGAAGATATGGATGTTGATATGGAAGAATATATGGATGTTGATATGTAAGAAGATATGGATGTTGATATGGAAACTGCTTATTTTACGAAGAATCAAACATCCTAGTGGCATCAAACAAACCCACTAAAACTACCTAATCCTTATAGGACCACATGTGTGTATAATGAATTTATTTACCAAATCAAGAGCAAGGTAATGACCTGAGACAGTCAAGAACTAGTGTGTGTGCAAGTGAGTTCATTAACTCATCTTAAGTAAATTGGGTAAAATTATTATGGTCAAAACCAATAGGTTAGCTTGTTTGTATGAGCGGTCAGAGGTATCTTTTAAAAGAGACATGTCATCATGCATGATCATACTCCACTACTAGTAAAGCATCTATAGCTCTAGTGGAGGCTAACTCCATAGTCCACAATTTTGTTTTTGATTTCTTGAATTTTGGGTATGAATATCTAATCGTCTAACTGGAAAGGTCGTACAATCCTTACAATCCAATGATCAGTGGTGTGTGATGTAAAAGGTTTAGAGCTTTTGGGAATCAGATTCTCAACCAAAGTGTGATGAGAATTGTACCCTATCCTTACTGCTCTATCTTTTTAAATTTGAAACAACTGTGATAGTGGTGCAAACCACTATTCTTATGGACTATGTTACATGATGGAACTAGCAAGGATGACCCTTTTCACATTAAGGTTCAGTCCAAGGATGGTGTTATCCCTCTTTGACACAAGATGTTTTTAAGATGTGAAAATTGTGCTTGGTTCAAGAATGCTTTTGGAATCAGTTCCCAAATTCAAGATTTTCTTAGTGTATATTTGCTATGGTCCTAAAAGGCCTCGACATATTTTTTTGAGTTTGCTAAAAATAATAGGAGTGGTTGAGTGACTAAAAACACCTAAGACTTTGTGAATATGGCTTGTGTGGATGACAATTTGACTTTGTGAAATTGTGTGGATGACATTATAAGGGTGCCCCTGATTAAGGAAACATGAATTTTGTTGGACCAATTAAGACCTTGAATAAATGATCCCTATATGAAATATGGAATGTGGATGTTAATGCAATGTATGAAATACAATTTTGTGAAATACAATATGATATATGGGTGAATGCATTGTTTTTAAAGTGAAAAATCAAGTGCAATACAATGTTATGAATGAAATGTATGCAAATGTTTTTGTGTATTAGCCATGTATACATATACATGTATATTAATCATATCATGCATAGAATGCTTTCAAGTGTATAACATTAAGTGGTTCGGATTATTCCTCTCCCTCTAGATTGGCAAGTCTATAAGTACCATTACCCACTCTTTGTGGAACTATGTATGGACGTAACCAATTAGCATGAATTTATCATGAAGATGCGGTAATGCATTGGTGTTTTGTTGATTCTCTTTAAGAACAATATCTCCTACTTGGAATTCATGTAAATGAAATTTGGCATTGTAAGCACATTTGAGGTGGTCTTGGTAAACTCGTAAATGCTCTAAAGAATTGACTCACCTCTCATCAAGAACTGTGATTTGGTTAAGATGTGCTTGTATAGTAGTATTTAGTTTCATAACTTACTAATGTTCGACTAATGTAGTAGATAGCTTGCTCTCAATTTTGTTCATTATTTTGTGCAAGCATTGTCCCTAAGGCAAAATTTGTTGTTGAGATATAAAGATAAAATGGGACCCCTGGACAAGGAGGAGCTAATACTGGTGGAGAAGCTAGGTATTGCTTAATGTCGTCAAAGGCTTTTTGACATTCATCTATCCAAGAGACTGGAAGCCCATTTTATAGTAGGTGATTGAATGGCCTACATTTATCAGAAATTTGCACAATAAAATGACAGATTGATTGGATTTTTCCTTGTAAACTATGCAATTTATTTAAGTTAGTTGGGGGAGGCATCTCTAGGATAGCCTTGACCTTATTGGGGTCCACCTCAATGCCTCTTTTGGAGATAATTAATCCTAAAAATTTACCCAAGGTAACACCAAAGACACATTTCTTGGGATTCAACCTTACATTATATTCTAGGAGTCGGTCAAAAACTTTCTCCAATACACCATTATGTTCTTTTCAAGTTTTGGATTTATCCAAGAGATCATCCACATAGTCTTTGATAATCTTATGCATGTAGTCATAGAAAATATATATCATGGCACGTTGATAAGTGGAACCTGTAATTTTGAGGTCAAAGGGCATCACCTTGTAACAGAAAGTTCTCCAAGGTGTAGTGAATGCTATTTTGTGTTGGTCATCAGGATTTATTCAAATCTGGTTGTATCTTGAAAAATTGTCCATGAGTGAAAGCATTTCATGGCCAGTGCAGGTATCAAAAGGAGTATTGATGTTTGGAAGAGGGAATTTATCCTTAGGACGTGCTTTGTTAAGATATCAAAATTAAGTGCATACACATATCACCCCGTTAGACTTGTGAACGGGTACCATGTTTGAGAGCCATTCAGGATAATCGATAGGAACTATGAAGTTCATGTCTAGGAGTTTCTAAAACTCCATTTTACCATGAGGGCCACGATAGGATGCATTATCCTAAGCTTTTGTTTGATTGGCTTAGCATCAAGCTGTAATGTGAGATTGTGGACAACCAAACTAGGGTCTATATCAGGCATGTCCTTATAGGACCATGTAAATATATCCTTCTTCCTCTTGAGGAGAGTAATGAATTGCTCTTGTTCATCAGGTGATAATATTTTTCCAAGCTTGATGATTTAGGGATTTTATTTGTCTAAACTACGGTCCACATCGATGGTATCTTCAATAGACATGTGGGAACCTTCCTCAAGTTGATGGGGTGTAGGTATTAGTTGAATATCATCTAAGATGTCATCAAACTCTTCTAGATTATCCTCATCTATATCTGCCTGGAAAACCTCAGGATTCGAAGGTGAAGGTGGAGGGGATGGAGGAATGTAGTTGGAGTAAGCCCTTAATAATTCCTTAGATAAGATAAACTCAAAAAATGTAGGAGGTGAGGAAATCCATTCCATATCAATGAGGCTTATGTCAATTGGAATCGGCTTATCCGGATCATATGGATTACGAAGTGGGATGAATAAATCAACAGGACTCATGTTGACTTATGGGCAAGGTGAACAAGGTTGTATGGTATGGATGAAACCTAAGGATCAATGCTAGGATCTTGGTTAACCTGAACAACAGTGAGCAATACAAAAAATATTTTATTAAATTATGTATTTACATATGTAATGCAAAGAAAGCAAACATGTTTTTTATTTTTGATTAATTTTTTATTTTTTTATTTTTGGTAGTGGTGAAAACCATTGTTTTAAATTATGTACATATGTTACAATTTGACTTATGGAATGGCTTAATGGAATGGAGGTGGTGGTTCACCAGTAGGTGCGACTCGCTCTTGCAAAAGAAGCAAGTGAAATATGGGCTCATGAATTGGGAACATGTTGAGATAAAACTCATCTTGTTCGAAATGGGGAATGATGGGCTCCGATTCTTCTTTAGATTCATCTAAAATTATCGACATAAGCTCAAATTCTTCATTGATGTCATTGTCAAAATTATAGAGATGGAAGACGTCTTCTTCTGAATTGAGGTTAAGCCTTTGGAAGGCTTGTTCAAAAGAAGAGGTGGTAGGAAGTGGGTGGAAACCTCGACCTGAATGGTCGTGCACCTCTTGATATGGAACATTAATAGGTTGATGCACTCCCTATTCATGCAACCCTAGACCATGACCTTGCCAATTGATAATGTGGAAATATTGAGATAGGAATCCTGACATGTTTGAAAAAATGGTAAGTTTTGGTTCTTTGGGCTCTTCCATGGATGGTGGATTTGATGAAGAATAAATACCCTCATATACAAAATTAATGCTATTTGGATATGAACCCATATTACAAATTTCTCTTATTGTTAAAGGTTGGTCAAATGGATGACCGAAAAACTTTAGCACTAGGGATGGTGAGGGGTGTGATGGTGATGTCATCAACCACGTATTCACCAATACCAAGATTAGTGAGAAGGACTTCAACTTTGGATTATATGTGAGGACCATATTCAGGCGATGTATTGAGAAATGGTGGAGAAGGAGGTATCTCACAATCCATCAACTTGACTTGTGAGACATTGGGTAATGATGATGGTTTGGATTAGGAAGATTTTTTGATAGTTGATGATGATGATGAAGTGGATGGTAATGATGTTGATGATGTGGACTGATTATGACCACATGTGCATGTAGTAATTGATGCCAATGATGAAGAAATGGAGGTTTGATGAGGATTGGTGATGGGGAGCTCTTCATAAATAGGATCCTTTGATGAAGATATTGGTGAAGTGGTGTATGTATTGGATGATGGCTATATGAAAATATGAGTGGAAGGGAGTCTGGAATCATAAGGATTTGAGATGATATTATAATACTTAAATGGCTTGACATCTACTGGTATGCAATGTACTTGTCCCTCATGAATGTATTTCAAGCATTGATGTAAAATGGAAGGAACACATCTCATTTCCCTCATCCAAGGTCTTCCAAGGAGTACATTATATGCTATGGATCCTTTGAAGATGTAGAAAATTTGTGCAATATTTTAACGCCTAGTTCGATGGGCAAAATAACAGTGCCAACAGTATAACACAAAGCATCATTGAATTCTTTGAGGGTGAAGGATGACTTGGTGATGTGATATGGAGGAAGGTTTAAATTATGGAGAGTAGATGTGGTGATAATGTTGGTAGAGGAACCGGTATCAATAAGGACTCTCTTGAAAAGTTTATTGTCAATTAGAGCCACAATGTGCAATGGAGGGTCTACTGATCCCGATGAGATTGGATTAATCTCAAATTCAAAACATGTTATGGAAGGCTCCATGCATGTTTTAATTCTCCCCACAAAGTTTTTGAAGGAATTAGGATCTTATGATTGCAATTTGATGGATTTCAAAATTTCCATTAATACCTCCCAATGTGGGGGAGATTGTTGGATTAGCTCATATATTAAAAATTTGGTGGATGCCATTTTTAAACTTATGGTTAACCAACTACTCAATGAGATGACTGGTCAGGGTGAATGATTGATGGGTATATTTTATGGATTTTATTGACTAGGTATATGAATGGGTGATGATGGATTTGGGGAAACTTGGATGGGTGGCGATGTAGATGGTTGCGAGACACTTGCTTGAGGTTGTTTCCTTTGTTGATTATTTTTTTGACCTCTAGAAACACATGAATGGCCCCTACAAACCCTTGGTATTTTTGGATATGATTGACTTGGTTAGGGGGAGTTTTAGTGTTAGCTCCCTCTACATTTGGTTGCACCTCCTCGTGATGAGGAAGTGGTGTCTAAAATATACCAAGGTCTTGGTTTTGTTGAGCAAGAGGGCTATTGAATTTAATTGCCCCCAAGTCCATGTGGTCTTGGACTACATGTTTGAACACATGGCAATTTTTTATGTCATACCCATTTTACCTATGATAAGGGAAAAATAAGTATTCCCGGTAATTTTTACTTCGTTTGGTAGGATCATCTGATCTAATTTTTGGAAAAGAAATTTTATTTGTCTCATATATTCTTCTAAAAATATATGCATAGGACTCATATAATGGGATATATTGGTGATTTTTTTGAACAAACTATCATTGGGGATGGTTTTCCACAGTTGGCACTATGTTTTGAACTGTTGGAGCTTCTGTTGTTGAGGGGACCGCATGATAGGAAATTTTTTGAGATACTTATTGCACAATTTGTTGTTTTTGAGCCATTATTGGCTGGCTCATGACCACTTGATTGACTTTATTGGATTGGGTGGTTGGGGTAGCCTGTGATGATTTTTGTTGGCCTAAATAATTACTTTTGTATTGGCCCTTGTTTTACCATTCTTTCTTCTTAAGCTTAATGATACCTTCTTGGATTTTGATATCCTCAATGACACTAGCCTAAGCTAAATATTCTTCAAATGAATTATAAGTTCTTAGTTGGAGCATCCAAGAGATGGGCTTTAAGCAACTCTTGGTGAATAGCTTAATTATCGCATCCATTGGTAGGGTGAATGGCAATTTTGTGATGATAACCCTCCAATAGTTCCCAATATCATAGATAGACTCATCATCTTGTTGTCTTAAGACATAGACATTAGATAAAGAGATCTTATTTTTGGTATTTAGGATAAAGTGATCAAAGAATTGCTCTATAAACTGTTCAAAGGTATAAATACTATGGGTTGGTAATTTATTGTACCATTCTATGGCATATCCTCCTAATGTTTGAGGAAAATTCCAAAGCATGAGAGCATTATAATCTTGTATTCTAAAGCATGCATGAACAAAGGTGCTCACATGTTCTTTGGGATCCTCATTTTCCTTAAATTTATCAAACTTGGGTATCGTAAAATCTATCGGGTATGGTGGGATTGGTACCAAAGGATGAATTGGTTGTTTTATCAATTGGCATAAATTTGATTTTTGATTTGAAAATCCAAGAGTGGATTGCATCAATTGATCTATTTGTTTTTGCATGGCCTTGATTCGAGGGTCTTTCTCAAGAATTTGAAAGCCTTGAATAACCTAATGATCTTGGTGGAGTGGAAAAATATTGTGGAGTGACAAGATGATGAGGAGATTGATATTTATGATTTGGTGAATGAGATGGAATGTGATGAATAGGATATTGATGATGAAATTATGGAGAATTATGAAATGATGTTGATGGATGAGAGTTATGGCTAGGTTGGCCAATCAAAATAGGATAGGTACTGGTATGGCTACATGGGGGAATAGGGATGGAGACCATAGAATATTGTGGTGCCCATGATGGATCCTAGTTGACAAGGGAAGTCTGAGTAGAGGTATGTAAAGGTTTAGGGTTAACTTGTACTTTTTGTCGAGCATCTTGATGTTGTCTACGAAATTTGTTTAGATAATCACATACCTCATTGATTTCTTTATCAGATGCTAAGGGTATGGAGGTAGAGGGTATGGAAGATGTGGTTTGGGAGCAAGTCACACTAGGCATGGTGACTTAGGAAGTTGGAATTTGTGAAGCAGCATTCACATGTGCTTCAAACAAAGGATTGGTTTAAGTGGAAGTATATGATGTGTTAGGAGCATAGGAAGGTTAGGGAATGGATTTCTGGGAAGGTGCAACTGATACCTCAAAGAGAGGGTTAGTATACACCTAGGTAAAGGTAGATGATATCTAGGGATAGATAGGTTCTTGTTGTAGAGTATATTCCTATCTAGGTGAGTTGGGGATAGACTCTAAGGCATAATTAGAAGACTTCATGAAGGCTTGTACTCTAGCCATGTCTATATGGGTGATGTGGTGGTTGATAGTGGGAGAGGATGGCTCCTCTTGGGGAATGGCTATATGTAAGGTTGTGGATGGCAAAGAATGTGAGGGACCTACAAATAATTCTACCTATGTCACATTCAAGGTATCTACCATTGAAGTAGTGGGGAATTTGGATGATGGTTCCACTAAGTTATCTTGAATTATTGCTTTCTTTTTATTACGAGTTAATACCATAAGAAAAATAAATCAAGATGTATATTAGAATAATAAATGTAAAAAAACTATAATAAACAAACAAAGCTAAGTCTCAATCAATGTGGCTTACCTCGTTCATTAATTATCTCCTTTTAATGTATGTTCATTAATATGTGTCAGTTTTGTGTGTTTTGATTTTCTAATATTTATTAATGAAACAAAGGTGAAAAACTATGGCTAAGGTAGGGCAATGAGATTCTTGTTGGTGATGAAATCCAATAGGTTTTATCGGGGGAATTCTTAAGGTGTCTAAGGGTAGATATTTGTGGATGGAAATGAATGCCACCATCACCAAATCTCAAGCAATGGTTGGTGATGAAATCCAACCACTACTATTTTGCATGAATCGTGATGTGTGTGAATTATTTTTAAGGTTTGTGTTTTCTATTGTATGCAAAAATGTTAAAAATAATTAATTTCATAAACCTAAATCAGAAGCCAACAAAATATTCCCAAGTTCTCCAAAGGGTGTGAAGTACACTGCTTAAAGCCCCTACCTAAATAGCAACCGGAGGGTTCGTCCACCCCTCTACCTAGAATCATCCAACTGGCAAGGATACTTTTGGAAAATCCAATATTGTTCCAACTTAGATAGATGAAATAGAACTGTCTCTAACCATAAAATGCAATAGTAAGTTATGCAATTTACAGTTCAAATGCACACAAAATACAAAAGTTTACACTCAGAAAACAAAAACCCTAATCTAAATATGAGGATGAAATGCAGATCCAAAATGCAAAACTAATAAGCGTTCATTTCTAGATTTCTTAATGATAATTCATTTTATTGTTCAATATCTCAAAAATATAGAAGATACTCAAAATACATAAAGTAGAAAACTAGCGTTTTAAATCGTAGACTTACTAGAAATCCTATGTTTTTGTTCCTAACTCTCCATAAATGTCCCTGGGCACTTTTGAACATTGTTGAGATGTCAGTGGGCACTTTTGGATGGTTGTAAATACCTCTGGGTATTTTTGGATTGCCCTCGGATGTTGTTGGGCACTTCGTGCACCTTTTGAAAACTTCTATAGACTTCAAAAACCCTAGATCTAGCAAAAATTGTGAAATCCACGCTTCTAAAAAACCTGTAAGATGACAGAAAATAGAAAAAAAATAGAAAAATAGATCATAAATAAGAACCCTTAGGGGGTCCCACTGTGATCGCCATTTGAAAGATGTAAAACGCAACACACATATAATGCTTTAATCAAAATAAAATGTAAGATAACACAAGTTTGAATAATAGAATAAATTCTTTATTTATGGGGGGAGCCTAGAAACTCCATTATTACAATCTTGGATTCTTGAATCCCTTTATGATACAATATTATAACAATTTAGGGTTCCTCAAAACCCTAAGAAGCAAGGTTGTGGTGTCTTCAAGCGCGTCTTGATCTCAACAAGATTGAGTAGGCTTTTCGTTATCCAAGATTGGACCACTCTAGATGTTGATGTAGTGCTCATGATCTACACACAATGACATAGAAAATAGTTAGTAGTATATGAGAGGGCTCCACAGCGTGAGGCCCTCTATAAGCAATAATATATCTTACTAACTAAATATTGTAAATAAAATGGACAGAAATAGAAACACATGCAATGAAATGAATAAATTTAAGGTTGATTTATTTTATCTTTTCATTGTTTTTTTATGCATGATATCTGATGCAGGTGGCTGATGTGGTGATTCCCTAGCATCGCTTGAAGGCTATGAAGACTTAAGGAATAGGATAATAAAACACCCACGAACACCTGTAGCTGTATAAAATGCTTGTGGGCACTTGTGACTAGTAAGGAGGCACCCGTGGGCACTTGGTACTAGTAGGGAGGCACCTATGGGCACTTGGTGTTGATAGAAAGTGACCATGGGCACTTTGTGGCTGATAAGAAAGTCTATAGAAGCATATCGAGCAAGGTCGAGGGATGCAAAAATAGTTATGGTGAGCAAGCATATGGAATGTGATGGATGGAATAGGGCTAGGGCACAAAGATCTTATTGCAAAGCCTTTGGCACTCATGGAATTAGGAATCTCAAAAAATCAAGAAATCAAAAACTCAGGAAAAATACTTAGGGGTTGATCCATCAAAATGGCTTCTACTTATAGTCTAACCTAGGGCATGCTAGGGTTTCAACGACATTCATCGTGCGGTTGAGATTAAAGCACATCCAAGGGTAGATAATAAGTTTAGGGTGTGGCATGGATTAAGGTAAATGAACGGATGAGATTAGATAAAATCTAATGGCTGGGGTTAATTCACTTAAATAAATATATATTTATTAAGCATATATTAAAATATGATATAAAATATTATATTTAAATATATATAAAATAAATATACATAATTAAATGTGAATAATATTCAAAAAATGGCAGGAAATGAGAAATGGTGGGCAAATGGCTATGCTTTGATGGTGGAAATGGTGGGAAAACCTAGATGGAAGGCAAATGGCTAGGATTTGGTGGCTACAAGAAGATAGTGAGAAGAACAAAGAAGCCACATATTTAGATTTACAAAAGCAATAGAAGGATGTAAATTCATCTAAAAATTATATTTTGTAGGTTCATTGATGCATTCAAAAAGAAAAGGTTAGTATTTTTACTAACCCTAATAGTAGATGTAATTTCATTAATAATGCTTTAGCTAAGAGGTTGGACATTCAAGCAACAAAATTAAAGACATACATCCTAAGGGTGAGAATGTTCAAATTTATGAATATTTAAAGATCAACATGGATAAATATGCTTTACATTCATATTTTTATGTTATAAATATGGATAATATGAATATTTTTCTTGGTTATCATTGGTTGGATTATTTAGGTTCTATTAGCATTGATGTGCAAAATAAATTTATGAAGTTATAGTATAGGAAAAATAAGATAACACTACAAAATGTTTCTTAGTTTAAGGAGCAAGGATATAAGGAGAAGCAAGAAGCATATATGGTAGGGGAATAAGTTAAGGAGCTAACAAAATAATCACAAGTTGAATCTTTAATAGTAGTAGCAACAAATTCCATGGAAGATGTAGTAGCAAAATCCAAGGAAACTTTATCAAAAGTGCACAAGAATGTACCAAAAGAATGGCACAAGAGAGAAGAGCATGAGAAAGAATTTAAATTAAAGAAATAAAATGTTAAAGAATCATAGTAAATAAAAAATTAGGGTAATATTGGAATATATTGCCACCCACACCATCCTGAGCAACAACAATCTTGGAGGTATGGCATAGGACATCAATATTATGGATCTACATGGATTCAAAAGGCATCAAGTATGACAATGTTTGGAAAAAAACATAGTAATTTTGGATTTCAAAGTGGTGTAGCACCATTAGAGAATTATAGAACTAATCATTTAAAGTATTAGAGTACACTAGCAAAATCATGGACCCAAAAACGTAGTTATAAATATTCAAGTGACACAATTGTAGCTTCGTATCATTGAAGACAACCACCAATCAAGGTTTCACTTGGATGGATGGATAATTAATATTGGTATTAGTTGTCAACATTGCTTAGAAGATCATTTTATTTAATTTCTTCTCATATTTTGAGAATAAAATATTTGTAAGGAGGGTGGAATGCTAAGGTACCTAGGAATAGATATAATGAGATATGATAGTATATTGTAAAAGGGTATTATGGATAGTTGGCATGGGTCACACATAATCCAGGGTTGATTAAACTATATTATAATAATGAGTGGGATGAGGGTTTATAATATGGGTATATAAAGAAGGGATATTGTTATTGTAATCATCATGCAGATCATTCTTATGAATTATTACTTGTAATTGTTTTTGCCTACAAAGTGGTTTATGAGACTTTTCCCTCTCTAAGTGGCACTCTCATCTTAGAAGATCTTGTGGAGTTTTCTTTCCTTAAGGAGTATTATTAGTGTTTCTCTACCCTAAGGGTATTATTTATCTTTGTCTCATTATGTGGATATATTGTGGATAATTATTTGTGGATGAATGATTTGATATTTCTACATATTGATGAATTATTTATGTTAATGAGAATAAAGGTTCACAACACAACATTATTGTTACCCTTTATAATAGTTACAACTAGTCAATAGTCTATAAAGAGTTCCAACTCTAATTCTCTCAACTAGTATCAATGCACCCCTCACAATCTTACAAAAAAAAGTTTAAAGTTCATCAATCCTTATATCAATAAAAAATATCAATTTTTCAGTACAAATACTTATCTCACATCAATCAAATACCTATTTGTTCTCATCCTGGTACCTTGATTAAATCCTTTATGTATTACATTATTAATTTTGTTTATTAAAATTAATTTTTTATCTATTTTTTAATAGAAATTATGCAACTCATTATAAATTAGATTTAAATCATACTTTCTTGAATGTTTAAAAAATAAAAAAAAACATAAAATAACATAGTACATACCATTTTTTAATTTTGTAAATAAAAACAACCACAATGATATCTTTTTATTCTTATCTTTATAAATATAATCTTCAATTTTTTTTTTTGGTTTCCATTTTCAACACACTATTTTAACTTTCCTCTTCTAATTAACTAATTTACCGTTGGATTTTCTACCATAAAATCAATATTTTTCTTCCCTAATATGATATTTTATTATTCATATTTCCATATCTGAAGAGGTCCTCTATGATTGCTTTATTAATTCTGCATTCCATAGTTATCACTTGTCTATCTCTTAATTAAAACTCTTTGCATCATCTTCATAGAATTGTATTTATTCTTAGATATCCATCCAATTTCCTACCAAATATAATTGTCTTATGGATGTACTCAATCTTAAATGCTTGAAAATTTTATTAATTACATCTCCATGGAGGTCGCTAGCCTTCTAGGGATAGTGAACAAAATCAACATTGGAGAAGTAAAGTAAGCAAGATTTTTCAAATAATACAAACATTTTGACTTAAAATTATACCTTGTTTGTCAATGATTTGCAGTTTCACCTTCACTAAAGTCACCGTACCACTTTGAGCATCAGATAATCCACCCAAACCCAAAATTTGCTCTAAATAATATTTAGATTATATTTTATCATCAATAGAATATTACAATAATATGGTCTAGCACCGTCCACAAAAATTTAAAAAAATAAAGTTTAAAATAAGATGGATAAAAAGTTAAGCATTTATAACTAGTACACAGAATAATAGAAGCTAATAGCAACAAATAGACTATAGTTGTATCTTGGTGCAATATTACTGATGTCATCACTCATTTGTGGGAGAGCTTTTCACATGAAGAAGTTTTAATTTATCCTCCATTATATCTTCAAAAGTTTTCAAGGAAGAAATAGAAGTAATGAGTTCCTGAATTGGTTCATCATTTTTATTATCTTATTTTTTGTTTCCTATTGGAAATTTTGAAGATCTTGGATCATGTGAAAAATCCAATGAAGCATATTGATAATATCTCCTAGTGTGATAAAAGCTCCAAAAACACAAGAATGAATCATCCCAAATGTAACAAAAGAACCAAAGGTCAAGTCTATTAAAATAATACCCTATGAAAGAATGGAAATGGTAAACACTCTTCTATATTTGAACTTCCAAATATGCTTGAGAAGAATGATTTTACAAACATCCTAGAGTTTGGGATGATGATCTTGTTGAGAAAAAATAAGTAGAGCAAGCTTCCAAGATCTAGTCGAGGGGAATAAAAAATTGTATAAGACATCCCAAAATTGTTTATCCATGTTAGAAAATCAAAACAAGTGAATAAGAGATTTTGAAGCATTACAAAATTTGCATTGAGGGGAAATATGTAAAATTAGAGCTAGACTTTTAGAAGTTGAAATTTTTTAATGCAAAACCCACCATCCAAGAAGTTGAGTTTTGGATTCAACAAGAACTTTCAAAATTTGACCAGTAAGATACTTCCCTTGGGCATTGGTAAAATTGACTTACCACTTGACTTGAGCTTAGATCTAATGATAAAGGACACAAAATATTTTTGTAGATCCAAATGGATTTAATGGAAAGTATTTTAAGGTCATTAAGACATCTCCAATCAGTCCATATATTGTAGGTAGTTGGTCCCAATTTAATAGGTTTCATCAATTTGTTATTGTCTTCATCAATTATAGATTAAGGTACTTCTTGTAGCAGTTTATCATTAAGAACTTCAATCTCCTCTGATCCTAAAATAATTTGGTTAAAAATCCTTGCCTCCTTTCTTATTTCACTTTGGTCTTCAATCCAAACCTCTTTTACTAATTTAGTTCTACTCATTCTATATGTTGATCTCTATACTATTTCCATCCTATGAAAAATATGTGTTTTTATCTCCTTTTAGTCAAGTTTATCTTGATTTTAATCTCTAGTATTTATCTTCCTTACTCAAAATATTATGATATTCACTAAGTAACTCCCTTTCCTCCAAGCTTGGATTATTGTGCTCAAATTTTTGGAATTTTGAAAGTTTCTCATTTAGTTCTTTCTTCTTAAAAATATTCTCAAAAGTGTTCTTATTCCATTCTTTTAATCTAGATGTCATATATTAATTTATTTTGGAAGTGTATACAGCCCACCATTTTTCCAAAGAATTCTCCAATTGAACAAACTGTCATTGGGGATGGTTTTCCACAGTTGGCACTATGTTTTGAATTGTTGGAGCTTATGTTGTTGAGGGGACCGCATGATACGAAATTTGTTGAGATACTTATTGCACAAGTTGTTTTTGAGCCATTATTGGTTGGCTCATGACCACTTGATTGACTTGATTGGATTGGGCGGTTGGGGTAGCCTGTGATGATTTTTGTTGGCCTAAATAATTACTTTTGTATTGGCCCTTGTTTTACCATTCTTTCTTCTTAAGCTTAATGATACCTTCTTGGATTTTGATATCCTCAATGACACTAGCCTAAGCTAAAGCTTCTTCAAAGGAATTATAAGTTCTTAGTTGGAGCATCCAAGAGATGGGCTTTAAGCAACTCTTGGTGAATAGCTTAATTATTGCATCCATTGGTAGGGTGAATGGCAATTTTGTGATGATAACCCTCCAATAGTTCCCAAAATCATAGATAGACTCATCATCTTGTTTTCTTAAGGCATAGACATTAGATAAAGAGATATTCTTTTTGGTATTTAGGATAAAGTGATCAAAGGATTGCTCAATAAATTGGTCAAAGGTATAAATACTATGGGTTGGTAATTTATTGTATCATTCTATGGCATCTCCTCCTAATGTTTGAGGAAAATTCCAAAGCATGAGAGCATTATAATCTTGTATTCTAAAGCATGCATGAACAAAGGTGCTCACATGTTCTTTGGGATCCTCAATTTCCTTAAATTTATCAAACTTGGGTACCGTAAAATCTATCGGATATGGTGGGATAGGTACCGAAGGATGAATTGGTTGTTTTATCAATTGGCGTAAATTTGATTTTTGATTTGAAAATCCAAGAGTGAATTGCATCAATTGATCTATTTGTTTTTGCATGGCCTTGATTCGAGGGTCTTCCTCAGGAATGTGAAATCCTTGAATAACCTAATGAGCTTGGTGGAGTGGAAAAATATTGTGGAGTGACAAGATGATGAGGAGATTGATATTTATGATTTGGTGAATGAGATGGAATGTGATGAATAGGATATTGATGATGAAATGATGGAGAATTCTGAAATGATGTTGATGGATGAGAGTTATGGCTAGGCTGGCCAATCAAAATAGGATAGGTACTGGTATGGCTACATGGGGGAACAGGGATGGAGACCACAGAATACTGTGGTGCCCATGATGGATCCTAGTTGACAAGGGAAGTCTGAGTAGAGGTATGTAAAGGTTTAGGGTTAACTTGTATTTTTTTTTTTAGCATCTTGATGTTGTCTAAGCAATTTTTTTAGATAATCCCATACCTCACTGATTTCTTTATCAGATGCTAAGGGTATGGAGGTAGAGGGTATGGAAGATGTGGTTTGGAAGCAAGTCACACTAGGCATGGTGACTTGGGAAGTTGGAATTTGTGAAGCAGCATTCACATGTGCTTCAAACAAAGGATTGGTTTAAGTGGAATTATATGATGTGTTAGGAGCATAGGAAGGTTAGGGAATGGATTCCTGGGAAGGTGCAACTGATACCTCAAAGAGAGGGTTAGTATACACCTAGGTAAAGGTAGATGATAGATAGGAATAGATAGGTTCTTGTTGTAGAGTAGATTCCTATCTAGGTGAGTTGGGGATAGACTTTAGAATACTTCATGAAGGCTTATACTCTAGCCATGTCTATATGGGTGATGTGGTGGTTGATAGTGGGAGAGGATGGCTCCTCTTGGGGAATGGCTATATTTAAGGTTGTGGATGGCAAAGAATGTGAGGGACCTACAGATAATTCTACCTATGTCACATTCAGGGTATCTACGATTGAAGTGGTGGGGAACGTGGATGATGGTTCCACTAAGTTATCTTGAATTATTGCTTTCTTTTTATTACAAGTTAATACCATAAGAAAAATAAATCAAGATGTATATTAGAATAATAAATGTAAAAAAACTAGAATAAACAAACAAAGCTAAGTCTCAATCAATGTGGCTTACCTCGTTCATTAATTATCTCCTTTTAATGTATGTTCATTAATATGTGTCAGTTTTGTGTGTTTTGATTTTCTAATCTTTATTAATGAAACAAAGGTGAAAAACTATGGCTAAGGTAGGGCAATGAGATTCTTGTTGGTTATGAAATCCAACAGGTTTTCTCGAGGGCATTCCTAAGGTGTCTAAGGACAAAGATTTGTGGATGGAAGTGAATGCCACCATCACAAAATCTCAAGCAATGGTTGGTGATGAAATCCAACCACTACTATTTTGCATGAATCGTGATGTGTGTGAATTATTTTTAAGGTTTGTGTTTTCTATTGTATGCAAAAATGTTAAAAATAATTAATTTCATAAACCTAAATCAGAAGCCAACAAAATATTCCCAAGTTCTCCAAAGGGTGTGAAGTACAATGCTTAAGACCCCCTACCTAAATAGCAACCGGAGGATTCGTCCACCCCTCTTCCTAGAATCACCCAACTGGCAGGGATACTTTTGGAAAATCTAATATTGTTCCAACTTAGATAGATGAAATAGAACTGTCTCTAACCCTAAAATGCAACACTGAGTTATGTAATTTATAGTTCAAATGCACACAAAATGCAAAAGTTTACACTCTGAAAACAAAAACCCTAACCTAAATATGAGGATGAAATGTAGATCCAAAATGCAAAACTAATATGAGTTCATTTCTAGATTTCTTAATGATGATTCATTTTATTGTTCAAGATCTCAAAAATATAGAAGATACTCAAAATACATAAAGTAGAAAACTAGGGTTTTAAACCGTAGACTTACTAGAAATCCTATGTTTTTGTTCCTAACTCTCCATAAATGTCCCTTGGCACTTTTGAACATTTTTTGAGATGTGAATGGGCACTTCTGGATGGTTGTAAATATCTCTGGGTAATGTTTTTGGGCACTTCGTGCACCTTCTGAAAAACTTATATAGACTTCAAAAACCCTAGATCTAGCAAAAATTATGAAATCCATGCTTCTAAAAAACCTGTAAGATGACAGAAAATAGAAAACAAATTAGAAAAATAGATCATAAATAAGAACCCATAGGGGGTACCACCGTGATCACCATTTGAAAGATGTAAAACGCAACACACATATAATTCTTTAATCAAAATAAAATGTAATATAACACAAGTTTGCATAATAGAATAAATTCTTTATTTATGGGGGGAGCCTAGAAACTCCATTATTACAATCTTGGATTCTTGAATCCTTTTATGATGCAATATTGTAACAATTTAGGGTTCTTCAAAACCCTGAGAAGCAAGGTCGTGGTGTCTTCAAGCGCGTCTTGATCCCAACAATATTGAGTAGGCTTTTCGTTATCCAAGATTGGACCACTCTAGATGTTGATGTAGTGCTCATGATCTACACACAATGACATAGAAAATAGTTAGTAGTATATGAGAGGGCTCCACAGTGTGAGGCCCTCTATAAGCAATAATAAATCTTACTAACTAAATATTGTAAATAAAATGGACAGAAATAGAAACACATGCAATGAAATGAATAAATTTAAGGTTGATTTATTTTATCTTTTCATTGTTTTTTTATGCATGATATCTGATGTAGGTGGCTAATGTGGTGATGCCCTAGCATCACCTGAAGGCTACGGAGACTTAAGGAATAGGAGAATAAAACACCCACAGACACCTGTAGCTATGGCAAATGCTTGTGGGAACTTGTGACTAGTAAGGAGGCACCCGTGGGCACTTGGTACTAGTAGGGAGGCACCTATGGGCACTTGGTGTTGATAGAAAGTGCCCATGGGCACTTTGCGGCTGATGGGAAAGTCTATAAAAGCATATAGAGCAAGGTCGAGGAATGCAAAAATAGTGATGTCGAGCAAGCGTATGGAATGTGATGGATGGAATAGGGCTAGGGCACAAAGATCTTATTGCAAAGCCTTTGGCACTCATGGAATTAGGAATCTCAAAAAATCAAGAAATCAAAAACTCAGGAAAAATACTTAGGGGTTGATCCATCAAAATGGCTCCTACTTATAGTCTAACCTAGGGCATGCTAGGGTTTCAACGACATTCATCGTGCGGTTGAGATTAAAGCACATCCAAGGGTAGATAATAAGTTTAGGGTGTGGCATGGATTAAGGTGAATGAACGGATGAGATTAGATAAAATCTAATGGTTGGGGTTAATTCACTTAAATAAATATATATTTATTAAACATATATTAAAATATTATATAAAATATTATATTTAAATATTTATAAAATAAATATACATAATTAAATGTGAATAATATTCAAAAAATGGTAGGAAATGAGAAATGGTGGGCAAATGGCTATGCTTTGATGGTGGAAATGGTGGGAAAACCTAGATGGAAGGCAAATGGCTAGGATTTGGTGGCTACAAGAAGATAGTGAGAAGAACAAAGAAGCCACATATTTAGATTTACAAAAGCAATAGAAGGATCTAAATTCATATAAAAATTATATTTTGTAGGTTCATTGATGCATTCAAAAAGAAAAGGTTAGTATTTTTATTAACCCTAATAGTAGATATAATTTCATTAATAATGCTTTAGCTAAGAGGTTGTACATTCAAGCAAAAAAAATTAAAGACATACATCCTAAGGGTGAGAATGTTCAAATTTATGAATATTTAAAGATCATCATGGATAAATATGCTTTACATTCATATTTTTATGTTATAAATATGGATAATATGAATATTTTTCTTGGTTATCCTTGGTTGGATTATTTAGGTTCTATTATCATTGATGTGCAAAATAAATTTATGAAGTTATAGTATAGGAAAAATAAGATAACACTACAAAATGTTTCTTAGTTTAAGGAGCAAGGATATAAGGAGAAGCATGTTAGTCTCAAAATGACACTGAGGGGGGGGGGGTGAATCAGTGTAGCTCTTAAAAACTTAAATCTTCAACTCTTAAAGCCGAAACAATGAAAACTTAAAACCCAGTAAAGCAAATATAACAAGAGAGCATCACACAACACAAGATGTACTGAGGTTCACAAATTTGGCTACTCCTCAAAAATTGATTGATTGGACTTCCATCCAAATCTAGCCTTTGCAAAGCAACAACTTTACAATCAATTTACCAGCACCAACTGGAAGGAGCACCAACCCCTAATTTATCTGCACCAACAGAAAGGAGCACCAACCCTTGATTTATCTGCACCAACAGAAAGGAGCACCAACCCCCGATTTACCAGCACCAATTGGAAGGAGCACCAACCCCTGATTTATCTGCACCAACAGAAAGGAGCACCAACCCCTAATTTATCTGCACCAATAGAAAGGAGCATCAACCCCTGATTTACCAGCACCAACTCCTGATGCCAAGCACCAACTTGGACTTCAATTCTGAAACTAGATTATTGACATATAAATGCCTTCACTTTTACAAGACCCTGACTGGTCTATTGCTTTCTCAACATCACCCACAATTCACAAAACACACATCCTTCTAGCTCGCCTCTCGCTCGCCTCTTGCTCTCCTCTCGCGCTCCTCTTGCGCACTTCACCGAATAAATTCCCCAACTGAAATTCTCCGAGCAACACTCCTTTTATAACCATCCTTTCTCTTTGTAACTCCAGTTGTAACTTCTTCTTTCATATTCTCATGCACCACTTGTCAATTGTAACGCCTTCTTTATGTAACTCCTTTTGTATATATAGAGTAGGCATTTCATCAAACACGTTACATGCAACGAATTGACACCATATACTCCTACCATGACTGTTCGTCTTCTCGGTCATGACTATTCGTATTCTCCTTAGTGATTGTTCATTTTATTTTTTGTGCATGCATGCATTTTCATTTCTATTTTGACGACTGTTCGTTTTCTCCTTCCATGACTTTTTGTTTTATCCTTCTTCGACTGTTCATTTTATCCACATGGGCATGCGTTTGTTTTCTCCTTCTATTACTGTTCGTTTACTTTTCCATGACTGTTCGTTTCTATTTTGAGGCTTTTCTTGAGTCACAAAAATGTGACATGTCGCGATATCGCGACACTTTTATTACTCTTCCTGCCTGCCCTTTTTGAGTCGTGAAAATGCGACATGTCACGATATCGTGACACTTTTGCTTCTCTACCTGCCTGCCCTTTTTGAGTCACGAAAATGCGATATGTCGCGATATCACGACACTTTTGTTACTCTGCCTGCCTGCCCTTCTTGAGTCATGAAAATGTGACATGTCACGATATCGTGACACTTTTGTTACTCTGCCTGCCTAGCCTTTTTGAGTCACAAAAATGCGACATGTCGCGATATCGCGACACTTTTTCTTTCTCTTCCTTCCTGCCCTTTTCGAGTCGCAAAAATGCGACATGTCGCAATATCGTGACACTTTTTCCTTCTTGCTCTCTCTCTTCGCTTTGGACCGTGAAAATGCTACATGTCGCAAAATCGCGACACTTTTTCCTTCTTGCTCTCTCTCTTCACTTTGGACCGCAAAAATGCTACATGTCGCGAAATCGTGACACTTTTTCTTTCCCTCTCTTTCTCCTTGCTTTGGCACATGAAAATACAACATGTCACGAAATCGCGACACGTATTCTTTCTCTCTTTCTCCTTGCTTTGGCCTGCGAAAATACATGTCACGAAATTGTGACACTTTTTCTTTCTCTCTCTTTCTCCTTGCTTCGGCCCGTGAAAATACAACATGTCGCGATATCGTGACACTTTTTCTCCTTGCATTTTCTCCTCTTCTGGTCGTGAAAATGTAACATGTCGCGATATCGCGACACTTTTTCTCCTTGCATTTTCTCTTCTCTTATGGCCACGAAAATGCAACATGTCGCGATATCACGACACTTTTTCTCCTTGCATTTTCTCTTTTCTTCTGGCCGTGAAAATGCAACATGTCGCGATATCACGACACTTTTTCTCCTTGCATTTTCTCTTCTCTTTTGGCCGCGAAAATGCAACATGTCGCAATATCGCGACACTTTTTTCCCTTTGCTTTTTTGCTTTTCTTTTGGCAGAAAAAATGCAACATGTCACGATATCGCGACACTTTTTTCCCTTTGCTTTTTCGCTTCTCTTTTGCATATGGGCCACTTCGATCTTCTTGGACAACCTGTAACAACTTCACCCAAACATCAAAAACATCCTCATAAGCATTTAACATCACTGTACATACTTTGAGTAACCTCTGAACTCCTGTCCATTGCATCAACCGATCTATCTGACTGTGTTGACAACAATGACAATACTGTTGTTGCACCTTGCTCAACAATCTCCCCCTTTGGAATTATTGGCAACACATGTGCAATTTCCTGTAACTCTTGATGAATTTCCTGTAACTCTTCTGCAATTTCCTATAACTCTTCTCCCCCTTTGACAACAATACCAAAAGGGCTACTGTAAACTCCCCCTGAGTCCATGCACAACATTCTCAGGAAAAAATTATTACACTTAGCAAAAATCACAAATATGAGCAAAAAGATAAACAAATACACAAATGCTCCCCCTGATAATGTGATCTCGATAGCTAGTCAATTCTTGGGAAGCATGACCACTCCCAATGTATTGCGAAGGTACTCAAAGACTTCCTTGGGCAACGATTTTGTGAAGATATCCGCTACTTTCTTTGTTGTTGGAACAAAATCCAACTTAACCTCACCTTTCGTAAATTTCTCCTGCGTACAGCACGTTGTCGCTGCAATATATTATGCCTCTATTGTAGATAAGGAGATTGACCCTTGTTTCTTACTGTGCCATGCGACCAACCTGTCTCCAAGATAGAATGCACCTCCACTGGTACTCTTTCTGTCATCTACACATCCTTGCTCAACTTGCAACCTGTCGTCATGGGAGTGCTAACTGGCTTACAATCCTCCATTGTGAACTTTTTAGCATAGTTTGATCAACACGCAACTCTCAGCTGCACAAAAGTTACTCCCAAATCAAAAGTGACCGACTCTCTAGGTATCATGTGCATAATTTATTTAGCCTTTTGACTGCCACCTCCCTCATGACTAACGACTTTGCCTCGCATCCATTGTGTAGCTCAATTTCTCTGGTTTCTAATAGCTGCCATGAATGTTTTCATCATCTGCACAAGTATTGGCAGTGGACCATTACATCTAGCGTTGGAACCTCAATCTGCATGCAGTCATCAATGCTCGGTATTCTGCTTCTTGCTAGGGCATATGTCAGGGCTACTCAATGTCTTAGGCGAACGTCCTTCACACTATTCTAGGGAGCATTTATCCTCACTACGATCAGGGGATTCCTCGAAAAATATCTCGTATTTCTCAAATAATGCAAGACTTTCTTAGGTGCATAGGCATCTTGTCCTCCTTGGCGCTTCACCACCTGGGCGCTATTCTCTCAACGTCTTTGCCTTGCATGTGCCACTTGGCACTCTTGACAAACTGGGTGCTAGTGCCACTGTTTGCTTTGACTCTGGCATCTCTTTGATAATGGCTACTTATTTAGAGAAAATTAATGCTCTCTTATACCAAACGATGTGTTGTATTTTTGGTTAAGAAGCTCACGCCTTCCCACCTACACGTTGGTAGTAATTTTCATAACGATCATGAAGATATTTACCATAGTCCTCCCTCGATATTGGTAGATGAATTGAGACATACTCACAACATGGATTCTATTTTATCTGCAGATTGGGAATGTTATAGGCTTCAAAACCAACACCTACCAGCTTATGCTTCCATGACACGACGACCTATGCTGCATGTTCTATCTCAGATAACGCCTATCAGCTGCTGCATAGAAAACCTAGTTATTCACCATGTTGTTCTGCTGAAGCACATCATTTTGACACTATCTTCTATTGTAAATGCCATTACTAGGGAGATTTTACAATAATAATAAAAATACGGCTTTGTCAAGCCAACGTCTCATGCTCCTGCTTATTACCTCCACAAATATCTACATGAACTGAAACACATTTTGACAACTATACGACAACTCCCCCTGACTACTTGCCTTTCATCCTCAGATAACCAAACAACATAGGAGCATTAAAATAAAACTTTAAGATTGCTCCCCCTGAGGATGTGCTACCTAGAGTTTCTTAGTGCAATAGAGGAGTCGTCTCCTTCAGTCCAAGGAGACACAATTTCCTCTCTTCTTTCTTTCTCTAAGATTTATTGAACTTGGGCTTGAGTTTTTCAACTACATCCCTATTTTGAACCTTTTCGTGAACTTGAAAATTTCTCTTGGGTGGTTGTCTCTTGTGCATCCTTGATGGATGATTATTTTCCTTTCTTTGATGCACATTATTTCTTCCTTGTCTGTGTTGCATTCTTTTCATCTGATGAAATCTACTGTCTTGCCTTAGATTAGATACAAAAGTTCTTGGAAAAAACCTTGCTATGTTCCCATGACCATTACATTTAAAACAGTGCACATGGTGTTCAACTGGAATAACAGATGTATTTCTACCAGCATAACTCTTTGATCTATTATTCAATCCATAATAAATTGCCTTGTGACCATAATGATTACATCTAAAACAATAGCCATTAAAAGCATTATTATGAATAAAGTGAGAGTGATAGAACCTCTTTTGTTGTGGTTGCTTTGCTGTAGATCTCCTTTGATATTTTCTTCCTTTTGAAGATTCAACTTCAAACTTTTCTTGCTTCAATCCTTCAACAGTGAACTTCTTCTTCTCTGCATATTTGGAAGATGAAGGTTGTTCAGCTTTACATCCAAGACCAAGCTTAGACATGGGGCTTCTTTGTTGCCTTATCATTTGATCTAGCAACTCTATGCTCTTCTCAAATTTGAGATTTGTATTGGCCTCTTCTAGTTGTTTCCTCAATAAAACAATCTCCTCTTCTTGTTTGCAGCAAACAATCTCTTTCTCATTGATCTGTGACCTGAGAGTTTCTTCAATCCTTTTGGACTCTTCTACTTGCAGCTTTAGATCACTAAAAACTTTGTTAGATTCCTCTTCATGTTTGCTACATACATCGACTTTATCATCCAGGTGTGACTTCAAGGCTTCTTCTATTTTCTTGGCTTTATGAATTTGTAAGAAGAGATCTTCGATCTTATCCCCATATTCTTCCAACTTCTTGGAAAGTCTTCTATTCTTTTTTCTTTCTATATTCAACTCTTTAAGTGCAACGATCAACTCACCTTCTAGATATACTTCAGCCTCAAGGTTTTCATCACATACTTCAGAATTCACTCCTTCAACCTTTTCTAGTTCAATTTTTTCTTCCACAAGAACTGAAACTGACTGAGATGCCTTCTTTGAGGAGGATCTATTCTTCTTACCCATTGTGTACTAATCCAAGATCAACCCTAGCTGATTTAGCCTGATAAGGGAAGCTAGATCTGATACCAATTGTTAGTCTCACAATGACATTGAGGGGGTGAATCAGTGTAGCTCTTAAAAACTTAAATCTTCAACTCTTAAAGTCGAAACAATGAAAACTTAAAACCCAATAAAGCAAATATAACAAGAGAGCATCACACAACACAAGATGTACTGAGGTTCACCAATTTGGCTACTCCTCAAAAATTGACTGTTTGGACTTCCATCCAAATCTAGCCTTTGCAAAGCAACAACTTTACAATCAATTTACCAGCACCAACTAGAAGGAGCACCAACCCCTGATTTATCTGCACCAACAAAAAGGAGCACCAACCCCTGATTTATTTGCACCAACAGAAAGGAGCACCAACCCTTGATTTACCAGCACCAACCCCTGATTTATCTGCACCAATAGAAAGGAGCACCAACCCCTAATTTATCTATAACAACAGAAAGGAGCACCAACCCCTGATTTACCAGCACCAACTGGAAGGAGCACCAACTCCCGATGCCAAGCACCAACTTGGACTTCAATTCTAAAACTAGAAGATTGACATATAAATGCCTTCACTTTTACAAGACCCTAACTGGTCTATTGCTTTCTCAACATCGCCCATAATTCACAAAACACACATCCTTCTCGCTCGCCTCTTGCTTGCCTCTTGCTCTCCTCTCGTATTCCTCTTGTGCACTTCATCGAATAAATTCCCCAACTAAAATTCTCCGAGAAACACTCCTTTTATAACCATCCTTTCTCTTTGTAACTCCAGTTGTAACTTCTTCTTTCATATTCTCATGCGCCACTTGTCAATTGTAACGCCTTCTTTATGTAACTCTTTTTGTATATATAGAGTATGCATTTCATCAAACACGTTACATGCAACGAATTGACACCATATACTCCTACCATGATTGTTCGTCTTCTCGGTCATGACTGTTCGTATTATCCTTAGTGACTGTTCATTTTCTTTTCTGTGCATGCATGCATTTTTATTTCTATTTTTACGACTGTTCATCTTCTCCTTCCATGACTGTTCATTTTCTCCTTCTTCAACTATTCATTTTCTCCACATGGGCATGCGTTTGTTTTCTCCTTCAATTGCTGTTTGTTTACTTTTCCATGACTGTTCGTTTCTATTTTTAGGCTTTTCTTGAGTCACAAAAATGTGACGTGTCACGATATCGTGACACTTTTATTAGTCTGCCTACCTGCCCTTTTCGAATCATGAAAATGTGACATGTCACGATATCGCGACACTTTTGCTTCTCTGCCTGCCTGCCCTTTTTGAGTCATGAAAATGCGACATGTCATGATATCGTGACACTTTTGTTACTCTGCCTGCCTGCCCTTCTTGAGTCGCGAAAATGTGACATGTCGTGATATCGTGACACTTTTGTTACTCTGCCTGCCTGGCATTTTTGAGTCACAAAAATGCGACATGTCGCGATATCATGACACTTTTTCTTTCTCTTCCTTCCTGCCCTTTTCGAGTCACGAAAATGCGACATGTCGCGATATCGCGACACTTTTTCCTTCTTGCTCTCTCTCTTCGCTTTGGACCGCGAAAATGCTACATGTCACAAAATCGTGACACTTTTTCCTTCTTGCTCTCTCTCTTCGCTTTGGACCGCAAAAATGCTACATGTCGCGAAATCATGACACTTTTTCTTTCTCTCTCTTTCTCCTTGCTTTGGCCCGTGAAAATACAACATGTCATGAAATCGTGACACTTTTTCTTTCTCTCTCTTTCTCCTTGCTTCGGCCCGCGAAAATACAACATGTCGCGAAATCACGACACTTTTTCTTTCTCTCTCTTTCTCCTTGCTTTGGCCCGCAAAAATACAACATGTCACGATATCACAACACTTTTTCTCCTTGCATTTTCTCTTCTCTTCTGTCCGCGAAAATGCAACATGTCGCGATATCGCGACACTTTTTCTCCTTGCATTTTCTCTTCTCTTTTGTCCGCAAAAATGCAACATGTCGCAATATCATGACACTTTTTTCCCTTTGCTTTTTTGCTTCTCTTTTGGCCGCAAAAATGCAACATGTCGCGATATCGCGACACTTTTTTCCCTTTGCTTTTTTGCTTCTCTTTTGCATATGGGCCACTTCGGTCTTCTTGGACAACCTGTAACAACTTCACCCAAACATTAGAAACATCCTCATAAGCATTTAACATCACTGTACATACTTTGAGTAACCTCTGAACTCCTGTCCACTGCATCAACCGATCTATCTGACTGTGTTGACAACAATGACAATACTGTCGCTGCACCTTGCTCAACAAAGCAAGAAGCATATATGGTAGGGGAATAAGTTAAGGAGCTAACAAAAGAATCACAAGTTGAATCTTTAATAGTAGTAGCAACAAATTCCATGGAAGATGTAGTAGCAAAATCCAAGGAAACTTTATTAAAAATGCACAAGAATGTACCAAAAGAATGGCACAAGAGAGAAGAGCATGATAAAGAATTTAAATTAAAGAAATAAAATGTTAAAGAATCATAGTAAATAAAACATTAGGGTAATATTGGAATATATTGCCACCCACACCATCCTGAGCAACAACAATCTTGGAGGTATGGCATAGGACATCAATATTATGGATCTACATGGAGTCAAAAGGCATCAAGTATGACAATGTTTGGCAAAAAACATAGTAATTTTGGATTTCAAAGTGGTGTAGCACCATTAGAGAATGATAGAACTAATCATTTAAAGTATTAGAGTACACTAGCAAAAGCATGGACCCAACAACGTAGTTATAAATATTCAAGTGACACAATTACAACTTGGTATCATCGAAGACAACCACCAATCAAGGTTTCACTTGGATGGATGGATAATTAATATTGGTATTAGTTGTCAACATTGCTTAGAAGATCATTTTATTTAATTTCTTCTCATATTTTGAGAATAAAATATTTGTGAGGGTGGAATGCTAAGGTACCTAGGAATAGATATAATGAAATATGATATTATATTGTAAAAGGGTATTATGGATAGTTGGCATGGGTCACACATAAGCCAGGGTTGATTATACTATATTATAATCATGAGTGGGATGAGGGTTTATAATATGGGTATATAAAGAAGGGATATTGTTATTGTAATCATCATGCAGATCATTCTTATGAATTATTACTTGTAATCGTCTTTGCGTACAAAGTGGTTTATGAGACTTTTTCCTCTCTAAGTGGCACTCTCATCTTAGAAGATCTTGTGGAGTTTTCCTTCCTTAAGGAGTATTATTAGTTTTTCTTTACCCTAAGGGTATTATTTATCTTTGTCTCATTATGTGGATATAATTGTGGATAATTATTTGTGGATGAATGATTTGATATTTCTACATATTGATGAATTATTTGTGTTAATGAGAATAAAGGTTCACAACATAACATTATTGTTACCCTTTATACTAGTTACAACTAGTCACTAGTCTATAAAGAGTTCCAACTCTAATTCTCTCAACTAGTATCAATGCACCCCTCACAATATTACAAAAAAAAGTTTAAAGTTCATCAATCCTTATATCAATAAAAAATATCAATTTTCAGTACAAAATTGTATGAAACTAAATGGTGCGGGAAGCAGGATCGTTTTTTATATTGAATCACTTTTTGATTGTAAGGTAGAAAACCCACAATAGACTTAATTTATATATTTTTTCGATGATGCCTTATTATCATATTTGGATTGCATTTAAATACCTAGTCTAATAGTTGTAAGAGTGAAGGGTTGTGACCCTAAAATATAATTAATAAATAATATAAGTATTAAGGTATGTTAGGAGGGTCCTAACATGCCACCCCCCCTAAATGAGCTTTGTCCTCAAAGTTGGAAATTTGGAAATTACTGCTGGATATCTTGAAAATTTTCCCACATTGCGTCTTCTAAAGGTAGACCTTTCCAATGGATTAAAACTTCCGTGATATCGCGAGTACGAAGGTGATGAGAGCGGCGATCCAAGATAGCTTCTGGATCGAATAGAAGTACTCCATCATTGGAGAGTTCAGGGAGAGTGGTTTGTGTCGTGATATGGGCTCCAACTGTGAGCTTAAGGCAAGATACATGAAATACGGGGTGAAGTTTGGAAGAGGGAGGAAGCTCTAGTTTGTAAGCAACGGTCCCAATACGTTGGAGAAATTTATACGGCCCGTAAAATTTGGGTGCTAACTTTTGAGAACCTTTTTGTTTAAGATAGGATTGACGGTAAGGTTGGAGACGTAAGAAAACCATATCACCCTCGTGGAAACTACATTCGCTTCTATGTTGATCGGCTTGCTGCTTCATGCGATGTTAGGCGGTGTGTAGGTTCTTTTTTAGGATCCGTAGTATGTCATCTCTATTAGCAAGTTTCATTTCCATCGCATGAACTTTTGTAGTCCTTGGAATATAGGAAGTGAGGGATGGTGGTGTTTGACCATATAGTGCTTCATAAGGAGTCATTTTGATGGACGTATGGTATGAAGTGTTATACCACCATTCCACTAGTGAAAGCCACTTTACCCAATGGAGTGGTTGAGTGGAAACAAAACATCGAAGGTATGTTTCTAAGCATTTATTTACAACTTTTGTTTGGCCATCGGTTTGAGGATGGTAAGCAGAGCTCATACAAAGTTGAGTACCTTGTAATTTGAACAATTCCTTCCAAAAGGTGCTAGTGAAAGTTGGGTCGTGGTCACTAACAATTGTGGAGGGCATACCATGTAATTTAAATATGTTATCTAGGAAGAGGTGGGCTATAGTGCTAGCGGTATAAGGATGAGCCACGAAACAAAAATGGGCATATTTAGATAAACGATCAACGACTACGAAAATGGTTGTTTTTCCTCCTGATTTTGGTAATCCTTCAATAAAGTCCATAGAAATATTTGCCCATGTTTTGGTGGGTATAGGAAGAGGTTGAAGTAATCCTGGAATAATGAGGGTCTCCCCCTTTTGTCTTTGGCAAACTTCACATTCTTTTACAGTTTTTGATGTAATTTTTCATTCCTACCCAATAGAAGGAGGTAGTGGCTCTTTTATAGGTTTTTAAGAACCCTGAGTGGCCTGCAGTGGGTGAGGTATGTAACTCATGAAGAATTTTTTCATGATAAGTTGAATTGGGGGTGAGGACCATCCTCTCTTTGTATCTTAATATATTGTCCTTCCAAGTGTAAGGAGGCTTGCTACTAGGATTATGTTGAAGTTGTTGAATTAAGGCGTGGATAGTAGGATCATTTATCTATTCTTCATGCACCTCATCTACCCATTTAGGAATAATGGAGGAAAGAGCATGGACTTGAGGCATATCTTCAAATTTTCTAAAAAGTGCATCAGCTACCATGTTGTCCTTTCCATTTTTATATGTAATTTCATAATCATAGCCAAGAAGTTTAGTAACCCATTTTTGTTGTTCTGGGGTATTAGTCCTTTGTTCCAAAAAATACTTCAAGCTATGATGGTAAGTGCATATAATGAAATGTTGGCCAATAAGGTAAGGCCTCCAATGTTGAATAGCATGGACAATCGCCAACATCTCTTTTTCATACATAGAGCGAGCTAAATTCTTAGGATAAAATGCTTTGCTTATAAAAGCTAGAGGCCTTTCATCCTGCATGAGTACGGCTCCCATTCCTATTCCTGAAGCATCACTTTCAATGACGAATGGTTTAGAAAAGTTGGGCATGGCAATTTGTACACATTGTAGTTTTCAAGGTGATAAAGGCCTCATCCACTTTAGACAACCATTTGAAAGCATTTTTCTTAAGTAATGTTGTTAGAGAAGCAGCGATTTTACCATAATTTTGGACAAATTTTCTATAATATCTCGTTAGTCCAAGAAACCCACGTAGAGCTTTTAAGGTTTTTGGAATAGGCCAATTTTTCACCTCCTCAATTTTGGAAGGATCTACCATAACTCCTTCCTTTGAGACAATATGCCCTAAGTATTCAATTTCTTGTTTTCCAAAAGAACACTTTGATCTTTTTGCATAAAGTTGATTTTCCTTCAAGATTTGGAACGCTTGTCTAATATGGTCCAAATGGTCTTCCCATGTTTTGTTATAAATCAAAATGTCATCAAAGAAAACTAATATAAATTTACGAAGAAAAAGGTGAAATACCTTATTCATTAGACTTTGAAAGGTAGAAGGAGCATTCGTCAGGCCAAATGGCATCACCAAGAATTCGTAGTGCCCTTCGTGAGTGTGAAAGGCCGTCTTAGGAATGTCCTTTTCATTGGATCGTATTTGGTGGTAGCCTGACCGTAAGTCTAACTTGGAAAAATAAGCTGCCTCATGGAGTTCATCTAATAGCTCATCTATGACCGGAATAGGAAATTTATCTTTGATGGTCATTTTATTAAGCGCTCGAAAATCGACACATAAATGCCATGAGCCATCCTTTTTTCTAACTAAAATAATTGGAGAGGAGTAAGGGCTTTTGCTAGGTCTAATGACTCCTGCCTTAAGAAGCTCTTGTACTAATTTCTCTATTTCAGTATTTTGGAGGTATGGATATCGATAAGGTCTAATATTAGGAGGTTGATGCCCTGGAAATAGTGGAATAGTGTGATTGTGACTTCGTTATGGAGGTAGTCCTTTTGGTTCATTGAATACCGCCTTATGGTGGTCTAAAATATTTTGTAACTCTGGTGTCTCGTCTTCTTTGTAACTAGGTTGAATTGAAAATAATTGGGTGACCATTCCTTTGTTTCCTTTTTGAATAATTTTCTCCATTCGATGCGAGCTGATGATTTGGGAAGGTCTTGATTTCAGGCCTTGGATAATATAGGTTTGGTTCTTTGTTGTGAATTTCATCCATAGTTCATAAAATTTCCATTGGACTACACCCAAGGTTCGTAACCATTGTATGCCTAGTACAATGTCGCACCCACTTAGGGGAAGGACGTACATGTCGCCTTTCATGTTATAAACCCCCATAGTTAGTTTTATATTTTTGCATTTTCCTTTGCATGCAATTTTTTTGTCATTTTCAATAATCACTTCAAAGTTATTGCAAGGGTATATGAAACAATTTTCTTGTTTAGCCACCTTTGGATCGATAAAATTGTGCATGCTACCAGAATCTAGGAGCACAGTAAGGCTTTGTTTCTTAAAATACCCTTTTACTTGCATTGTTTGAGGGGCAAAAAATCTGGTAAGGGCGTTGAAGGAAACCTTTGGTGCATTTTCTTTGTCACTTTCAAGTGTGTTGGATACTACCTCTACTTCGAGTTCAGGTTCCTCTTTAGTAGAATTCCCTTCCTCTGTGGAATCTAGAATATATAATTTTCGTGAGGCACATTTATGATTTTTATCAAATTTCTCATCGTAATGGTAGCAAAGACTCTTAGCTTGTCTTTCCTTCATTTCCTCGAAACTCGAACGCTTAATTGGTAGAGTGGGGTTAATTTTGGGGGATGCGTAGGAGTTTTGGGTTCATCCATTTTGCATTGGTTTGGGGTTGGTATAAGTGTTTGATGGTTTCCCCCAAGTTGGTTTTGTGAACCGATTCCATGCCTTAATTTTTTCCTCCACTAATTTCACCAAGCCGATGGTCTCTAACATGTTTGTAGGGTTATACATTTGCACCTCTATTCGAATTTCTTCTTTTAATCTGCTAACAAAACATTCTTGAAAGAAGGTAGCATCTAATCCGGATGTTCGATTAGCTAGCCTTTCAAATTCTACTTGGTATTCACTTATCGAAGTGGTTTGGCATAATTTAGTGAGGGCCCTTGTAAAGCTTTGAAACTTGCTAGGGCCAAATCGCACTAATAGATTTTGTGTAAATTTTGACCACGTCGAAGTGTCGTTAGTTTTCTCGAACCATTGGTACCATTGCATGGCATCATTTTCCAAGTGGAAGGAGGCGATATGCACTTTTTGCATTTCCAAATTTTGATTTAGTGAGAAATATTGATCTGCTCAGTAGATCTAGTTTGTAGGGTCTCCTCCTTCAAATTTTGGGAAGTCTAATTTGGTCGTCCATGGTAGAATGGAAGTTTGTGGACCTCCTAATATTGCTCGGTTTGATGACCCGTGGTTGGGTGAATTTGCATGTGTTGTTGCCTGATTTTGACTAATGGCATCAAGTTTAACATCCATTGCAAATATTTTCTCGAAGAGTTCTCTTGTTGTACGAGTATTCTCCTCTCTTTCCTGTTGAACTTCTTCAACGAGCCTTTCGTGTTTCTCATGAATGGAATCCAATGATCTTCGTCCTTCAGCCATTGTGGTTGGTGTAGGTAACGATCAATATGACTTGGTACAGGTGAGCAAAAAATAAAAAATAAAAAATTAATTTTAATTTTTTTTTCCTTTGCGTTTCGGACGTCGAAAACCTTGATGTTGCGTTGAAGATTTTAGCTTTTTCAAAATAGCCACCGGTCACCACGCGAAATGTCAAGCAATTTGGGTGTAAGAAAACTTAATTCATACCTTAAGAGAAGGTTTAATTTTCTGCAAGGATTTTGACACGAATTCGTGAAGCGTGAATGTTGTTTGCGTCCTCGCGAATGTGGACTAGCTGAAATGTGCGGTGGGAAAAAATTTTAATGGTGAATTTGCTCCTTGATCTAGCTCCAATCCAGATGGTATCAGACTAAATGGTGAGGGAAGCAGGATCATTTTTTATATTGAACCACTTTTTGATTGTAAGGTAGAAAACCCACAATAGACTTAATTTATATATTTGTTCGATGATGCCTTATTATCATATTTGGATTGCATTTAAATACCTAGTCTAATAGTTGTAAGAGTGAAGGGTTGTGACCCTAAAATATAATTAATAAATAATATAAGTATTAAGGTATGTTATGAGGGTCCTAAAATACTTATCTCACATCAATCAAATACCTATTTGTTCTCATCCTGGTACCTTGAGTAAATCCTTAATGTATTACATTATTAATTTTGTTTATTAAAATTAATTTTTTATCTATTTTTTAATAGAAATTATGCAACTCATTATAAATTAGAGTTAAATCATACTTTCTTGAATGTTTAAAAAAGAAAAAAAACATAAAATAACATAGTACATACCATTTTATAATTTTGTAAATAAAAACAACCACAATAATATCTTTTTATTCTTATCTTTATAAATATAATCTTCAATTTTTTTTTTTGGTTTCAATTTTCAACACACTATTTTAACTTTCCTCTTCTAATTAACTAATTTACCGTTGGATTTTCTACCATAAAATCAATATTTTTCTTCCCTAATATGATCTTTTATTATTCATATTTCCATATCTGAAGAGGTCCCCTATGATTGCTTTATTAATTCTACATTCCATAGTTATCACTTGTCTATCTCTTAATTAAAAATCTTTGCATCCTCTTCATAGTATTGTATTTATTCTTAGATATCCATCCAATTTCCTACCAAAGATAATTGTCTTATGGATGTACTCAATCTTAAATGCTTGAAAATTTTATTAATTACATCTCCATGGAGGTCGCTAGCCTTCTAGGGATAGTGAACAAAATCAACGTTGGAGAAGTAAAGTAAGCAAGATTTTTCAAATAATACAAACATTTTGACTTAAAAATATACCTTGTTTGTCAATGATTTGCAGTTTCACCTTCACTAAAGTCATCGTACCACTTTGAGCATCAAATAATCCACCCAAACCCAAAATTTGCTCTAAATAATATTTAGATTATATTTTATCATCAATAGAATATTACAATAATATGGTCTAGCACCATCCACAAAAATTTAAAAAAATAAAGTTTAAAATAAGGTGGATAAAAAGTAAAGCATTTATAACTAGTACACAGAAGAATAGAAGCTAATAGCAATAAATAGACTATAGTTGTATCTTGGTGCAATATGACTGATGTCATCACTCATTTATGGGAGAGCTTTTCACATGAAGAATTTTTAAGTTATCCTCCATTATATCTTCAAAAGTTTTCAAGGAAGAAATAAAAGTAATGAGTTCCTGAATTGGTTCATCATTTTTATTATCTTATTTTTTGTTTCCTATTGGAACTTTTGAAGATCTTGGATCATGTGAAAAATCCAATGAAGCATATTGATAATATCTCCTAGTGTGATAAAATCTCCAAAAACACAAGAATGAATCATCCCAAATGTAACAAAAGAACCAAAGTTCAAGTCTATTAAAATAATACCCTATGAAAGAGTGGAAATGGTAAACACTCTTCTATATTTGAACTTCCAAATATGCTTGAGAAGAATGATTTTACAAACATCCTAGAGTTTGGGACGATGATCTTGTTCTTCCAAGATCTAGTCGAGGGGAATAAAAAATTGTATAAGACATCCCAAAATTGTTTATCCATGTTAGAAAATCAAAACAAGTGAATAAGAGATTTTGAAGCATTACAAATTTGCATTGAGGGGAAATATGTAAAATTAGAGCTATACTTTTAGAAGTTGAAAGTTTTTAATGCAAAACCCACCATCCAAGAAGTTGAGTTTTGGATTCAACAAGAACTTTCAAAATTTGACCAGTAAGATACTTCCCTTGGGCATTGGTAAAATTGACTTACCACTTGACTTGAGCTTAGATCTAATGATAAAGGACACAAAATATTTTCGTAGATCCAATTGGATTTAATGGAAGAGATTTTAAGGTCATTAAGACATCTCCAATCAGTCCATATATTGTAGGTAGTTGTTCCCAATTTAATAGGTTTCATCAATTTGTTATTGTCTTCATCAATTATAGATTAAGGTACTTCTTGTAGCAGTTTATCATTAAGAACTCCAATCTCCTCTGATCCTAAAATAATTTGGTTAAAAATCCTTGCCTCCTTTCTTATTTCACTTTGGTCTTCAATCCAAACCTCTTTTACTAATTTAGTTCTACTCATTCTATATGTTGATCTCTATACTATTTCCATCCTATGAAAAATATGTGTTTTTATCTCCTTTTAGTCAAGTTTATCTTGATTTTAATCTCTAGTATTTATCTTCCTTACTCAAAATATTATGATATTCACTAAGTAACTCCCTTTCCTCCAAGCTTGGATTATTGTGCTCAAATTTTTGGAATTTTGAAAGTTTCTCATTTAGTTCTTTCTTCTTAAAAATATTCTCAAAAGTGTTCTTATTCCATTCTTTTAATCTAGATGTCATATATTAATTTATTTTGGAAGTGTATACAGCCCACCATTTTTCCAAAGAATTCCCCAATTGAACAAACTGTCATTGGGGATGGTTTTCCACAGTTGGCACTATGTTTTGAACTGTTGGAGCTTCTGTTATTGAGGGGACCGCATGATACGAAATTTTTTGAGATACTTATTGCACAAGTTGTTTTTGAGCCATTATTGGCTGGCTCATGACCACTTGATTGACTTGATTGGATTGGGCGGCTGGGGTAGCCTGTGATGATTTTTGTTGGCCTAAATAATTACTTTTGTATTGGCCCTTGTTTTACCATTCTTTCTTCTTAAGCTTAATGATACCTTCTTGGATTTTGATATCCTCAATGACACTAGACTAAGCTAAAGCTTCTTCAAAGGAATTATAAGTTCTTAGTTGGAGCATCCAAGAGATGGGCTTTAAGCAACTCTTGGTGAATAGCTTAATTATCGCATCCATTGGTAGGGTGAATGGCAATTTTGTGATGATAACCCTCCAATAGTTCCCAAAATCATAGATAGACTCATCATCTTGTTTTCTTAAGGCATAGACATTAGATAAAGAGATCTTCTTTTTGGTATTTAGGATAAAGTGATCAAAGGATTGCTTAATAAATTGGTCAAAGGTATAAATACTATGGGTTGGTAATTTATTGTACCATTCTATGGCATCTCCTCCTAATGTTTGAGGAAAATTCCAAAGCATGAGAGCATTATAATCTTGTATTCTAAAGCATGCATGAACAAAGGTGCTCACATGTTCTTTGGGATCCTCAGTTTCCTTAAATTTATCAAACTTGGGTACCGTAAAATCTATCGGATATGGTGGGATTGGTACCGAAGGATGAATTGGTTGTTTTATCAATTGGCGTAAATTTGATTTTTGATTTGAAAATCCAAGAGTGAATTGCATCAATTGATCTATTTGTTTTTGCATGGCCTTGATTCGAGGGTCTTCCTCAGGAATGTGAAAGCCTTGAATAACCTAATGAGCTTGGTGGAGTGGAAAAATATTGTGGAGTGACAAGATGATGAGGAGATTGATATTTATGATTTGGTGAATGAGATAGAATGTGATGAATAGGATATTGATGATGAAATGATGGAGAATTCTGAAATGATGTTGATGGATGAGAGTTATGGCTAGGCTGGCCAATCAAAATAGGGTAGGTACTGGTATGGCCACATGGGGGAACAGGGATAGAGACCACAAAATACTGTGGTGCCCATGATGGATCCTAGTTGACAAGGGAAGTCTGAGTAGAGGTATGTAAAGGTTTAGGGTTAACTTGTACTTTTTTTTTAGCATCTTGATGTTGTCTAAGCAATTTGTTTAGATAATCCCATACCTCACTGATTTATTTATCAGATGCTAAGGGTATGGAGGTAGAAGGTATGGAAGATGTGGTTTGGGAGCAAGTCACACTAGGCATGGTGACTTGGGAAGTTGGAATTTGTGAAGCAGCATTCACATGTGCTTCAAACAAAGGATTGGTTTAAATGGAAGTATATGATGTGTTAGGAGCATAGGAAGGTTAGGGAATGGATGCCTGGGAAGGTGCAACTGATACCTCAAAGAGAGGGTTAGTATACACCTAGGTAAAGGTATATGATAGCTAGGAATAGATAGGTTCTTGTTGTAGAGTAGATTCCTATCTAGGTGATTTGGGGATAGACTCTAAGGCATAATTAGAAGACTTCATGAAGGCTTATACTCTAGCCATGTCTATATGGGTGATGTGGTGGTTGATAGTGGGAGAGGATGGCTCCTCTTGGGGAATGGCTATATTTAAGGTTGTGGATGGCAAAGAATGTGAGGGACCTACAGATAATTCTACCTATGTCACATTAAGGGTATCTACCATTGAAGTGGTGGGGAATGTGGATGATGGTTCCACTAAGTTATCTTGAATTATTGCTTTCTTTTTATTACGAGTTAATACCATAAGAAAAATAAATCAAGATGTATATTAGAATAATAAATGTAAAAAAACTAGAAGAAACAAACAAAGCTAAGTCTCAATCAATGTGGCTTACCTCATTCATTAATTATCTCCTTTTAATGTATGTTCATTAATATGTGTCAGTTTTGTGTGTTTTGATTTTCTAATCTTTATTAATGAAACAAAGGTGAAAAACTATGGCTAAGGTAGGGCAATGAGATTCTTGTTGGTGATGAAATCCAACAGGTTTTCTCGGGGGCATTCCTAAGGTGTCTAAGGGCAGAGATTTGTGGATGGAAATTAATGCCACCATCACCAAATCTCAAGCAATGGTTGGTGATGAAATCCAACCACTACTATTTTGCATGAATCGTGATGTGTGTGAATTATTTTTAAGGTTTGTGTTTTCTATTGTATGCAAAAATGTTAAAAATAATTAATTTCATAAACCTAAATCAGAAGCCAACAAAATATTCCCAAGTTCTCCAAAGGATGTGAAGTACACTGCTTAAGACCCCCTACCTAAATAGCAACCGGAGGATTCGTCCACCCCTCTTCCTGGAATCACCCAACTGGCAGGGATACTTTTGGAAAATCCAATATTGTTCCAACTTAGATGGATGAAATAGAACTGTCTCTAACCCTAAAATGCAACACTAAGTTATGCAATTTACAGTTCAAATGCACACAAAATGCAAAAGTTTACACTCAGAAAACAAAAACCCTAATCTAAATATGAGGATGAAATGCACATCCAAAATGCAAAACTAATATGCGTTCATTTCTAGATTTCTTAATGATGATTTATTTTATTGTTCAAGATCTCAAAAATATAGAAGGTACTCAAAATACATAAAGTAGAAAACTATGGTTTTATACAGCCCACCATTTTTACAAAGAATTCCCCATCTACACTATCATATCAACAAATTCAAGATTGTCTTCCCACATTTGCTTATATTTAAATATGATATTTTTGAATTCACTTACCACCATTTTAATTTTTGTTGGTCAGTGATTTGAACCAATCATTGTCGAGATATTAATTTTAGCAAAAGTGCCTTCATCTAGCCAATGATCTGAGAGTATGCATCTGTCTAAATGTTTTGCTATCAGATACTAGCATGTCCCATTTTTTATCCATGTATAGTTGTGATTGAGAGCCAAAATTGCTCAAACAAATTCTCATTCAAAAACTTGGAAAGATTCCCTCACAAACCCTCATTCTGTGTCTATATAGGCAAAAAACCCTAAAAATTGAAAATGAGTTGGATGGGGCCCAAAATTGGGGTGCGTATCCCTCTTACAATAGACAAGCCAAAAATAAAGTTTCAAGTCCTAACTCTAAATACATTAGGAGATATTACCCTCCGAATAGCTCAAAAAGCATAAAAAAATAGGTAAGTAATTTTAAAACCTAATTTCGAGGTACTAGATGATGGAATTTGGCCTCGAAAACTAGATTTTTTGGATAAATAGGACTCCAAAGAGTCATATTTGTTTAGAACTCTCGCAACTATCTCCCTATCAAATTTCACGTCAATCGAAGCTACGGTTGAGAAGTCATGGCCCCGACAAAATGCACTAACATTTAGGAAAAGAAATAAAATTTTCTAAATTTTGTTGGATGCTCCTACATCAAACACCCGGGGTGGATTGAGAAGTGACCTTCACTTCTGTACTGTTAGATGAAAACCCAGGCGGTCAACCTCTATTTTTGACAACCAAGTTGCATCTTCTATAGGTCTGCCCTTCCACTTGACCAAATATTCTGAATTCTGCTTGTTCCTGGTACTTCTGCCTTCTCGAGTGTCTAGTATTTCCTCTATCTCATATGTGGTTGGAGTAGACGCTGGAATACTCCACAAATCTGTACTTGGTGTCTCACTACTGCCTCCATGGTATTCTTTCAAGTCTAAAATATTAAAAATAGGTGATATATTCAGCTCACTTGGCAGTTCCACTTCATAGGCATTTCCTAAATCTCTTTTACCTATGATCCTACATGGTCCAAACCTCTTCATCTTCAGCTTGTTGTAGGTTTTTCTAGGAAACCTTTCCTTTCTCAAGTGAACCATGACCTCATCTCCCACTTGGAACTCCTTGAAATGCCTCTTCTGATCTATTTTGGCCTTGTACTGAGTATTCATCTTACTGATGTGTTGTTGTACCTATTCATGTAAAATATTTATGTGCTCTGCAAAATCTTTAGCCTCAGCACTGCTCTTTTCTCTTTTACCCATTGTTCTCAACTCACAAGCATTCCTTGGGTTGTTCCCATACACAATATGGAATGGTGATTTACCAATACTTATGTTAATAGAATTGTTGTAAGCAAATTCTGCCTGTGGCAAAATCAAATCCCATCCCTTGGGCTTATCTCCTACCAGGCATCTTAGAAGATTACCCAAACTTCTATTCACCACCTCTATTTGTCCATCATTTTGTGGGTGGTATGCAGAACTGAACTTCAAATCCGTTTTCAGCTTCTTCCACAAAGTCCTCCAGAAATAACCCACAAATTTGGTATCTCTATCAGATACTATACTCTTGGGTAGACCATGAAGGCATACCACCTCCTTGAAAAACAAGCCTACAACATGAACTGCATCACTCATTTTTCGACATGGAATAAAATGAGCCATCTTTGAAAACCTGTCAACCACAACAAAAATGGAGTCATTCCCTCATTGTGTCCTTGGTAGGCCAAGAATAAAATCCATACTGATGTCCTCCCATGGTCTCTCCGATACAGGTAATGGCTGATACAATCCTATATTTTGTCTCACTCCCTTAGCCATATGACACACTCTACAACCCTACACAAATTTCTTCACATCCTACTACAACTGTGGCCAATGGTAGTTTTCACTAACAAGGGCAATGGTCTTATCTCGACCAAAATTTCTAGCTAGTCCTCCACTATGCTTCTCCTTTATCAGATTCTCCCTCATTGAAATTTTAGGAATGCACAATTGGTTCCTTCTGAATAGCATCCCATATTGGATTATAAAATCCAACCACTTAGTTCTATCCAAAGTAGTAGGAGACAAACATGCCTTCCAAGCCTCTATAAAATTTGGATCCTCTGGATACAAACTCTTGAGTTCTTCAAACCCAATGACTTCCACTTTCATCTCTATCAACAAATTTTGCCTTCTACTCAAGGCATCTACAACTCTATTATACTTCTCACTCCTATGCTTCAAAACAAAGGCATAACTCTATAGGAATTCAACCCACTTCAAATGTCTCTGATTCAGTTTTCCCTGACTATTAATATACTACAAAGCTTGATGATCGGTATATAAAACAAACTCTTTTGCTAACAAATAGTGTCTCCATTTCTTAAGAGCCTGAACTATAGCATAAAATTTCTGATCATAAATAGAATATTTCTTCCTGGCATCATTTAACTGCTCACTAAAATATGCAACAGGTTGACCTTCCTAACTCAACACAGCTCCAATGGTACTGCCACTAGCATCACAATCAACCTGAAATACTTTATTAAAATCTGGAAGCACCAAAATGGGTTGTTCTGTCACCTTCTTTTTCAACATTTCAAAACTTGCACCTGCCTTTGCAGTCCACTTAAACTCCTTCTTATCCCATCTCATGGTTTCTATCAGGGGTGCACAAATACTGCTAAAGTTTCTAATGAACTTTCTGTAGAAACTTGCAAGACCATGGAATGATCTTACCTCCATTATGTTCCTTGGAGTATGCCACTCAATGATAGCCTTCACCTTCTCTAGATCCAATTTTAGACCCTCATCTAAGATGACAAATCCCAGATACACCAACTCCTTCTTCACAAAACTGCACTTCTTCAAATTAATCAGCAACTGCTCCTCCCTCAACTTTTCAAAAACTATCCGAACTTGCATCAAATGCTCTTCCAATGTCTTACTAAAAATTAGAATATCATCCAGATAAACAATAATAAACTTCTCTAGGAGTTCTCTCAACACCTCATTCATCAGCCTCATGAATGTACTAGGTGCATTAGTTAACCCAAATGGCATAACCAACCACTCATACAAACCCTCTTTGGTTTTGAAGGCTGTCTTCCACTCATCACCCTCTCTGATGCGAATCTAATGATACCCACTCTTTAAATCAATCTTTATGAAGTATTTAGCTCCACTCAAACAGTCCATTATATCATCGATTCTAGGTAATGGAAACCTATACTTAATGGTAATCTTATTTATGGCTTTGGAATCAGTACACATTCTCCATTATCCATCCTTCTTCGGTGCTAGTACTGCAGGTACTACACAGGGACTCAAACTCTCTCTAATCAACCCCTTCCTCAACAACTCTTGAACCTGTCTGTTCAAATCTTCACTCTCCATGGGAGACATTCTATGGGCTACCTTATTGGGTAAACTAGCTCCTAGAATCAAATCAATTTGATGGCTAATATTTCTCATTGGTGGCAAACCCTCAGGCACATTATATGACACACTATCAGTAAACTCTTCTAACAGACTTTCAACCTCTACTGGAATATCCATACATTGTTCCTTCTTAACAGTAGAAATTAATGCATAACACATAGAATCCCTCTTCGTGCCATCCAAAAATTTTCTACCATCTACCAAACAGATTCTAGCACTACTGCATACCTTTTCATCCACTTCCTTCAATGGCTTCAACTTGTGACGCACTCCATCTTTCGTCAGAGTAAGTATTCGCATGCCCATCATGCATCGCACGTCTGTCAAACTGCCATGGCCTCCCCAACAACAAATGGTAAGCATCCATAGGCAAAACATCACACAGAACCTCATCTTGATAATTTCCAATATGAAATTCAACTAAACACTTCTCATTAACTAATGCTCTATGATCTTCTGCAACCACACAATCTGATATGGATGCGGGTGATTCCTCTTCTCCAATTTCAACTTAGCAACCATTTCTCTTGAAACTAAATTATCTGTACTACCATTATCTATGATAACATTACAGACCTTACCTGCACATTTGCATCTTGTGCAAAATAAGCTCTTACTCTGATCCACATCTTTCTCTCCATTCATCAATGCTCTTCTTGTCATCAACACTTCTCCTTCTTTTGCTTCTTCAAAATGTTTTTATTCAGCACCTTCATCTGCTACAGCAGCTCTGGCATGACCCTCAGGTCTCTTATTCGTCCTCCCTTGGTGTTGGGGACACTCATATGCCCCATGTCCCTCTTCCCCACAATGGAAACAGGTTCCACAAAATCCTCCTCTTCCATACCCATGTCCAGATCTACCTCTTCCTCTTTGGTAACCATTGTTCTGATCACGGGGGCGGTAGGTATTCTCCTCTTTCTGATCCTGGTTATTATTTGTTTCACTGGTCTTCTTCTGATCTTAATATTTTCCTCCACTGGTTCTTCCACCAATTCTTCCACCATGACCTCTTCCTCTTTGTTTGCTTTCAAATCTTCTATTCAGCTTCTCTTCAACCTTCAATGCAAACTGATATGCATCCTCAATGGTGGTCATCTTGACCAAACTGAGTTCTTCTTGGATATTCATTCTTAACCCATTTATGTAATGAGCTACTTTCTCTTTATTAGCCTCTGAATGGCTAGTTCTGATTGAGATCTTGTAAAACTCCTCTGTATATTCTTTGACAGATTTTCTTGACTGTCTCAAACTCTGCATTTTCCTCAACAGATCCAATTCGTAATCTACAGGAATAAACTGCCTCTTCAAATTCTCTACCATTCGATCCCATCTGGTTATATTTTTCTTTCCTCTTCTATTTCTTTCTAGTTGCACTTCTTTCCACCATATGCTAGCATGGCCTTTCAACTTCATTTTTGCAAACTTGATCCGATCTGGATCTACAACCTCCTCATACTCAAAATACTCCTCCATATCATTGATCCAATCAATCAACTCCTCTAGATTGAGATTCTTAGAATACGTGGAGACATCAAACTTTGGCCTCTTCTCGATCAGAGATATGGCCCTAAATAATCTAGCTTCTGTAGGATCCATTACTTCTTCTTCATCTGATGGATCATCAACCTCCCAAGCTTCATCTTCACTACGGTCTTCTCTCCTTGGCTCAACCCCTCTTCGCAAATCCTCTTGTAGGGCTTTCACTTGCCTCTGCAAAGCTCTGAAATCTCCTTCAGGTACCATATTTCTCCCACCACCATGGTTTCTTTGTGGAGGCATTCTTCCTCACTCTCTTCTCATAACCCTTCCACAAATCCTGGTGCAAACTGCCTCACTTTCGGTGATCTACTAATGCACTCAGGAACCCTAAGATCTGATACCACTTGATGGAGAGCCAAACTTGCTCAAACCAATTCTCATTCAAAAACTTGGAAAGATTCCCTCACAAACCCTCATTCTGTGGCTATATAGCCAAAAAACCCTAAAAACTAAAAATGAGTCAGATGGGGCCCAAAATTGGGGTGTGCATCCCTCTTAAAATAGAAAAGCCAAAAATAAAGTTTCAAGTCCTAACTCTAAATACATTAGGATATATTAACCTTCGAACAGCTCAAAAAGCATAAAAAAGTAATTTTAAAACCTAATTTTGGGGCACTAGATGATGGAATTTGGCCTTGAAAACTAGATTTTTTGGACAAATAGGACTCTATAGAGTCATATTTGTTTAGAACTCTCCCAACTAGCTCCCTATCAAATTTCACATCAATCGGAGCTATGGTTGATAAGTTATGGCCCCGGCAAAATGCACTAAAATTTAGGAAAAGAAATAAAATTTTCCAAATTTTGTTGGATGCTCCTGCATCAAATTGTCCTCTTTAAACTCAACCTCATATAGATTATTATATTGAATAAAACCTAAAACCTCTCATACTTTAGATTATTTTTTCAATTTCCTCAAATATTTTATCTAGTTTGGTTATGGCATCAAAAATATCCTATGATCATGAATCTGGTCTCTTGGTATTTACTTCTCATAAATGCTTCAATCCCACTCCATACTTATGATTTGCATGACTGGTTTGTAGGTCCATAGACCTTGATAAGGATGAAATGAATATGTGCAAAATAGAATGTGACTAATGATGCTATCCAATACCTAGTTTTATGAATGGTTTCATAGAGGTTCTAACTAGATTCCAATATGTTAGAATTCCCCCTACTAATCCTGAATCCATATCATCCCATTCACATATTGTTTAGATTGCCTTCATATCTTTGTAAAGTTCTTCCTTTGTCATTTTAGTTTCTAGATACATTGAATACCAGACTTATTATTTAAACAGAGGTCCATGATACACCTCTACTTTGATGGGGTATTAGCACCCCTTATATTCCATGATATGGTAATCATGTCTCATTAGGGGCTGCTAGCATTTCCTACAAATTACCAATATCAATTTTTTATTTAGTAAAGAGAATTTCAACCAACTTAGATTGTGTTCCTTTCTCTATGTTTGCTCTTGCTTCCCTAGCTCTCACTTGATAATTGAAGGTTTTTCTCTTTTTGCCTTAGCAGTATCAAGAGGTCTTATTATTCTATTCCTCAATATTCTTTCATAACTTTCCTTTTCATTAGATTTATCCTCTCCTAGTTTTGTTAAGGAAGCTTTTGACTTATCCTACTCATTTTCTAGTATTTGCTTATTAATGGTAGAGATATTCACATCTAACACTATGTTTTTTCTACCAATTTCCTTCTCCTAAATGGTGCATACAACTTCAAGAGAGTCTTCTAAATGTTATGAGGCATATTATTTACGTTCAGTAATAATTTTCATCCCTAAATCAAGATCCTACCGAGTACATGGTTCCTTGTTAATATTTTGATCATGTTGTAGCATGTCCTCTAAGCTTTGATATGCTTTTTATTCATAGGCTAAAACCTTAAAAGAATTGGTATTTCTTCCAAAATCCTTACTAGTCTCCACAATTTATTTATTTTAACTTGTTTAGGGCTATTTTTTGAAAGTTGAAAACCATCCTCATCTATTTCATTTGTAACTTTCGCTTGTGTGTTTCTACATATGTTTTAGCTACACTCTTCTTAGGGCATGATCTCTCAATATATCACACCTCATGACATCTTATACATCTAAAAGATGTGTTTTCATAATCTATGGTTTGGATCCAAAACCTATCCCCATACTTAAGAATGATTGATTCTTGTAAAGGTTTACTTATATCAATCATGACCAATATTCGAGCATAAATAGCTAAGAATCTATCTTTTATAGTTTCTAAAATATCAAGGAATTATCCTAGAGTATTTTCTATTCCCTTGAAGGTATCCATTTCCTAGAATTTAATGGGCAACCCACACATCCTAACCAACACTGGTACTAGGAATATATTTACATTTTTAGGTGCAAAGCCTTCATACCAATAAGTAAGGAAGAGTCTTGCTCTTCCCATAAACCAAGGACCCTCTTTTAGGATTCTCTCTTTCCTCCCTAGAACAAAAAGTGGCTAAGAAGAAATATTTGGGAAGAAAGGATAGATCACTCCTAGAGAATTCCAACTTCTATCAATCCATTTTCTCATAACAAAATCCCCTAGCCAAGACCCATTAGATATACCAATGATTGTCTTATCTTTGAGTTACAAGGATCTCTACTCTATGAGGTTCTTCCATTAGATTTACTAGGGATGACTCTAAGGAATTAGTTGTAAATTAGTCCACGGGAAGGAAACTATAACTCGAAATCTATTGAAATTTACTAGTATATCCAATAGCAATTATAGTATTTGAAAATAAACCTACAATCATTTGCATGTGGATCTTATAAGATGACGAAGAGATAAAGGAAACTTAGCTAAAAAATTCCATGTCTAGATGGAATGTCCTATCTTGTTGATGCCCTAGCCCTTCATTGCTCCTCCCATTATCCAAACCTTGGCTAAAAGATATCTACAATTTTCTTTCTCACAACTTTAAAAAGAGTCACTGCCCTTGTTTCAAATTGTTGACTTCACAGGATTGTATCTACCTCAATACTACTTGGATTTCTTCATATGACCACTCATTTTAAAGCTATTTGAATTCCACATAAATTGGTCCAATAATCCTTTGAATCCTTCACAAATATATGGCTCCTAAAAAATTAGATGTTTAAAAATAATACCCTAAAGTTACCATTATTTCAAACAATTATCTTCACATGGTCATATTTCCCTCAAATATTGATTAGATTCTTTCGTATGACTACTCATTTTAAAGCTCTTCAAAACTCCTTTACCTATATTTTTAATTATTATATATCAACTTAAAAATATTAAACTTATTTTTTTTACTTTTATTAAATATTGAAATCCATTTAAAGGATATTTAATTTTCTTATACCCAATTTAATTACTATTACTAGTTAGTGCACCTAGTGTGAATTGGCTTTCTTTAAATACATGTTATCAAAATTATATACTTCAATATTTCTATGGATTTATTTGAAGGGCAAAATTCCACAATAATAAAATGATAGTTTGCACCTTATGAATAAATCTACATTGTTCAATATAAAAGAGAATTTGGAATCTTTAAACTCCACATAAATGATTATCTTTATCCAACGGATTCCCCTGTAATGCTTAAACAACTCAACCATATAGGAACCTTATTCTTTATACATGTAGAGGCTACTAACTCAAATAACTCAAAAAGCGAAGTATCTACACTAAAAGAATCACAAATCAAGAGTCATTTTTGTTAACAAAATTGTTTAATAAGCTATATGTGGCTTTTATTGGGGGCCACTCCCATCAAAATACCAAAATATTAAATTTGTTGCAGCATGCCTTTTTATCATAATTTTTTATTTCTATTTTCTCTTAAATATATTCTTCAACTTCCTTGAAATGTTATGTTTCCACAATCATCTCCTTGACATCATTTTGATTAAGAAAGAAATTCTCACATGGTCGATTGCCTCTAAAATTTGAATTTCACCGTGATGTAGATCAACACCGTAATTTGCTGATGTATTTTCTACCTAGCTTCCTTATCTATAACTATGCTCGCACTTCCAAGAGATTGCCTCTAGTAATAGATGATGAACATAAGCAATAATATTATTTTTTTATCCAGTCTCCACATCCATTTTTTTTAATAGCATTGATGAGAATTTGTAAGTCCCCCTCAATTGAAATATATATTTCCATCTCTTTTCTACTACAATTTTAATCCCTATAAGAAGTATCCTAGCCTCTACATAGTTTTTATTTGAAGTTCCATATGATTCTAAATAAGTGAGGAGAATTTCACCTTCATTATTTGTTAAAACACCACCTCCACCAACTTTTCCTAGATTTTCTTTAAAAACACCACCAAAATTACTTTTTATGAACCTCATTTTTAGACATTTCCATTTTACAATAGATCAAAGTAGATCTTTTATTTTACTTTCATTGTTGCAAATGACTCTTCCATGTATGTTCAAATCTTGTAGCCAAGTTTTTTTTAAAGAAAAATATTTATTTACTCAACATAAAGATACAAGACTCTTTGATCAGAGAGATCAGAGTGAACAGAGCATTCAATAAAACAAAACATGAAGACATAAAAGAAAGCAAATAAAGGCAATGTAATCGAGAGACATCAAGTCTGACAAGGCCTCATTATTGGATTCATCATCATCCTCTCATACCACCCCTACCTTTCTGCTTCTTGCTAATTTGGCGACGATAACCAGAGGCTATATTTATAGTTTGATTCACTAGTGTGTTGATAGGATATTTTGTCAATTATCTTGCCTAGTTGTATAATATTGTCTTGAATAATTTTGAGTTGTAACGATCTATAATATTTATTTTTGGCAAGAATTATTATTATTAGTTTAGAATCCCCATAAACTATGACTTGAGTGATTCTTTATTTTTCTACCAATTTTAAATGGATTTTGCATCCAATAGCCTCTACCACATTGTTAGATGGTGTTCCCAAGTTGATCATGTATATAAGAAGGATCTCATAGGGTCCTATAAGAAATAGTCCTCCTATAGTTGCTTGACCAAGGTTGGACTTGGAGGCACCATCAAATAAGAGCATCAAAAAATAGATGCTAGGTGGGAAATTGTTTGCTCTGTGACCTCCCTTTGTTAGGAAATCTTGGAGATTAAGTTGGTAGATCATTCTTCTTTCTATGGGTGATAAGTCTTCTTCATATTATTGTCGACAGAAACTAGATTTGACATTTAAGACTAATTTTTCTTTTATCCTTCATATTAGTGTTCTATTATCCTTACCTTTGCCTTCAAAAATCCTCTAGTTTATGTCCAACAAGATGTTTTAAGTGAAAAATATGGTATAGAGCTCCACAGGTATTTCAGGAGGGGATTACCCACCAATTTACCATTTCATTCTTTATTCCACTTGGTAAAACATGTGTCTATGGTTAACCTTCCAAAGTAGGAAGTGCCAAGAATTTTGGTTATTCCTAACCAAATTGAAATTACCTTCAAGCATTCAAATAAAATATGAAAATTTATTTCATTATTTTGCATGCACCTGTAACAAACATGAGGCCTTGCTATACTCCTCTTTTGCAAATTATCACTTGCTAATATTTTGTTTTGAGAGACTAACCAGTTGAATACTTGCAATTTAGGTGGTGCTTAATTTTTCCACATTATCGATAGTTTTTTGTTAGAAAACCCAATTTTTTGATGTTGGACTCCTATACGCACTAAATATTCCCCATACTCCTGATGCTACCCCAAATAAGTTTATTTGGAATCATAGGATGAAGAAGTCTAATGCTCACCATGTGGGACTTAAAATATTCCTAATCTCCTTGAAGCTAAGATGGAATGGAGGGAGATGATGTTCATATTTTCTAAGGTCCAATAAAATAAGTCACTCAATTTGAGTATTCTTTGGCTTTTCAAGTGGTTCTACAATTCGACTAGAGTTCTCTCTCTTAATGATGGATTTACTAAAATTGGGTCCTCCCATAGATTAATTGAATTACCATTTATCAGTAGCTATGAAATTTTATCCTCTATTAAGTTCTTTGTTGGAACTATATGTTTCCAAACCAACGAGGCTCTGGGAATTTTGTCTATGTGTTTGAGCATTTGAATACCCAATTGGTTATTTACATACTTGTTGACTAGTATGTATTATCATGCTCGATTGTGCTTAAGCATGTTCCAAATGATTTTTGCTCTTAGTGCTTTTAAAACTATCTTCATTTTTTTTATTTTCAGTCCTTGAATTTTAGCTTTGGTGACCATCTCCCAATTGATCGAGTGGAAATTTTTCTTTTCTAATTGCCTACCTCCCTACCATAGGAATTTTTGTATTATTCCATTCACCTTTTGTAAAATAAAATTGGTAGCATGACATACTAATAGTTGGTAGACTAGAAGAGAAGCTAACATTGATTTGATCAATACTATTCTTCCTGCAATACTGAGCCAACTATTACTGTAACTCTGTATCCTCCTAACCATCTTGTCCAATTTTGGGGTCCAATAGTCTGAGGCTTTGAGGTGGAAAATCATGGCCACTCCTAGGTATCTGAAGTATTTCTTGTGCCAAACAAAAATCTTAGGATAGTGCAAAATAATTTGACTCTTGTTGTTGCAATATTTTGTGTATAGAACTAACTCTTTTGAGTGTTTATATAAGCCCTAGTAGCTTGTGTGAACCAATCTGATCATTGCTTGAGTTATCTAACATTTTTCTTGGTGGCTTCGCCAAGAAAAATGGTATCATCCACAAATTGGGTGTGAGTTATAGCTTTACATATTGTTGCAGCCTCTATCCCTATTATTTTTCTCTCTTTGAATATGGTTAATTAATCTTCTAAGAGTCTCAGCTAAATAATGTAAAGGTATAGTAATAATGGACATCATTGTCTATTTCCCCTTGTAGCTTGAAAGAAAATTGATGGTTCTCCATTTATTAATGGTATTATCCGTGGGTTTATGATGTATGCTTTGATCCACTTGATGACTTGATGTGGGAATCCAAATATTTGTAGGACATGTTCTACAAATTGTATATTAACTCGATCAAAGGTGTTTGTCATATCAAGTATTATATCAATTTGCTTCTTTTTTTATTTAATACTCATGCACCATTATGATATTATCATATATTTGTTTTCTAGGCATGAACCCTCCTTGCTCTTCTGATATTAGTTTTTCAAGTCTCTTCTTTATTCTATTGACCAATAGTTTAGTAACAATTATATAGGGAGAGTTACATAGAGAATTTGGTTTGAATCTAGAGAAAGTCTGACAAGGATAATGTAGTGGTTAGGACTTTGGCCTCTCTTTGAAGAGATCCAAGGTAAAAACCATAACTTACCCAAAAAAAGATAGGCTAGATGGTAGCGACCTTAACCTAGTAGGCTAAAGTTTATAGTAACAACACCTAAATCAAATAAGTTCCTCTTAAAAAATAGCCAGGTTAGTAGCACTTGTTTTTTTGCAATTGAGACTTTCCATGATGAACACCATATTTATAGACATTCTGAAAGAGAGGCAATAATACGGTTCCAAACTCGGGCATGATTTTGAGATTTATTTTTAAAAATTTTGTTATTTCTTTCAAGCCATAAATTTCAAAAAATAATGGCATGGTCAATCCTCCAAAGAATACATAATGCTTTAGCTTTGAAATAATTATACTAACATTTTATCAACTCTTTCAATGTTGATGGGGCTACCCAGTATAATTTTATATTTTAATAAAATAACCATAAATGGTGTGAGCAAACGAACAATGAATAATTAAATGGTCTAATGTTTCTAAATCCTTCTCACACAAGACATATCTAAAGGGTCCATAATATCCAATTCTTTGTAGACTTTCTCCTATAAGAATCTTACTTTGAACTGTTAACCAAAGGCAATGTTGAGGCCTTAGGGAAAGCCTCTAATGACCAAACATTCTTCCAAAAAAAAAATTTAGAGAAGGAAATTTTGATTGTTCTAAATTCTCATATCCCAACTTGATTGAGTATCCACCATCCTTTGATAAATTCCAAACCAACTCATACTTTCATGTAAAAATCGATAAATAAAACTCTTGAAGCATCTTTTGAAGTTTATTTGCAATTTATTTGAGTTCCTCTCCTTCAACCAGGTTACTAAAAGTTGTTGCTCATAATAATATAATCTTTGACCTTTGGACCTTTACATGCGAGGCATGCTTGAGCCAATGGTTACCATTTTGAGTCAAAGATAAGAGGATCAGGCTTCAAGTAAGAATCAAACCAAAAATTTGCATAACTCCCCTCATTAACTAACCATCTAATATGTTTTCTTATTAGTTGCAAACTCTTTGATATGAAGTTCAATGTTAATGATCATTTGGGTAGAGTTCTTTTTCTAAATAATTTCATTGCATCAATAGAACCTATATTTTTTTGAAGTAATATATTTGCCCAATTCTTTCCTTGATCTCTAATAATCTTCACCCAAGCTTTGCTCCTAATGCCAAATTCATAATTATACAATTTCACAAGCATGCTCCTCCAATATTCTTTCCTTTGCAAACCCTATCCCACTTGCAAAGAGGAAACCTAATTTTTCCTCACAACCTTTCCATAGAAAGTATTTTTGAATTTTATCAAATTTGATCCTATACTTGTTGGCAGTCTTGAAAGTGACATCATACAAATAGGGACAGATTGCAATGTAGTCTTTATGAGTTGTAGCCTTCCTGCCATGGTTAAGAACTTACCTTTCCAACATGCCAAGAAAACTTTCATTCTATACAAAAAAGAGATCCAAAGCTCCTTCATATTTCGTCTATCATACAAAGGAATACCCTAAAATATTTACAAAAAATTATTGTAAATATAGGGCAATATTAATGAAAAATCCTGGATTTTGTAGTATTTACCAACAGTCAAGTAGCCTTCTCATAGCATGGTAATATTGATTTAAACTCCATGGCCTCATTGACTAAGGGATGGCCCAAAAGAAAAGCATCATCAACAAATTAGAGATGATATTTGGAGGGACCATTTTTTGCAACTTGAATACCCTTGATTTTTTTTTTTCATTTTTACCTTTGAAAAGGCTCTCCCTAATGCTTCCACTAGAATAATGAATAGATAAGGAGAAAGTGGAACACCTTGATAGAAAAATCATTGATCAAAATAGAAAATTTTGTAGTGCTATAATAGCATTTAATCCACTTGCACCAACTATAACCAAAGACAAACTTTCTAAGAATAGCATGTAGAAAATTCCAAGAAACCCTATCATATGCTTTGTTCATATCTAATTTCAAAAGTATACCTAGTTTTTTCATGGAATGAAGAGAATGTATGGTCTCTTGTGTAATAATTATACCATCAAGAATTTTTTTACCATGAACAAAGCCACGTTCTTCCTTTGAGATAAGACACCCTAGAATGTCCTTCAACCTATTTGCCATAGTTTTTCAAATGATCTTATAAATCATATTACAAAGGCTTATTGGATGTAAATTATCAAAATATTTTGTGTTGCCTTTATTGGGAACTAAGGTATTAAAAGTAGCATTGATCTCACTTATTATAGCCTTCCTTTTTTGGGCCTCTTCAACCGCAACTAACATATCACTCTTCAATAAATTCTAAATTTTTTGAAAGAAAATTGTAGGAAATGCATCGAGACTAGTGCCCTGTTAGGATGGAAAGAGAAAACTACATGGAGCTCCTCCATAGATATCTTCTTCATCAAGCTTTCATTTTGTTCCTGAGTGATAATTGAGGGAATATTTTACAAAAAAATTTCTTGTGCCTCCTTATCTTGCTTAGAATTTGATAAAATATTTTTTAAATAATGAATTGCTTCCTTATATCTTCTTTATCCTCAATATTTCTTCCACCTGGAGTTAAAATATTTTTGATATGACGAACAAAAAAAAATTGTTGTAGCATGAAAAACTTTTGTATTTCTATCTCCTTGAGCCATCTCTCTAAAGTTTTGGAACCAATATGATTCATTTTTCAATGCATTATGATAATCAAAAAGTAATTGTTTTTCTTTCACATAAGAATCTTGATCCATTCCATTAATTTCTACTATCTCTTGTAAATTTTTGAGCTTCAATTTTTTTATTTTTTTGAAAAATATTACCAAAATATTTGGCTTTCCAAATCTTCATTTGCTCCTTTAAATATTTCAACTTTTGAATAAAGTTGTACATACATGATCCTTCAAATTTTGATTCATCTTACCATAACATAACCCTTCAAAAAAATCAAGATCTTGGAGCCACATACTAGAATTGAAATGGCTTTGGATGACCATTATTAGGTAACTCACAAGTCAAATGAATGGGTTTGTGATCTGATCCTATTCGCAATAAAATATCTAAAGAGATTGTATACTTTGTTTGCAACCATATATTGGATAACAAGAATCTATCCAATTTTTGTACTATGTGATTTTACCCACTGTGTCTTTTATCCCATGTATATTGAAAGCTTGAGGGACTAACATCCCAAAGGTCATTTGAATTGACAAATGAAACAAAATCTTGCATTGATTTAGACCATCCTAGAATACCACCCTTATTTTCCAAAGGAGATAGAACGGTATTAAAATAACCCCCAAGAATAAATAGATCACAATGAATCATCATTGTATTTGACAAAAATATGCTAAAGTCCTTCCAACATCTTTCACGAGAAGTAACTATAGTTGGAGCATATACATTTATAACCCCAACTTTGATTTTTTCCCTTTCCTGCAAAATAATCCAGCAACCCAATTACTTTTTGCTTCTAATAATTGCCCATCCCATTTGCATTTGTCCCATATTATTGCAATACTTCCTGAAGCTCTTGTAGAAGAAACTGCTAAACAATCACCTATAGAAAAATCGTATTTCTATCTCCTTCCTTGAGCCATTTCTCTCTAGATTTTTGGAACCAATATGACTCCTTTTTCAATGCATTATGATAATCAAAAAGTAATTGTATTTCTTTCACATAATAATCCTAATCCATTCCATTAATTTCTACTCTCTTGTAATTTTTTGAGCTTGGATTTAACTTCTTTCTTTTTTTTAAATGTTACCAAAATATTTGGCATTCCAAATCTTGGTTTGCTCCTTTAAAAATTTCAACTTTTGAACAAACCTATACATACATGATTCTTCAAATTTTGATTCATCCCACCATAACATAACCATTTGGAAAAACTCATGGTCTTAGAGCCACATAGAATAGAAGTGAAATGGCTTTGGATGACGTTATTAGGTAACTCAAAAGTCAAAAGAATGGGTTTGTGATTTGATCCTACTCATAATAAAATATCTAAAGAGATTGTATACTTTTTTTGCAACCATTTATTGGATAACAAGAATCTATCTAGTCTTTCTACTATATGATTTTGCCCAATGCATCTATTATCCCATGTATATTGAAAGCTTGAGGGACTAACATCCCAAAGGTCATTTGAATTGACAAATGAAGCAAAATCTTGCATTGATTTAGACCATCCTGGAATATCCCTCTTCTTTTCCAAAGGAGATAGAAAATTATTAAAATCACCCCCAAGAATCCATAGATCACAATGAATTATTATTGTATTTGACAAAAATATGCTAAGGTCCTTCCAACATCTTTCACGAGAAGTAACTACAGTTGAAGCATATACATTTATAACCCCAAATTTGATGTTTTCATCTTTCCTACAAAATAATCCAATAACCCAATTACTTTTTGCTTCTAATAATTGTCCATCCCATTTGCATTTGTCCCATATTATTGAAATACCACCTGAAATTCTTGTAGAAGAAACTAGTAAACAATCACCCATTTTCCAAATCTTCTTAAACGCATTCTTATATTCCTCACTACTTAATTTTATTTCTTATATTAAAATAAACTCAAGACTATAACAACCTATTAATTCCTTAATAACTCGTTTTTTAGGGGTTTAAATCATAAACCTAATATTCCATAACATCATTTTCATCATCAAAACTTTTTATTTTTATTAGTGAGCTTGACCCCACTTCTTGTTAACACCTGTGATATTTTTATTTGGCTTCCCAAATCAATTTCAATTTGAGTTTCTTTTTCTCTTTGCTCCTGCTTTGATGACCTTCCTCTTCTTCCATTCCCGCCAACACTCTCATCTTCATCAGTCTCTTCTATTTTTTCTATTTTTTCATATTGTTCATAATGAGACTTATCTTCTAAAGATTTATGTTGCCCTAAAGAGTCGAAAGTGCAAGGAATAGCCTCATTAGCATTTTCTTCTTTATGTTGCCCTGAAAACTCTAAACTATATAGATGATCCTCCATAATCATTACTTTCTTATGTTGGCCTAGAAACCCTAAATTTCCTTGGATATCCTCCATAAGATTTTCTTTACTATACTGCTCTTGAAACCCTTAAGTGCAAGAAAACTCCGTACTACTTTCATTTTTGTTGTAAGGAGAAGATTTTATGCTACTTGAGGAGAATAAAGTGATTTACCTAGATTAAGCTTGACCTCCTTCACCTCATTTGCTTTAAAATTTGTCTCCCCATCTTTCTTTGCTTTAAGATTTGTCTTCTCCTCTTGCTTTGCACCTTTAGTTCCTTCTATATTTGAACTTGCACATTGTACTTCCTCATCCCTCGTATCATTTTTTTCTTCTAATCGTTGATTTGAGTGAACTGTAATGGCCTTTGCCATCTAATAATGTAGAGGGATTTTTCTAGCCGATTTCTTAGGAGTGGAAAATCCTTGATTTGACCTACATTCTCCTATGATAAGATCTTGTTTCAAGTTGAAGCTACCTCATGCCTAAAAAAAATTATTTCTTCCCCCATTTTCACTTTGGATTTTCTTGCCATGTGCCCGATTTCATGACATTTGCGACATCAAAATGAAATATTTTCATATTCTACTTGCTAATCTCATTCCCTTTATTCAGATTTAGCCTAATCAACTACGGTAAAATTTTGAAATATCCATGGCAACACATATTCGGGTGTATACAACATGCCTTTTGTCCTTAGTAGTTGGTCCCTTCGACATGAATGCACGTAGAGTATTACCAATATTCTTCAAAACCTCCTTATTGATGAGTTGATAAGGAAGTCCAAAAAGGCTAATCCTTAGTTTTTGTGTCCACAAAAAATTTCTCACTCTAATGTCTTAACTTTGCCCCTAAACCATGAGCCTCCATCCCTTATTTTATCCCTTATTTTTGAATTGGAGAAAATAATGATAAAAAATCCTTTTGGAAGAAAAGTCGTGGAGTAATTTGAATTCAATCCCCACTTCCACTTGTTCCAATTTTGAATCTCATAAAAACCTTGCCAATATCCATGAAACTTACATATTAACCCTTAAGAACCGTTATATTATGCTCAATCATCTCATCCTTGATAATCACTTATGGAGTAGAATCTACTACCTGGACAAGGTTTGTCATAGATTCGTTCTTCCTATTATTGCTAGCTAGGGCATCCATACTTCCAACTTGGCCATTTATACTTTCAATAAGGACTTTCATAAATGACTTTCTTTCCATGTTACCTAGATTTTCTTCAAATAAATCATTTAAATTCTCCTAAGATTTGGAACAAAAAGTGGCATTTGTTCCTTGATCACACTTTACTTTTTACTTTTTGGTTCCCTGCTGACACTTCCTCCTCACTCCTAGCTCATACTTGCTAAGTTTTGTGAACAATTATTTAAGAAAAAAATTGAATAAAAATCATTTGGTTGTTTAAAGAATCCAATATATTTGGTGCTTATTGAAATTGATAATATGCAAAAAAAATTAAATTGTAAATAATAAAAAACAGCTCATGAATTACAAACAAATGTCCATATGATTTACACCATGGCTCAATGAATCACAAAAATTGATTGATAAACAACTTGAATCATTGTTTCTTGTAATTTGAAAATACCATGAAGAACACTAGTGACATTTTTTTAATGCATTTTTTATAATAGTCCTTGGAAAGAGGCCTCTAAGTTTGAGTAAATAAAATTCTACGAGACTTATGTCACAAAGAAATTATTCAAACATGATATAAGATACAGTCTCATTTTATAAGTATTTCTAAATAAATATATAAAATGGTAATTGTAATATTATCATTTTTAATCAAATTTATTATTATTTTTTTGCAAGGTGGAAAAAAAGTAAACTAACCATTTAAATTTATAAACAATTTTAAATTTTGTTTGTGAAAAACCAAAAAAACAAAGAGTGATATATTTTTAGAAAATGCCATGTTTGAGGATGAAATTTTTACGTTAAATTACGAGCAGCCAAAATATTATGAATTTTATACATATTAAAAGAAGAAGGTGGTACAATGTAACTATCTTTTTATAATTTAAACTTAAATTTTTTTAAAAGACAATAAATACCATATTTAATTCACTAAACTTTTAAAATTATATTTTAAATTAAAATTTATAAAAAACACTTCCTCCAATAACTTTCTTGAAATGGAAATCCGTTAGACTTCTTGTTGTGCATGACAATTAAAAATGCCAAAACTAACCAAACTCTGACGTTGCCTTCGACATCAACACAAGTTAACAATGAGGGTGCTTTAGAGTTTTAAAGGATATTATAGTAGTATAATTTTAAGCTTTTATTTAAAATATGTTTAAATGTATTATAAATAAATAATTTTTAAATTTTAGATTTTTAAAGAAAAACTAAAATCCAAAATGTTATACTATTTTAAATTATCAACTAATAAATATAAAAAAATTATTAAATAAAAAAAACATAGCAAAACCTATCATTTTATACATAAATATTTTTCTATTGGATTCATCTAATAGCTACTTGAAATTATTTTTGGTCCAGGCCGATATGAGATCCCATTTAAATTGAAATAGTCCCGGGACAAAATATTAATTATTCACTCTTCCCCTTATGAAATTATTCTAGCTGAAACTGGAATGTTCCCTTTAGAAGCAATTGCTATGACCAAGATGTTATGTTACTTGAAAAAAACAAAAAACATGTAAAATGATAGATGGCCTAAGGCAGCTAGGGACGAAGAGTTGCATAGGCGAAAGAATACATGGATGAAACAAAATCAGAAATGAATGAAACGTTGGGAAATCAACATAAATGAATGCCCAAATGTCAACAAAGACATAAAAAATTATGTGAATGAAAAGTTCATAAATGTGAAAAAATACAAGCAGGAAAAGACTATTATATTGCAAATTTTAACCCAACGTATGACCATAAGGAAAAAGCGTATATAGGCGCTGAAATCAAGTGAAAGGAAAAAATACTCATTGCTCAGATAAGGACTAGCTCTCATAGGCTTAGATGTGAAACAGGGAGATGGACAACGCCCAAAGAACAATGGGAAGAAAGGATATGTACTCTATACAACACAGAGGCAGTAGAGACAGAGGAACACTTCATCTATAAATGCCAGAGTTTTTCAGATATCCGTGACAAATACAAAGAAACACTTGGAAACGGGTTTATGGCAGATTTATTTGAAGACAATAAAATAAAAAAAGTTGGGGAATTGCTAACACAAATCAGCAAGAGAAGGAACAACCTTCTCAAAGATATTAAAGATCATATGATATGATTTGAGTAATTGTACTTCCATATTTAAGGTCCCATAGACCATATTTGGGTCTCGCGGACGTAATTAAAATCTTTCATTTCATTTCACTCTTCACAAATTTATTTATCCTTACTTTTTGTTTCTATATAAATATTAATAATATTATTTTGATTGTATTTTAATATACAATTAATTTTAAACAACAATTAGTAAAGGGTTTGTTGTACCATTTGACAATACTATAATTATTAATAATATGATAATATTATAATTATTATTATTATTTGTTTTTAAACATAGTAGAATCGGTAACCGTCACGAATATGGGTAGGTTGTTTGGCTGCCACAGTATTCTACGATGTTCGTCCCGAAAGCCGTCACACAAATCTTCATGTAATTCGCCTCTATAACCACCATGCCATAATCATTTTAAACCTTTTACGCTGCTGAAAACACCAAGAAAATGACAAACGTTCAATCCGACAAGGCCCGAGATTTGAACCTTGGACCTCCGCCCCTCTTACCCCTCTTACGAGGTTTGAGGGAACCCCTTGGACCTCCGCCCCTTTACGAGAGGTTCGAGGGAACCAATTGGTCTACACCTCGGACCTATAATATCATAATTATTAAAAATACGATTATTGTTTATAATAATATTATAACATTTTTGACAATTATAATTATAATAAATTTAATTTTTTTTTTTGGTATAAGGTAGAGGTGGTTTGGTCCACCTTTTCAAAGCAATGGGGGTTCTAGCATCAAGCCCGTATAACAAAAACAAAATGGATCTTTCTAAGACTCACATTAAGCCATACTTAATCCACACATACTTGTCGCTTGCTATTAGGATAAAACAAAACAAAACACTGCTTTAACCTAGGTGCACTTGTCACCTCCGGGCCAAAATGGGATGCTTTCGCCAATTCCATCCGTTCTCATCCTCATCTCATGCTCTAACGGTTTGATCTTACCCTCTACCCACACCAATAGTTCTTGAGGTTATCCTTCCAAATTTATCTCCCCAGAACCATATTTCTTTAATTTTTTTATTAAAAGTTAATATATTTAATTATTTAAACACATCATTTGATTAAAAATACTATTTATTTGAATAGAATGATAATTAAATTATTACCATATTGTATTATAATATAAAATATTAATTTGAAAGTTATTATAGATAGAATTATTAAAAATACATTTAGAAGTATCACATAGTAATAAATAATGCAACGTAAATAGAATTATTAAAAATACATTTAGAAGTATCACATAGTAATAATGAAACTAACGTACTTATTGGTTCGATAAGACATTTGGATTGGTTGACGTAGCTCATACTAAGGTTCAAATTCCAACAACACCAAATGTTCAATAAGACATTTGGATGACATAGCTCATACTAAGGTTCAAATTCCAACAACACCAAATGTTCAATAAGACATTTGGATGACATAGCTCATACTAAAGTTCAAATTCCAGCAGCATCAAATATGCTATATGGCTCAATGTGACTAAGTTGATGTAAAAGGGAAAGGATAACCCTTTCAAAACTCTACTTTATGGGGTTATTGGTTAGACATTTGGTTGACGCAGCTTATACCAACGTTCAAATTTCGACAATATCAAATAGGCTATATAGCTCAATGTGACTAAGTTGATGTAAAAAGAAAAGGGCAACCCTTTCAAAACCCTACTTATGAAAATGAAAATGAAAATGAAAATAAAAATAAAAATAATGCAACCAAACTATAAAATAAAAAAAATCTATATTGTGTTTTTTTTTTCATATTACACGTTACTAAAAAAAAAAAAAACTTTTCGGGTAAGCAAATTGTAATAAAGAATTTATTATATTGAAAAAAAAATACAAGTATTATGCAAAGAGATTTTGAAGTATAACATAAATAAATAAATAAACATAAAAAGTTGAATCATCTAACAAGATAGGCATTAATTTTTTTTAATAAAAGATCCCAATCTATCTCCACGAAATAGAATATAAATAGAATATAAACAGAATAAAGTAGAAGGATTTTGTTTTTTTATTACAAGCATTCATGCTTCTTTTTCTCTATAGAAAACCAAAATACAACTTGCAGGTGAAAGTTTCACTAGGAATGTTTAACCCTGTCTTTTAAGATAATAAAGATTTACATATGTTTAATTTTGTTTTAGTAAAAATTTCACTTAATCATGACAATTTCTAAGATTAAAATATAGATGAAGTTTTACATATGTTTAGTTTTGTTTTAATAAAAATTTCACTTTACCATAATAATAAGACTAAAGAAGATATGTAAGATGCATAATATCATCCATTTTATGCCCTCTTCCTTGAAAGTTAAGAATTTTATGAAATAAATATTATTTTCTAATTAATATAGCTTTTACAAAGAAAATTGGCGGTCCCTCATATTTCATTAAATATAAATATATTTAGATGCACAATCATAAAATGGTTTGTGAATGACTCAAAAATCTCATTCACAAATCTCACATATATCATGGGTGCACTAAACAACCAAATATCATCACCAACTACTTCAAGCCTTGCTCAATCTAATATTTTGTCCCCATACATATTCTAAAGTTCCACTAGTAATGTTTAACCGTCTTTTAAGATTGATAAAGATTTACATGTGTTTAGTTTTGTTTTAGTAAAAATTTCACTTAATCATGACAAATCCTAAGATTAAGAAAATAGATGAAGGTTTACATATGTTTAGTTTTATTTTAGTAAAAATTTCACTTAACCATAACTATACGGAAGATACCCAGGTGTTGTAGGTGAGTTGGAGACGAGAGGGCAATCCTCCAAGGGAGGTCCCAGGTTCGAATCTCCACCCTACCAAAAAGATGAATTGGGTACCTAAAATCCAATTGATAATGTTGGTGCGGGCAGGGCTGGGTGCGACTCCCAGATGACTTTGACGGTATAGAACCCTCTGTTCGTGGTCTCTCAGACCAAGGGGCCTCGTAAGGGGTTTTTCGCTTTTAAAAAAAAAAACTATACGAAAGATTAAAGAAGATATGTAAGATGCATAATATCATCCATATTATGCCCTCTTCCTTAAAATTTAAAAAATTTATGAAATAAATATTATTTTCTAATTAATATAGCTTTTCCAAATAAAATTGAAGTGTTCTCTCACATTTTATTAAATATAAATATATTTAGGTGCACAATCATAAAGTGGTTCGTGAATGGCTCAAAAATCCCATTCACAAATCTCACATATATTATGGGTGCACTAAACAACCAAATATCATCAGCTACTTCAAGCCTTGCTTAATCTAATATTTTGTCCTCATACATATTCTAACTTCAAATGCACAATCATAAAATGGTTTATATATGGCTCAAAAATCTCATCCATAAACCTCATATATATTATGGGTGCACTAAACAACCAAATATCATCAACAACTACTTCAAGCCTTGCTCAATCTAATATTTTTTCTCCATACATATTCTAACTTTAAATCTCAACTTGACAACTTGACAATAATAGCAAAAGCCTTGATTTAAAAAAATAAATTTAAAAACCTACTTAATCCTCAACTGTTTAGTTATTGGTTCTTGTTAATCATCTTGCTTAAGCATAAAACCCACCTAATGCCAAACACCACTTGCTCATAAAACTTCCAAAAATAAGCTTCCACATTGTCTTTTTATTATTCACCTAAATAAACATGATACAAATAATCAAGCCCAAAACATCCTAATCACTTGGTGGATATCTTGCCTTTTGCATGTATTCTCATCTTTACCAAAAAGCACTAAAAAACTTCCCAATCGCCGACCTTACAAATTACACTTTCTACTTATCGATGTGTTACAATAACATGGCCAAGTCAATCTCAACACAAAAACAAAACAATGCTCCTGAATTTTAATGAGATTGTTTTGACTAACTGCAAAAAAAAAAAAAAATACTACATTGTGCTGACTTCTTCTCCATCATAATGATCATGAATGAGAACATGCTTATTACAACAAAAGTATTGCTCACACAACCTTGATAGATTCTCTGTAAGTAAGACATCTCTAATCTCAAACTTCCTTGGATTCCTACCTCTAGCTTTATAGGAGTATTTGCCTCAATGCAATCCATTCATGAGTCATTCATGTTCAATTAGACATTCACTTTTAAAATCCTCGCTTCAGATTTTAAATCAATCAATTTATCTATTCTGAATAAACCAGCATGTGCTTGATCAAATATCATTAGGTCAACCAGTTAGATTCCTCAGCTTTTAAAGCGAAGACCTAGGTTTGAATCTTGCCAAAAGATAGGTACATAATAATGTGCAGTTGTAATACCGCTGTGGTCATGATTTAATACGAGACTCATTTCAATCCCACATAACCTATTAAAAATAAATAAAAAAGACGACAGCATGTACTTGAATATTTACAAGCATGTTAATTTAGAGCAAACTTCATTCACTTAGGAGAACATGATTCACCAATAAGCTCAATTAAAGGTAACACAATTGGTTGAGCAAATCTCTAGTATTCACTAAATAATACAAATCCACAAAAATATGAAGGTACCAATTATATATGTTCATGCTACAGACACTCTAAAAGTGTTCAGCTATTTTTAATGAGTTGCCTCTAGCACGAATTATTATCATAGTAATAATATAAATTATGTATAAATCGACACACTTACAATTGCATGGTACAAAGAATCTTAAAATTTATCTATAAGAAATAGACCCCTTAGTCTTGGGCTCATTTTCTCTATTGAAATATTCCACATCAACTAGTTTTATCGCTTGATGTGGACATCTCCCTTTGCCCACAACATTTTTGGCATGCATAGATGGCACAAATGACCAGATTTGAGTTTACCTTTCAATATTGGCACAACCCCCAGTTTGCGGTGGTGCACCAAACCTTGCAGCAAATCTTTTAACATAAGAATTCACACCACAATGACACATTTTTGTATCTCCAACTAAGTCAACACTTCAACAGTTTACCCTTATCCACTTCTGGCCACAACTAAAACATTTTTCCAGCTGTCTAACAATTTTAATTAGCATCTCCAATTAACCATTGTCTACCCTCTCAGAATTTTAGGTTGGTAGAATTTGTCCCTTGAGCTTTTGGCATTTTCTAGTCTTTGGTGCTACTTGTCCATGCTCATCTCTGTTGGCAATGGCAAATTTAATGTTGGCATTGGCACACAACACCAATCTTACCTTTAATTTCTGCACAGGCATAAGTTTCATGTCATCTCAAACTTTGCCAAAATTATTTGTCCTGAGGCTATACCTATGGCAATCTTCTATGTCAATTCCTAACTTGGGTAAGAACAAATACTTTCTAAATGGCAGGCATGCAATTAGAAAAGTAAGTACTGTTACTTTCTGAATGGCAGGCATGCAATTAGTGTAGTGTGATTGGTCAACAACTAGGTGTGAGATAAGCCACATTTGACTCTCCAGGTGGCCATGTAGAGGTTTCGTTGCACTATGTAATCTTTTAATAACTTGCAACTCGTGAAATGAATCTATAAGATACGCAAGTATTCATCACGTTTTGTACCCACATTATTCAATCAAGTACAGAGCAATAACAATTAAAAATCAAACCCAAAAAGTTTGGGTGCTTCCCTTGCATTTTGTGACCAATCACGTGACATTATTTGTCTTGCCTTTCTATTTCCACACAGGCCTACATTTTGTGTCATCTCAAACCTTGCCAAAAGTCTTCACCCAGGGAATCAGAGCCTCAACCTATCAAGCTTTTGACATGAGTTCATAACTATGACAATCTTATCTTTCAACTCCTAACTTCAGGTTAAGTACTTATACTTTATAAATGGCAAACATGCCATTAGCAAGGCATGATTGCTCAAAAACGAAGCAAAATATAAGCCACATTTGACTCTCCATATGGCAAGGGAGACTTCACTGCACTTCCTTATTGTGTTGGGGTATAATCTTCCAATACATAGCAACTCATGAAGTGAAGCTATAAGAAACCCAAGTAAATATTCATCACATTTTGGACCAGCATTAATCAATCAAGTACAAAGCAATAACAATTAAAAAGCAAACCGAAGAAGTTTGTGTCATAGTTATGAAACTCGGCAAGTCCATGCCCAAGTCGGCCCTCCCGGGTGTTTTTTGACTCGCCAAGTAAATATTCATCACATTTTGGACCAGCATTAATCAATCAAGTACAAAGCGATAACAATTAAAAATCAAACCCAAGTAGTTTGTGTCATAGTTACGAAATTCGGCGAGTCCATGCCCAAGTCGGCCCTCCCAGGTATTTTTTTACTCGGCTCGAAGTTTTGGACTCACCAAGTTTTTTTTTAACTAGCGAGTTTTTTTTTTTGAGCGAGTTTTTTTTTTTTAACTCGTGAGTCTCAGAAAAAAACTCGCCTGCAGTGACAAAATACAAAAAAACGGCATCAATTGTTTTTGTTCTAAATTGGCCTCATCTTTGCTGTTTTCACTTGCAGAAAGAGCAGAAAGAGTGAAATCAAACCCAAAAAAAACACTCATTTGCATCCCAAACCCAGCTTTTTCCTAGTTTTCAAGAATCTAACAGCCACCCAACAGTTATAAGGTAAAAAAAACAAGAACCAAAAGAAAGGCTGACGCCACAAAACGCACCTGATTACAAAGAACCAAAGACAAGGGAAAAAAAAAAATAGTCAGCAGAGTACAAGGATAAGGTCAAAGAAGATCAACAATGGAAGTTGGGACCAAAAGGATATACATCATTAAGAGGAATCTAAACCAATCTTGTATGGAGTTCCATGGCAATATGTCCCACCCCACGCAAAGTGTATGACCTTTAATAATCAAGAGCAAAATTTCGTTGCACTTCCCTGTAATATACATTCTCAAGAACATTCATCTAACCACTAGGCCTAGCAACAAACAAATGCTTCCCAAATCCTAACCAACACAGCAAACATTCACCATGTTTGAGGCAAATCAAAAGCATCAAGAATTAGACATAAAAGATGGAACAGTACAGTGCTTGGGCCTTCTCACAATCCCAGTGAAATTTAAAAGACACAAAAATAGCAAGAGGCCATTTGAAGAAGCACAAAATGTCCTTGAGATTTCTTTCTAAGGAAGACAAGTTGACTAATAATAGTGATATGTAGTTTTATCCTTTGAAGGATAATATACTACTATACCCATACTCTGCCAGAGAATAGCATCAACCATATTCAGTGTTCGTTTGAGCATTACACCTGTGTATGGCCACAAAACCAGAATGGGAGATAACATGACTTTAAGGATTTTCTAACAGTAGCCACTAGCACATATATAACCATTCATCTAGAGGAGGCACCCCATAGTACAGCCACAATATGAGAACCATGAAAATTAGAAGGATACGTACCAGCCTTGTGTACTTTCTCTGGACTCTGACTTAATATGAAAAGTAACAAACACTACATAGTCATCAGAGGAAATAATGACAAATAAACATGTTAAATGACAACAAAAGGACTTGTAGATGCTCCAAGACTGAATCTAACAATCACCCAGCAGTTACATTGATGTGTGTTTTGTCACTTTCATACGTAGTTTAAGGTTGTATTGCTTACAGTATTAATTTTGGATTTGTATAATGTAAATTAATTGTGATATGCATGGAAAAAACTTTTTTCCAATGAAAATTTGTATTTTCTTTGGTTCTTTTTTTGCTAATTTTTATGCTGAGTGCAAGTCCGAGTTAAAAATTGGCCTTGCCAAGTCCCCGCCAAGTCTGAGTTTCTCTACTATGGTTTAAGCGTGTCCCTTGCATTTTCTAACCAACCACATTAATCTACCCAATCACAAATCGGGCACCAACTGTCGAAGGCATAACTAAACTTGGACACAACCTTAAACTTCAAAAGTAGACATCTGCGTATCATCATAGAATATGATTTCCCTCATCACTTATCTAGCACTATGTTATAGAAATAGGTAGTAACTGCCTTAATATCTACCACACTGCAATTCATTTTTGTAAGTCCATAGTCACCTCTAGACTTACCAAAAAGTAGAGCTTTCAAAATCCTTCATGAAAGCAACTCCAAAAAAAAAGGCTGATATATGGTTCAAAAATCATTCTAGAAAATACAAACAAGGTACAACCTCTATTAAAAAATCAAGTGGCATCTAAATTTTTCTGTATCAAAATCGAATCCTCCAGTCCTACCTGACAAATTTAAATCATTGAAAAGTAACTTCAAAAAAAGAGAGAAAAAAAGGTCCCAGCAATAGATACCATGACCAGATATTTACTCCTAGAGCAATGATGAATTTCTTTTTTTTAAATCTTGACAATACTTTTCTATGTGCTGCAAATCAGCACATTATTTTGTGATAAAATTGCTAGAATTAAGTGATTTGCACAAACACAAAATACCAACTATATATATTGGTGGGAAAGATATAGCTCCAGGAATTAAAGATAAAATCCATGAATATGACAATGGAACGGTCTCCTCTTATTAAGAATTTTATAATGGCTTCGCAAGTAGTATCCAAGCCATAGGTCACTGGTGCCTTGAGCAATCGCATTGTCTAAGGGAACATATATGCATTTCAATATCTTTCTGCAAAATATGTTACTTGGGGTGTCCTGATATCATCCTGACTTTGAATCAATTGTATTTCCAACTTATTTGTAGCAATTTCAATTTTTGCAGCATCATAATCACAAATTGTTCGACAAAGGACTGCCTGCACAAACAACACAGATCTCTGTAATTCTTAAAATAATTTGTAAAAATCACTTCTATTGTCATGAGACACTAAGAATGAAGGACTAAGAAAAAAAGCAATTTCCCATAATAGTAAAGGTAGATAGAGATCACCACTTTTTCTATACAGAACTCTTGAGGCTGTGAATCTCTTCTCAATACTTGCAATTCAATGAAAACATCAGTTCTTACCAAATGTAATTTCTTATTCCTTTATTCTTGTCCAAATAAGAGCATTGCATTTCTCTTCTCAAAACATCAACCTCTGCCCCAATTCTAAACATGTAGTTTCCCTGTCAGTGAAGGTAAGTAGACGAGGTAAATGAAGGATTACAGCATTTTAACAATAGCATACTGGGTATGATCACATGGTCTTCCAGTAGAGCTGGCTATGTCACTCCTAAAAGCCCTTTTTCAAAGGGTTGCTTACAGGGAACTCCCTAGTGTTTCAATCTACACGTTGCAATGCAAGAGGGTGTAAAGGGATTAGGCTAGTGCTCTTGAACTGTTTTTCTGTTCATTATGATCATGTTATCCATTCTGTTATAGAAAGTAAGTGGGTAGTGTGAACGGAGGATTATTTTGTCTTACAGTTGAACATCAGGTGCAATCTCTTGATCCAATAGCAAAATACCATACATCAGTTTCTTCCAGTAGATGTGTCTATGCCATTCCCGAACTCCTGGTTTAGACAGTCGCTTACAGGTGGCATAATCATTCCACAAAGCACTGTCTTATATGGTAACACCGCTGTTTAAGTGGCAATTGGATTTCCATCAAACCGTAGTGTAAGAGGGTGAAAAGGATATAAGCTAGCCCTGCTGGCATAGCAGGGTTTTATGCCTATTCCAATTACGGTGTTCATCTTATAAACAACCATGCATAACATATTGTACTTCTTCCAGATAAAACCATAGCAGGATGAAATTAAATTTTTAGTGAAATCCACTGAGAACCTCATTCCAGTTAAGTTGGTGCCTCATTGAGAGGACTGTTTGAAGCATCATCTTTGGCTTGATGGTTGAGACCAGTGATCATATAAGGATCTGGATTATTTTCCTAGTTGGTGCTGATCTTGTTAAGGAATGATATTACATAGTATCATGCTTTGTGTTTTCTTTTTAAGGGTGAATTGGGAGTTGTCACCAGGGCCTGGTCTCATATAAGGATCTGGATTATTTTCCTAGTTGGTGCTGATCTTGTTAAGGAATGATATTACATAGTATCATGCTTTGTGTTTTCTTTTTAAGGGTGAATTGGGAGTTGTCACCAGGGCCCTCACCCAATAACCAACATAACCCAAGTCATCCAGAGCATGATTCTTATATTCTATTTTAAAATTAAGTCAATCACCCAATATTTTGTTTGATGTTTTGACTCTGCTGTTCTGTGTAATGAAGCAAGGAGATCAATCAAAGACCATTTGCTACTAATCAGCAAAGCATGCTGATTCCTTGCAGAGAGAGAGAGAGAGAGAGAGAGCAAACATCATTCTAGTGGACTCTGGATGCAGTCCTTTATGGTATATACAGTACAATCATAGGTCTGGAAAAAATGGCTTTTCAGAGAGAGCTTTAAGGGAAATCAATTGTCAGAATTTCAATGATAAAATAATCACATTGATAAACATGAAAGAAAGGATGTCTTCTAAGAAGATAAGTTCTCACCTAGAATTCATTCTAATACACATGTACTACGCTTCATCAACTTAATGTGCTGATGAATATGCAAGGTTTTAACTTTTGCATTGCCATATGGAAATGCAAATCTGATGTACTGTTATAAAAGAGCATAACAGGTATGCACCCTCACTGCAATGATAGAACAGTGCTTAAAGAGGGTCATATGCATGATGCCATTCATTGGTTAACCCTTTGTAATGTAGTTTTTCCACTTTCAGATTGCAAGAAAAAAAAATCAATGAGTTATGGTTTGAGAATGTTTAAACCGACCCCTGCCATATATGGCTTATTGGATTAACTCTTCCTCAAAAGATTTAGGAACTTCGGATCACTTTGTTTCAGTTTCTGATTAACTCTTCCTCAAAAGATTTAGGAACTTCAGATCACTTTGTTTCAGTTTCTGACAAGTCTGAGGTCCCTTAGCTCCAAACAACATTAGCATATGCATGGGTGCACGCACATCTGAAAAGAGGAAGGCAAAGAAAATGGGACTGATTAAGCCTTTAACTCAATACTAGCACCCTTTCGTGAATCATATTGAAATCAACGGCCGCTTATTATATAACAAGCATGAGATATGTACAACATTTTTAGAAGACGAAAAATATAAATATAATAGCCAATCAAAAAATAAGGTTTTGAGTGTGAAAAAAACCATCTTAACCATAATAAATTACAATTCATTATCTTCCTTAAAAAACAAATTGGTAAACTTAAATCAATGTATCAAAACAGAGTAAATGGGTATATTTTCTCCCTCCTTTACCTTCAATTTCAATGGGTATATTTTTTAATCATCTTTTGCATAATTTCCTTGTTATTCTCATTCCCCATTGGAAGAAGTTGATCACTAGTAACTATATATATATATATATAATTCCTCCTTGAGCATACAATATGAGAAGTATACATATTCTTCAAATTGCTCAAACCGAGAATTAATCATAATGATCACAATTTGACAAAGTTCTGGACCCAGTGCAATTGCATACTATGTCATTTGTTCAAGCAGATGAATCGTCTAACCAAAGATACAAGAATCCACAGGCCAAGCAAGCCTCTTATGAAAGTTGTAAAGCACAAACATTATTTTATCACTCTCTCAGGCATATGACAAGATATAATAATAAAATTTGGCACACTATCTACAAAAATTTATCATATACTGAAACTCACCAAAAACTTCTTTCTTGAATCATAACAAGAAATGAAGGGTTGATTTTAGGTATGGCCAAGTAAGTTACAACTTTAAAACATGGCTTGTTTCCTCATTATTCATATTCACTAGGGTGCAAGGAAACTCATTCTGCCAAGTGTGTGTGTGTACATGTATTTGATACACGATCCACAATACGGTACCTTCCCTAAAAACATTTGTATCAAATATCAATTATTTTGAGAGAGAAGAAAGGATATCTTTGTTGATTGTATCCATCTGTCGATTATGGGATTTTCTATGCTTTGGTTGCACGTCATGTTTTAGAATCCCCTTCTATATCAAACTTGTTCAATCCAAGCATGAGGGTGAGTTGAATGCCTTACATAAACACTTTTACCTCAGCCATATTATTGATGAGAATCTTCTACATAGGCAAATATACAATCTTTTTCTCCCTAAAGACACCACTCCTATACATTTTACCAATATTGGCCATAAAGAATTCATCAAAACTTAGTCCGATCCATCCTTCTTTAGGTAGTTCTCCTCTGATATGGGTCAAATATAAAATCTTTTTCTCCCTGAAGACACCACTCCTATACATTTTACCAATATTGGCCATAAAGAATTCATCAAAACTTAGTCCAATCCATCCTTCTTTAGGTAGTTCTCATCTGATATGGGGCCTATCCTTTCTTTCAACACAACCTACTTATCGTAGATCAGAGAATATAGATTCATTCCTTTTATTTTTAGAATTTTTATGATGGAGTTATCACTTAAATGTTTGACATTAGATAACTATGGGAACTCTTTGCATGCATGGGTTTTTTCTTTGTCAACATAAAATATTAAAAAAAATCACAATGTATATTGTGAACTTAAACCTCTATCTTAGATGAATTGACAAAGTTCATTTTACTTTGTGTTCTATCAAAAGGGTCAAGACCCAAGAGAAACTAATCTGGAGCAAATAAATAAGGTAGGAATTTCCCTTGTTCTCATCACATGGTCTCACATGCCAAACTGGTGTGCTGGTTGCAATGTGACTTTAAAACCTCGCCTTGAACATTTAACTTTTATTGTATATTGTGGAGTGTTTAATTTATCGCAAGGTAATGGAGGCAGGCACTGAAACAGTCTTATTTCATTTGTCATTTTAAGTTTTAATAGGACTGCAGGCAATAAGTCCTTCCCCTTATTTTTTATTAAATTCATTTGGAAACACGTACTGTTTCTAAAACAGATTGTCACTGGAAACACAAGCCCCCAAACCTTCAAAAACAGAAAGAAGCATTGTGACTAACACCAAACATGCACGCATAGTTTTGATAAGAAAACTTATTAAACTACTGGAGGAGGCTCTTCTTGATTCCCTTGCAATGAAAAATTCTTTCTGGCTTGTTTCTGGCCCATTTCTATCCCTGAAATGTCTCCAGGCCATAGAACTAAGGGCATAGCCTTTTCAGCAATATAGGTGGAACAATAGTTAGGTGTATGCACAAGCTTGAATTATTTTTTGTTTTCCCTTTAGGGTTCAGTGAATTTTTTATATGTAAACAGTTCTTATCAGTTTTAAGGCTTTTTAAGAGAATTTTCTTTAAATTGTTGTGATTCTATCCATACATAGAAGAAATGTATTCAAATTGAAAAGGCTGATTTGACTAGTTCTCAGTCACAATTCGCAAGGTCAATACACATATTAAATTCATACCCTTGTTGAGAAAATCGTTGAGAAAATCGCAAAAAAAATCGACACAATCGCGATTTTTTTGCTGGCTGATTCAATCGGCAAACTATCGTTTCATTGCCGATTTTTTGAAAAAATCAGCATTGGCAATTTTTTGTACTTTTTTTCAAAAATTCTGCAATTTTTTTTTTTTTTTTTAAATAATAATATTTTAATTATTTATTTAAGGCTGTGGCAGATTTACAAATTTTTTATGCAAGCCCATTTTTCAGCTGTTAATGTTTGAACTTCAAATTTTAAAGTTTAAACCCTAAATCTGAAACCCTAGTTTCGGGTTTTTTTTCCTCCTCTTTTTAAGTAAATATTGCTGCCTGATAACTATGTATGCAAGCCATTTTTCAGCTGTTAATGTTTGAAACTTTGAAGTTTAAACCCTAAACCCTAGGCTAGGCCCTAGGGTTTGGTTTTTTTAAGTAAATAAATAAGCAAGGTTACCAGGTGCGGGGGTGCGGGTGCGGCGGGAATCGCGGGTGCGGGTGCGGGTGCGGCCCCTGTCAAAAATAGGGTTCGTCGGGTGCGGGTGCGGGTGCGGCTAGTTTTTAATTAATATATATATATATAATTTTTTTATCAAAAAAATTAAAAAATAGTTAAAGCATTATATTTGTATTAATTTAATTATTTATTATTATATTAGTTATTTAGTGAATTATAATTTTATTTATTATTTATTATTTATTATTTATTATTTATTATTTATTATTTATTATATTAGTTATCCTAGGAACTCTAAGGAATGAGTCGTATCCATAGTGCCTACGGGGTCAGGGAACGTTAATACATGTCCAGGCATCTCCTCCAACATATCAAGCTCTGACTGTGTGAGTTTTGCGTTGAAACCGTGCAGGACATTATTGTAAGTGTAAAGATGTGAATCCTCGATCGCTTTGATTTGCCAGCCCCGTGCTCCTTTGACAGAATAAAGCAACGATTTATACCAATCTTCGTGAGTTGCGAAAACATTAGGCATTGCGGATTTATCCATATGGACAATATACGTTGACGCACGCTCCACATCTTCTACACCAGCCTCGACCCTGCACATATGACAGGCGAATAAAAAGAGTAACAACCCAAGAACGAGACTCCTTGCATCCATCTCTATATTCATCTATACTCTTAGTACCGTGATCCTCCGGGGCCAATTGATGAGATCAAATACAAGCCATCTTCCGTGTTGCGAAGATAGCCTGTGGTTCATGATTGCTATGTATTAAACCAGTTGATTTGGAATGTTCGGGATAAGGGAAAGTACAATTACCATCGTAGAAATAGTTACCACATTTTTTTCCTATGTTAATGCCCAAACTGGGTTGGGTTTGGCTAGGTGAACCCTAAAAACCACAAGGTTCAGCGAAGCCGAACCCTGTCAGACAGGGTTCAGATGGGGTTCAGCCCAGCAGTACCCGATGGTGAACCCGTGAACCCGGGTGCGGGTGCCCAGCCAACTGGGTGCGAGAACCCCGTTACACTGTAAATAAGTAAATATTGCTGCCTGGTAACTATGTATGCAAGCCCATTTTTCAGCTGTTAGTGTTTGAATTTGAAACTTTGAACTTTGAACTTGAAGTTTAAACCCTAAACCCTAGTCTAGGCCCTAGGGTTTTGGGTTTTTTTTCCTCCTCTTTTTAAGTAAATATTGTTGCCTGATAACTATGTATGCAAGCCCATTTTTCAACTGTCAATGTTTCAATTTTAAACCCTAAACCCTAGCCTTTTGGTTTAGGGTTTAGGTTTTTTTTTCCTTTTTTAAAGTGATTGTAACTTTGTTGTTACTTGTTTCCATGTGCAAGCATATAAAAAATGAAACCTTTTTTTCCTCCTTGTTACTTGTAACTTTGTACCTTTTCATATTATAAGCAATACAAGATGTGTTTTGTCACTTTCATGTGTACTTAAAGCTTGAACCTTGTATGATGTCTTGACTTGAATTGTTGCTTTTATTGCAATATTTGATTTGCATAATGTTAATTCTTTGTAATATGTATGAAAAAAAATACCAAAAAAAAAAAAAAATCGTTTTCTTCGAGTCTTTTTTTGCCGATTTTTAAAACTGTCGATTGACTCCCAATTCCGATTTTCTCAACTATGATTCATACATTCAGCATCCACCTTGCTGAAAGCTGGTCCTTTTGCGACCAAATTAGAAAACTCAACCTGAGAAAAAAGTATAGCGAAACAGAAGAAATTCAGGTTGAAACACACTCACTCCAAGAGACCAGAGGCAAGTATTTACTAGTTCTTGGACACTACACACGCTATATTCAGACTTTCAACACCCATCTTGTTTCCTGGTTGGGTTTAATTTCAAACACACCATAAAAGCCGGACAGAGACAATAAGCATGGCCAAACAGCAGGATTTCATGTTGAAGCATATTTTCACTCCAAGAGACCAGAGGCTACTATTACTGACACTCTATCCACTTTCAAAGGATATGGCACTATAAATTATCCCTAATCAAAAGTGGAGAACTTTCTATATGCTTCAATTTTAAATGGTAACGGATATAGTATCCAATACAGATATGACATTTTTCAACACCTCCTGCCCTGGATATGGCTGGATACGTCATTAGAAAAAGAATAATTACGAAACTTGGAGAGCTTTTAGAAACTTGCCAAGACTGGTCAGGTCTTTTTTTAAACTTATTAAAAAAACAAATTACCAATTTTTTAAAAATCTAATCTAAGAACTCTAGACAAAAAATAAAAAACTTGGGACTCGGCACAGCTTACCAAAAACAGACCAACAAAATTCAGCCACATCAGCACAAGGCAGTATGTTACGTATTTTCCCCAAAAAATGTTTGCTAAATTTTTCCCAAGTTTTTTGCTGAGTCTTGAGTCCAACTCAGAATTGGGGCTGAGCTTTTCCCAAGTCTAAGTTTCTCAACTATCATAAAAAACATATATATTTTATGTATTAAAAAAAAAATGAAAAAAGGCATATAAAAATTTACACAAATATAAATAGTAAATTATATATTTCCATTAATTAAAAGAATGCCTTTCTTGTTTTCCTTCTCTATTTAAAGGTCAATTGGTAAAACGTCATACATTCTATAACATGGATACAGCTCCAAACATGCTTAGGCCACATCAGGAAGTATTGGGTATGGTCTAGATACAGGTGTGTATATGGACATCGGAATACAATGTTTGAATTTCAATATGCCCAAATATCCGGAAAGCATTGTATCTCTATCCATATACAATATGTAAATATGCATATCCAGGCAAAAAGGAGTGCTGGGTATGGTAATTTGATATACAAAATGTTAGGAGGTGAAGTCAATATCCAGATCTCCAATGTTCTTCAGCAGAGAGGTGCATGGTGGTGCAGCTTATAAAGAGGAAACAAACAGTATTCTGTAGTCTTCCTTTGGGAGAGGAAACAAACAGTCTTTTGGACTCTTCCTTTGGAAGAGGAAACGAACAGTTTTTTGGACTCTTCCTTTGGAAGAGGAAACAAACAGTTTTTGGACTCTTCCTTGGAAGAGGAAACGAACAGTTTTTGTTTTTTCTATAAAAGGGGAATGACCCCTTGCATGTAAATTATGATTGAATGTAATTCTTCCCTAATCAATAAAAGATCAAGCTGCCATTGCCCCGTGGTTTTTCCTGCACATTGCAGGTTTTCCACGTAAAATTTGTGTTACTGTTTTTTCTTGTGTTATTGTGTTTTTCTGCTTGCACATAATTTTGCTATATTTTCTAACACAAACTAAGCAAAGTACAGCACCATTAAAGAATGGGAAACAAGGTAGAAAATAGTCCAGATCTAAGTCTAAAGGACATAAGCAGAAAGGGAAGTGCTGGCATTGTGGGAAGCCAGGACACTCAAAGAAGGACTGTTGGCAATTAAAGAATGGTGAAAAGCAAAATCAGTGATCAGCTGAGGCCAGTGCAGCAGATTCAGGAGAGACGACAACATGTGAAGCCTTCTATATCAGTAACAACAGATCTGTTTTATATACCTGGGTTTTGGACTCATGTGCATCTTTCCACATGTCTCCTCACAAAGACTGGTTTGACAAATATCAGCCATATAGTGGTGGGAAGGTCTACTTGGGTGATGATCACCCTTTAGAAATTGTGGGAAGAGGGGACATAAGGATCAGGCTGGACGATGGTAGAGAAAGGATGTTATGTGATGTGCGACATGTGCCAGATTTGCGGAAGAATTTGCTCTCAATCAAGATGATGGATAAGCTAGGGTATTTTGTCACTTTCGGTAACAACTATTGCAAAATTACCAGAGGTGCTATTGTAGTAGCAAAGGGAAAATCTTATGGGACCCTATATCGTTTATGCGGTGATACGGTGACAAACCATGCAGCAGCAACAACTTCACTTCAGGATGCAAAAATGCAACGCCTAGGCCATATGAGTGAAAAAGGTCTGAAAATTCTGCATGACAGAGGTATGCTTTCTGGGATTAAGTCTTGCAATTTAGACTTGTGTGAGCACTGTATTTTTGGTAAACAAAAGAGGGTTCGGTTTACTGCAAGCCCTGGTAAGAGTTTTGATTTTCTGCAACTTATACGTTCAGATATATTTGGACCAGTCCCCACTCAGACCTTAAATGGTGTGATCTATTTTCTGACATTTATAGATGATTATTCTAGGAGAGTGTGGGTTTATTTTCTAAAGAAGAAGTCGGAAGCTTTGCAGAAATTTAAAGAGTTCAAAACTCGAATAGAGAAAAGTTTGGGCAAGCCTGTTTTATGTCTTAGGTCAGATAATGGGGGTGAATATTGCTCCAAGGAATTTGATAAATTTTGTACGCAGGAAGGAATTAAGCACCAAAAGACTGTACCATATACTCCACAACAAAATGGTGTGGTTGAGCGGATGAATCGCACAATCATGGAACGTGCAAGAAGCATGCTCAGCGCATCCATGTTGGATAAAAGGTTCTGGGCAGAGGTTGTTTATACAACTGTTTACCTCATTAACAGGTCACCTACAGCTGCGTTGGATGGACAGATTCCAGAGGAGATTTGGTGTGGTAAGCCATTTAATTACTCTCATTTGTGTACCTTTGGCTGTGATGCATTTGCCCATGTGCCTAAAGAAAAAAGGTCCAAACTTGACCCAAAGTCAAGCAAATGTGTTTTTCTCGGCTATGGAGATGCAATAAAGGGGTGTAGACTGTGGGATCCTACTACCCACAAGGTAATTATTAGCCGAGATGTTATTTTTGATTAAAAATCCATGCAAAGGAAGAAGGTACAGCAAACACCTAATGTTGTACCAATTGAAGTAGACATGAACGAAGATGAAAATGAAAATCAGCACGCTGAAATTTTTGACCATCATGTTGAATTTATTGACCAGCATGCAGAACAGCAAGTAGAGCAGCCACAACAGTCACAAGACCAAGAGCCACAATCAACAGATCATTAGGTTAGAAGATCTACACGTCCACAAAAGTATCCGGAAAGGTATTCTCATGTTTATCAGTCCTCTTTTGCTTTGTTAACTGATGATGGTGAGCCTAGTTCATTTTAGGAAGCTAGAGAGTCTGAGAATGCAGAAAAGTGGAGGAAATCCATGGAGGAGGAAATCGAGGCACTTCGCAAGAATAAAACGTGGGAACTTGTGGATCTCCCACTTGGAAGAAAGACTGTTGGAAACAAGTGGGTGTACAAAGTGAAGAAGAACAGCGATGGGCTGTTGGAACGCTATAAAGCTCGCTTGGTGGCAAAAGGCTATGTGCAGAAGTCAGGTATTGACTTTAATGAAATTTTCTCTCCAGTTGTGAAGATGACTACTATTAGAGTTCTACTTGCACTTGTAGCTGCACAGGATTTAGAACTGGAGCAGCTTGATGTAAAGACTGCTTTCTTGCATGGTGATCTCGAGGAGGAGATTTATATGGATCAGCCTGAGGGCTATGAGGAAAGAGGCAAAGAGCATTTGGTTTGCACACTGAAGAAATCTTTGTACGGGTTGAAACAGGCGCCAAGGATGTGGTACAAGAAATTTGACACCCTGAAGAGCCAAGGTTTCAGCAGGAGTGAAGCTGACCATTGTGGATACTATAAGAGGTTTGATGATGGCAGTTTTATTATTTTGCTGTTGTATGTTGATGATATGCTGGTTGCAGGCCCCAGCATGAAGAAAATCATTGATCTTAAGGCTCGGTTGGCTAGGACATTTGAAATGAAGGATTTAGGAGCAGCAAACCAAATTTTAGGGATGAAGATACACAAGGACAGAAAAGGAAGAAAGATCTTGTTGAGTCAAAAGTCATATATAGAAAAGATTCTGCAACGCTTCAATATGCAGAATGCAAAACCAGTTAGTACCCCACTTCTTTCAAACTTAAAATTGTCTTCCAACCAGTGTCCTAGAACAGAAGCAGAGAAGACAAGCATGTCTCGTGTACCGTATTCATCAGCAGTAGGAAGCCTCATGTATGCCATGGTGAGCACCAGACCGGATATTGCCCAAGCAAGTGGGAATAGTTAGCCGGTACATGGCAAATCCTGGTAAGGAGCATTGGAATGCCGTGAAGTGGATATTTAGATATTTAAGAGGCACTTCAGATGCTGCTATTTACTACGGATCGGATAGTTTGCAAGTTAAAGGTTTTGTGGATTCTGATTATGGTGGAGATAGAGATGGGAGAAAGTCCACTACAAGATATACTTTCACTCTTGCTGGTGGAGTTGTGAGTTGGGCTTCTAAGTTGCAATCTGTGGTGGCTTTATCAACCACTGAAGCAGAATATATTGCAGCGACTCATGCCAGCAAAGAGGCAATTTGGCTAGAGCGACTGTTGGGTGACTTCAAGGTAATGTAGGGGAAAATTATGTTGCATTGTGATAGCCAAAGTGCTATTCAGCTAGTGAAGAACCCAACATTCCATGATCCAACAAAACACATTGATGTCAAGTACCACTTTATAAGAAATGTGGTGGAAGAAGGTAGGATCCTGTTGCAGAAAATCGACACTGAAGTGAATCTTGCAGATATGGTGCAAAAGACAGAGAAGTTTGAGTGGTGCAAAACTTCTCTGGGCTTGCTGAAAATGTGATAAGGGCAGCATTGGGCAATTGGCACTTGGATGGAAAAACATAGGCAAAGAATTCCTGTATATCGACTTCAAATGGGAGAATGTTAGGAGGTGAAGTCAATATCCAGATCTCCATTGTTCTTCAGCAGAGAGGTGAATGGTGGTGCAGCTTATAAAGAGGAAACAAACAGTATTTTGTAGTCTTCCTTTGGGAGAGGAAACAAACAGTCTTTTGGACTCTTCCTTTGGAAGAGGAAACAAACAGTTTTTGGACTCTTCCTTTGGAAGAGGAAACGAACAGTTTTTGTTTTTTCTATAAAATGGGAATGACCCCTTGCATGTAAATTATGATTGAATGTAATTCTTCCCTAATCAATAAAAGATCAAGCTGCCATTGCCCCGTGGTTTTTCCTGCACATTGCAAGTTTTCCACGTAAAATTTGTGTTACTGTTTTTTCTTGTGTTATTGTGTTTTTCTGCTTGCACATAATTTTGCTATATTTTCTAACACAAACTAAGCAAAGTACAGCACCATTAGCTAAAGTAGGATCTCATTGTAAGAATAAGCGGTACCTGCAAGCTTGCTACTGCCAATTCTGCCACTCTCCAAAGTTCTTCAGGATATTTCTACAAGAGCACAAATTGACAAAAGGTTAAGGTCAGCCACTCTTACACCAACCTGCAGGAGAGACTTCTTATCAATCACCCAGTCATAGATTCTTCCCCTCTTTGCCAACTAAGGAGGTCAAGTAATGCTCTATCAAGTTTCCAACTTCTACAGTCTTGTCTGTTTCCATGTAAGGTCGATTAGTCACTTTTCACCCAAAAAAACCACAAGAACCAATTGCATACTTACACTGCTCCAACCTAGTAGAAGTGCTGTCATTAGGTCACCCGTACCCTGTGATGATTACAAATCACTTTAGATGAAAAGAACATACAAACATATAGACATATCCAGATTTATAAACATAGAGAGCTTTCAAGTAAAATTAACAAAACCCATGCAAAAGCATTAAACTACTCTTATTGTCAAATATGTATTTGTCACAGCCCATCCCTGAAATCCAGATATGCATAAATACAAATGTAGTAAAAATACACAGAACTTCAACATTATCAATGCCAGGCTTCCTACTTGTTCTTCAAACATGTATACCTAGATTACAGTTGATAAGAACTGACGCTGTCCAGCACTCTTAGTATTGTAATTAACTAGTCGTTTTATGGTTTATTTATCTGGTAAGTGAAACCATAGTTGAGAAAATATGCAAAAAAATCCTGATTCGATCCGATTTTTTCCGATTCACAGGCTAGCCGATTTTTTCCCTAAAAATTCGGATATGCATGAAAAAAACTTTTTTTCAATGAAAATTGCATTTTTTTTTGTTTTTTCAATGAAAATTGCATTTTTTTTTGTTTTTTCAATGAAAAATGTCAATTTTTTGCCGATTTTGTCCCCGATTTTTTGTCGATTCCCAATTTTTCCCAATTCTTTTCATGCCGATTCCAATCCGATTCTGATTTTCTCAAATATGAGTGAAACAGCCCTAGGTACTAAAACATGTTGGTAGAGCAACTAAATCAAATTTACACAGCTAACCTATGAGTAAAGCTGATCTCACATGCAATGGTCATTCTCAACGAATTTAATGTCCTATTTTAACATGTATCTATTCGCATTTGTTGATAAAAAAAATGTGCTGATTTTTTTTTACTCCAGAATGCTGATGCAATCATAACTTCGTATATAATGCAAAGAAACATCTGCTTTGTGCATTTTAGAACAATACTCACACATCTGGACCATGATTGAGAATTGGAATATGTTGGCAAAGAATTCATGCATCATGTGAATCATCTCTCAATATTTAGATTATCACTGTTGCTAGATTTCTTTTAGCTGTTATTCCCATTCCAAATTATGAGTTACTAGTTGCTAAGATAGTTTATTTCTGTGACCAGTCTTTCTGTTGAGTAATACCAGTTGTCAATGCTTAAACTCAGTTTGCTGTTTTACATTTGAGGTAAAAAAAAACATAAGTTTCAGCTCTCAATGCTTAAACCCTAGGGCTTTTTTTTTCCTTTAGTTTCTAAACACTTGATGATTGTTTCCATGTGCAGCCACATTGAAATAAAATGACAAGAAAAAGAGACCCAGCTTGGAAGTATGGGAGGGATGGTGCAAAGAAGGGGGAACTTTACTGCAATTTTTGTGACAAAAGAGTTTTTGGAGGCATAAACCACCTCAAATACCACTTGGCAAGGATACCCAGTTATGATGTCAAGCTATGTAAAAAAGTGAAGCCTGAACTTGTGAGAGAATGCAATGCCCTCCTAGTAGCTTATAATGAGAAGAGAACTGAAAAAAGGAACAGGCAAAGCAATGGCTACTCCTCCTTCTCGACCTCCTCCTACAGAGGGTAGCGGCAACACCGCAATGAATCAAGTCCATCAGTGGCACACCCAAGGAGGTGGGAAAGAGAAGTCCTTTCTTGTGGAACCTTCCACTTCAGGGTCACAACCCAAGCTTGAGGGCATGACTGCATGGAACCACAAGAGGCACAAGGATGTGATGAAGGCTTGTGCAAGCTTTTGGTATTTTTCCGACATTCCCTTCAATATGGTGAGGTCTCCATATTGGTGGGGAATGGTAGATGCCCTCACCATTTGCGACCCAAGATTTAAGGCACCCACTTATGATGATTTTAGGGGCCCTCTCCTTCAAGAATTCGTGGAGGATATCCAATATTTGGTTGAAGAACAGCACAAGATATGGAGAAAAAGGGGTTGCAAGATCACATCCGATGGGTGGACCAATGGGAAGAGTTGGACATTGATTAATTTTTTGGTTGCTTCTTCAGCAGGAATTGTGTTCCTCAACTCAAAGGATGCATCGACACAAGTTAAGAGTGCAAAAATGCTTGCTAGGTTGTTGAAGGAGGTTGTGCTAGATGTGGGGGTGGAGAACGTTGTCCAAGTTATCATGGACAACACAGCAGCTTATGTGACAACTCAAAGAATTTGGAGGAGAGATTCCCCACAATTTTTTGGACACCGTGTGCAGCTTATTGTCTCGATTTGCTTCTCAAAGACATTGGGAAATTACCCTAGTGTCAAAGGTTGTACATAAGGCCAAATGTTTTACTAAATTCATCTACAACCATAAGTGGGTTCTCTAGGTAACGAGGCAGTCCACTAATGGAAGGGAACTTGTATGAGCTGGAGTGACACGATTTGTCGTAAACTTCATTTGCAAAGGGGCATTAAAGAGGATGTTTGTGAGCGAGGAGTGGAATGGAGAAGTTGCTACTAAATATCGATTCTCCAATGAGGGCCAAAAGGTATACGATTATGTGCTTGAGGAGCCCTTTTGGACAGCTATGAATGAGGCAATTATTTATAAATTTTAAATTGTAATACAAATTTCAATCAGCTAAGTTGCTAACAATAACTAAAATCTCTTGTTTGACTTCAGGTGGCATAGCTTTTGTGAGGGTTCTTAATCTTGTTGATGGAGAAAGATCATCAATGAGATACCTATATGAAGCCATGGATAGGTCCAAAGAGGCAATTGCCTCATTTTATAACTATGCCAAGCCCAAATACCAGCGTTCCATGGCCCGTCCCCACCGTCCCCGGAACAGGGGGATGACATTGGAGACGTTTCCCTATCGTCCCCTTTTGGGGGACTGTGGGGGCGCCATCCCCGAGACATCTCCTGTGAGGGGACGTCCTCAGGGATGCCCAACTATCTCTAGGGACACTCAGGGGAGGCCATCCCCATGACGTCTCTTGTGAGGGGATGCCCAGCCGTCCCTAGGGACGGTTGGGGGACGCCAAAGATGCCCGGCCATCCCAGCCATCCCCCAAAGGGGGCTGGGGGTCTCACACTAAATTATTTAATTTATAAAAAAAAAATCTTTTTTAAAATTTGAAAAAGAAATTTACCAAAGGATATCAAAAACATATACAATAGATTTAAGAAAGTTCTGCATACAACCCATCGTGACCGGATGATGTTATTTATATATTAGAACCAAGAACGATTCAAGTTTTTGTACCATCAATATTTCCAACTGCAGTGTTTTCAGTAACTGTTTGCATTTGACTATCTTTATCATTTTTACATATTTATCCTCCTATCTGGCTTTAGTATGGTTACTGGGCATTAATCTTTAAAAAAAGAAATGCAATCTATAGTGATCAAATAATATACAAAAGCACTAAAATAATTAGTGAGAATAATATCACATTTGCCACTTAGGAAGTGAAAGTTAATATGCTCAATGACAACAGATAGATCCCAACCTCTTGTATCCCGAGTCAAAAAGTATGAGGGTGGGACGCCGGCTGGACGTCTCACACTAAATTTAAAAAAAAAAAAAAACTTTTTTAAAATTTAAAAAAAAAATGGTATGGGGGTGGGACCCATGAAAGTCTCAAATCTTACACCAAATCAGCTCTATCTTACGTTTATTAGAAACTAATTTAATTATTACTTATTTTAAATATTTACCACTAGATTTGTCACTTAAGAAAATGTTTTAAATCTTATATAAAATGAAATTGTGGCGAAGTTTAGTTCCAGTTGGGCATAAATGTTATTTGATATTCCATGCCATTCAAAGGAGGTTGCCACCAAAATTAAATCATAAATGACTGTCTAAATTTGGATTCAGCACAGAGTGTTTAAATCAGCTGTAACTATTAGTATTTAGTATTTTTCATTTTTGTTATGTAAATTATTTTAAATTTCTAAAAATTTTAATACTATTATACTTTTTCCCCAGTCGTCCCCTAAAACCGGCTTGCCATCCCCCACTGTCCCCGAAACCCATCCCATCGTCCCCCAGCCTCGTGGAACCTTGCCAAATACCTTCTTCTTTGGGAACTGATTGACCATCGATGGACTTCTCAACTCCATAGCCCACTACATGCAGTAGGGTACTACCTTGACCCTCAATTCTTTTATGATGGTTCATTTGATGTTGACTATGAGGTGATGTCGGGCCTTCAACAATGCCTTATCTAAATGGTGCCAGATAAGGACATTCACAATGTGATAAGAGGACGGGTTGCAAAATTACAAGAGATGGGAGGGCTACCTTTTCACAACCCCTTAGTGCATTCGAGGAAGGGCAAGTCAGAGGCCAGGTAACCCTTATGAATCGAATTATTATTGATTTCGTCTTTTGATTTTGTTTTTAAAAATAATCTCAATTTACAATTTTACATAAATTATTAAATTCCTTTTTTCTTGGCATTTTCTAGTTTTATGGTGGGAGGACTTTGGTGCCTATATGCCCAATCTTCAACGCTTCGTCATTAAAATTTTAAGCCAACCATGCAACGCTCGGGTTGTGAGCGCAATTGGAGTATGTTTGAGCACGTTCACTCCAAGAAGTGCAATATACTTATGAAGCAGAAGTTGAATGTGTTTGTATTTGTTCATTACAACCTTCACCTCCACCAACAAAGATTGTGGGGTCAAATTATGAAGCCATTGATATAGATGAGATTGATCCATCATCTAAATTGATCACAGAGCCAGAGGAGGAGCAGAAACCTCTCTTTTGAATGGATGATTTTGAAAGCATGGAGGAGAAGTTAGCGACAAAGGCGAAGGAAAAGGCATGAGCACAAAGACAGAGAACCAAAACTTCAGCTAGGGCAAAGGCATTGTTAGACGCTATATAGACTAATTGACTGTTGTAGTAGACCTATAAGGCATTTTGGCACAATTTGTACCATTTTATATGATAATCAATACAAAAATTTCTTTAATTGATGTGTGTTTCGTCACTTTCATGTGTAGTTTAAGGTTGTATCGCTTACAATATTAATTTTGGATGTTCTATAATGTTAATTAATTGTGATATGCAAATCAAGTGGCATTAGCTCAACCAGTTAGATTCCTCGACATTTAAGGAGGAGACCAAGGTTCAAATCTTGCCAAGCGATATATGGATAATATCCAAGCTTTGTTGTAATACCACTATGTGGTGATTATGTAATATGGGTGGGGCCCGTTTCAATCCCATATAACCAATTAAAAAAATAATAATTGTGATATGCATGAAGAAAAAAAAAATCCCAATGATAGTTTGCATTTTCTTTGTTTTTGTTTTTTTTTTCTTTTTTTTCGGCTGATTTTTTCTTAGTTTTTTTTCCGAGTCTAAGTCTGAGTCAAAATTTGGCCTTGTCGAGTCCGCATTGATTCCGAGTTTCTCTACTATGTCACCAGCCTCTAAAAGTAGTCAAATACAAGGGTTAAAAATACTGTATAGTAAACCTTCAGCTAATCTTCTTAAAATCATTAATCAGTTGGCCATGTTCTTATTTTCCTTTTAAAAAGGAACTATACTTCAATCAAATAAATGTCCTCTCAATATGTATCTGTTTAATACCATAGTTGGAAAGGAATTATTGACTTGGATATATTTATGTATCCTATCAAAAGTGAGAAAATAGCCTTTCTCTAAACTATAACTACTGAAGCAAACATTGCCTTCCAAATCAATATTTTGGTGAAAACCCTGTCTCGCATTTCACCTTTGACATATCTGAAGTCCAAGTCAGCGACGCTAAGGTAAGATCACTTTTTCATAAATATTAAATATTAAGATCACTTTGACTATAACTATGGTGACTCCTTTGACTATAACTATGGTGACTCCAATTTTCATAAGATCACTTTTGCCATTTGAAAAATATTAAATATATGTTTGTAGCATTGGGCAGGCTTAACGTTTCTAATAATCCCATAAAAGCATGTTATAGTCTGTAAAGATCATTTAGATATAATTTGCATGTATTGCATCACAAGCAGGATTAACTCTGATATCTCCATAAAACCATGTTATAGTCTGTCACAATCATTAAGATAAAATTTGCAGGCACTGCATAACAAGATAGATTTATACAAAATAATATCAATGTAAACAAGGTTAATTATTCACGTGTGCACATGCATATAAATACATGCAGGCACATATATGCAGACAAGCAAAAGTGAAAAGAATTAAATTATATTTTTATGCATGAATGACCAAAGTTGGTCAATGGAACTCAACAGTAGAGCAACAAAATAGGAAGAGCCCTAAAAGGGCTCCAACAACTCAAAATAAAAACAAAATATCTAAAACTAAAACTAGATCTAATTCTAGGAATACAACCTAATAACGAAGGATGGGGCGTCAACCACTATAGAAATTGATATATACAAAGCCATATAGTACAAAATCCTCTGAAAAGAATTCTCTTGCCAAAAACAGAACCGTTTATAGAACTAGAAGAAGAGTGCTGATGAAGAACAAAGCTATATATTGCGTCCAAGTCTGAAGTAGAAAAAGGGCTACATTCCTCGTTGGTCACCATCAAGGGGGCAACATAACTTCTGATCTCCAATAGACTTGGGGTATGGACCTGATTGAAGGATCCTAAGAGGAAATATGGTACTCCTCTCCCCATCTCAATAGCCCTCCTAACATCCATGACTAACACTTCTCTAAACACAGGAAAAATTTGGTTTGCACATTTACTACCATAGTCTAGATTGTAAAAGAATTACAGGAGTTCAGGTATGCAATTAATAGGTCTAAGATGCACTAGTAGACACTCGCAAAGGGGTACATCCATCACTATCTTTAAGAGTGACTATTTTAGTTAATGAGGGTTTGATACCTCAGTGAATGAAACAGGTTTAAAGAAGTAATGAATCCCGAAAGTAACTACTTGGGTCAAATAGCTCTGGCCTTGGTCAAGGACCATCCAGAATTTGAACAAAAATGATCTCCCTCAAAGTTTATACCAAATAAGAGGGCTGAAAATAAATTACTCCTTCGCCTTCATCTGCTGGTAACAGAAAATAAAAAAGATCCTCTAGGCCCCCAAAACAAATCCAAAAGATTCAATTTGCTATATTAAACAGTTTTGGATCCATAAAATTTGCCATTATTTATGTACTATATATATCTTGTTGATGTATTTAAATTTGTTGTCTTATTTAGCTATTAAATACATCTTATGGTAAAGGGGATGCAATTGTCTGAGAGTTCAAATCCCTGAATTGTAATAGACACTCCTGGCAAAAGGAAGCCAGTGATAAGACAGGTTGCTGTAATACTACAATAATCTGGTTTGTTAAAATAAATGTAATTTGAGTGGGACCCACTTCAACACCTTATTTAAAAGGAAAATAAATAATAAAAAATGCTTCTTATTGTTCACCATATCAAAGATGTCATTATTATAATATGTTACATGGGGACACATTCCCCTCCCCCTTTCTCAAGGCCCCTATTTTGTCATTCCCCACATTTCGGGTGAGCAGATGAAACATCCCCATTTCTGGGGACTTGGTGGAGATCGTCTGCAAAACATACCGAGGCATCTAGAGATACCAGAAGCAAACCATCAGTTAAAGAAGGGAACAAGAGAGTATGATAAATTTCAACATGCATGGTGAAGTGCATTTAGGCCTCAACACACATAAAATTAGGTCTTCTTTGTAAATTTGTACATTTTGGTGTGGTTTGACACATGGTAGAAAGAAAGTTTTACTTTATACCATTTTTTAATTTTTTTTATAAGATGCTACTCTTCTATTTTTTTATTGATTGATATTTTTGAACTCTTCAAACAAAAGACCTTATGTTGTCGACTTCATTTTGTTGAGCAAGGTGCAGCGACGGTATTGTCATTGTTGTCAACACAGTCAGATAGATCGGTTGATGCAGTGGACAGGAGTTCAGAGGTTGTTCAGAGTATGTACAGTGAAGTTAAATGCTTATGAGGATGTTTTTGATGTTTGGGTGAAGTTGTTACAGGTTGTCCAAGAAGACCGAAGTGGCCCATATGCTAAAGATAAAAGAGAAGCGAATAAACAAAGAAAGAAAAAGTGTCGCGATATCGCGACATGTTGCATTTTCGCGGCCAAAAGAGAAGAGAAAATGCAAGGAGAAAAAGTGTCGTGATATCGCGACATGTTGCATTTTCGCGGCCAAAAGAGAAGAGAAAATGCAAGGAGAAAAAGTGTCGTGATATCGCGACATGTTGCATTTTCGCGGCCGAAAGAGCAAGGAGAAAAAGTGTCGCAATATCGCGACATGTTGCATTTTCGCGGCCGAAAGAGCAAAGAGAAAAAGTGTCACGATATCGCGACATGTTGCATTTTCGCGACCGAAAGAGCAAAGAGAAAAAAGTGTCGCGATATCGCGACATGTATTTTCGCGGGCCAAAGCAAAGAGAAAATGCAAGGAGGAAAAAGTGTCGCGATATCGCGACATGTAGCATTTTCGCGGACCAAAGCAAAGAGAAAGAGCAGAGAGAAAAAAGTGTCGCGATATCGCGACATGTTGCATTTTCGTGGTCCAAAGCGAAGAGAAAATGCAAGGAGGAAAAAGTGTCGCGATATCGCGACATGTAGCATTTTCGCGGTCCAAAGCGAAGAGAAAGAGCAGAGAGAAAAAAGTGTCGCGATATCGCGACATGTTGCATTTTCGCGGTCCAAAGCGAAGAGAAAATGCAAGGAGGAAAAAGTGTCGCGGAAGAGAAAATGCAAGGAGGAAAAAGTGTCGCGATATTGCGACATGTAGCATTTTCGCGGTCCAAAGCAAAGAGAAAGAGCAGAGAGAAAAAGTGTCGCGATATCGCGACATGTAGCATTTTCGCGGTCCAAAGCGAAGAGAAAATGCAAGGAGGAAAAAGTGTCGCGATATCGCGACATGTAGCATTTTCGCGGTCCAAAGCGAAGAGAAAGACAGAGAAAGAAAAAGTGTCGCGATATCGCGACATGTCGCATTTTCGCGACTCGAAAAGGGCAAGAAGGCAGAGAAGCAAAAGTGTCGCGATATCGCGACATGTCGCATTTTCGCGACTCGAAAAGGGCAGGCAGGCAGAGAAGCAAAAGTGTAGCGATATCGCGACATGTCGCATTTTCGCGACTCGAAAAGGGAAGGCAAGCAGAGAAGCAAAAGTGTCGCGATATCGCGACATGTCGCATTTTCGCGACTCGAAAGGGCAGCGGAGAGCAAAAGTGTCGCGATATCGCGACATGTCGATTGCGATCGAAAGGGCAGGCAGAGAAGCAAAAGTGTCGCGATATCGCGACATGTCGCATTTTCGCGACTCGAAAAGGGCAGGCAGGCAGAGAAGCAAAAGTGTCGCGATATCGCGACATGTCGCATTTTCGCGACTCGAAAAGGGCAGGCAGGCAGAGTAACAAAAGTGTCGCGATATCGCGACATGTCGCATTTTCGCGACTCAAGAAAAGCCTCAAAATAGAAACGAATAGTCTTGGAAAAGAAAACGAACAGTCATGAAGAAGAAGACGAACAATCATCGAAGGAGAAAACAAATGCATGCACAAGGGAAAAGAAAACGAACAGTCATGAAGAAGAAAACGAACAGTCATGCAAAGAGAAAACGAACAGACATGCAAAGAGAAAATGAACAGTCATGCAAGGAGAAAACGAACAGTCATGACCGAGAAAACGAACAGTCATGGTAGGAGAACATGGTGTCAATTATTTGCATGTGACGTGTTTGACGAAATGCCTTCTCAAAATATACAAAAGGAGTTACAACTGGAGTTACAAAGAGAAAGGATGGTTATAAAAGGAGTGTTGCTTGGAGAATTTATTAAGCGTCGGGGATAAAAGCGTCGCGGATTTAATCTTGCGAAGAGGGCGAGAGGAGAGCGAGAGGCGAGCGAGAAGGGTGTGTGTTGTGTGAATTGTGAGCAATGTTGAGTAAGCAATAGACCAGTCAGGGTCTTGTAAAAGTGAAGGCATTTTTATGTCAATCTTCTAGCTTCAAAAAGGCCAAGTTGGTGCTTGGCATCAGGGGTTGGCGCTCCTTTCTGTTGATGCAGATAAATCAGGGGTTGGTGCTCCTTTTTGTTGGTGCAGATAAATCAGGGGTTGGTGCTCCTTCCAGTTGGTGCTGGTAAATCGAGGGTTGGTGCTCCTTTCGTTGGTGCAGATAAATCGGGGGTTGGTGCTCCTTTCGTTGGTGCGGATAAATCGGGGGTTGGTGCTCCTTCTAGTTGGTGCTTGGTAAATTAGGGGTTGGTGCTCCTTTCGTTGGTGCAGATAAATCGGGGGTTGGTGCTTCTTTCTGTTGGTGCAGATAAATCAGAGGTTGGTGCTCCTTCCAGTGGGTGCTGGTAAATTGATTGTAAAGTTGTTGCTTTGCAAAGGCTGGATTTGGATGGGAGTCCAAACAGTCAATTTTTGAGGAGTAGCCAAATCGGTGAACCTCGGTACATCTTGTGTTGTGTGATGCTCTCTTGTTATATTTGCTTTATTTGGTTTTAAGTTCTCATTGTTTTGGCTTTAAGAGTTTAAGATTTAAGTTTTAAAGAGCTACACTGATTCACCCCCCCCCCTCCTCTCAGTGTCATTGTGAGACTCACACATTTCACATCCATGCTCTTCTGGAATAGAAAGACCTTTAAAAATAGAGAGGGAACGGAACTGGATGGAGATGAACGTTTCAAGTGGGTGGGCTCTTAAGGAGTGTTGTTTCGCCATTCCTCTCGTTCATCGGGCCACCACATTAGTTCTGATTTTTTGCATCATGCCAATGGCCTTGCTTTCATTTACTCTACTCAAACATTTGTTGAATCTCCACACATACATAATGCAATTCTACCATGCCAAAAAAAAACATGCTTGTATTCTCCATTTTGAGGTTTTGCCCATAATGGTTTGAGTGATTGTGTTGTCAATATTCTCTAGTATCATGTTACGGGTCCTACTATAGTGGTTGTACCCCCACTTTCTTCCTCTCTACACCTTTTGTGGTTGCCCCACTTTCTTCCTCTCTCCACCTTTTTTGGTTCCTACCATTGATAATACTATATAAGCCATTTGGAGAATGGACATGCTAAGATACAAGAAATCCATTTCACTCCGATCAAGGGCCTCGGCTCAATTTCCGTCCATCCAATTGCAGATTCACAACTCAAGTATATGGCTTAAGGGACTACAAGGGCTCATTTCAATTCGTTAGAATTGCATATAATATAAGGTATTTAAGAAGCCTAACAATCCTCAATGCATTTCCAGCTCTTTGGGACAGAGAATTGCTAATAAAGTGCTTGCTCGTGTAAGTCACTTATGGTTTTTCCATTTTTTAATGTTATGTAGTTTGTTATAATTTAAAAAATCCAGAATCAAAACGCAGCAATTTCTAACTAACTTTTGTTTTCAGTTGTTAAAATAAGAAAAAAGGAAAGGAAACCAATAGTGTAGGTAAGTTACATTAAGTAACCTAGGTTTTTATTTACTAGATTGCTATTCCACTCCTCTGAGTTTATTTTCTACATAATAGAACACTAGAAGACCTAACTACTCTCACATGTCCCTTATTTTCTACATAATAGAACACTAGAAGACCTAACTACTCTCACATGTCCTTGCCACCTATTTCTTTTATCTTTCAAACACTAAGTTGCCCAAATGTACTTTGTTTGGCCTAGGATCTCTCCAACTCAAGAATATTTTGCATCATGCCTGTAAAGTTTCTCTATATGTTTGTTTTGCTAGCCCATCCTCTTTCTATGCGGTTCCACCCATAGTTAGAAATCTCTCAGATTTTCCGATTTCTTGTGCAATTTGCAAGAAAATCCAGGCTGAGAGTTTTTTTAAAAGATCTTGACATCGAGAAAATCACCAACTCGCAATTAGTTTTGCATCATTTTCTCGCCAAAATCTTGGCAAAATCTTCCTAGACATCAACTACGAACTTTTAAACCATGTTTGGAGTCAAATCAACGTATTTAACACCATTTGGAGGAGATTCCATTCATTCCAAAGAGATTTCAGAGATGTTTTTTATTCTTGGGGGAGTGGGGAGTGGGGGCGCAAAATCTAGGGTTTTTTTCAATGTTTTCTTTTTGTTTGCTATTCCTAAAGCATGTAGGTTAGGCCCTAGTGCATTTATTCAGTTGCTCATTTCTTCTTCTTTTTTCCTTCCCCCTTTGAAAAAATAGATGGATTCTTCGGGTGAGGGCCATGCAACCATCGCCAGTAGCAATGAGCTGAATACTCAAGTTCAACCCCAAATCCAAGCCCATGGAGGGACCCAATATGGAAGCATCGAATTAAAGGAAAAATGTCGAATCAAGTGTTTTGTAAACACTACGACAAGGACATGCGAGAAGGCATACATTGCCTAAAATATCATTTGATTGGAATACCTTAGCATGATGTGGAACCCTGCCCTAGAGCAGACGATATAATAAAAAATGAGATGAAGGCTTGGATGTGTAGTAAAGAGGTAAAGAAAATAGAGCAAAAAAAGATTGAGTTGCAATTGGACATGGAGTAGGGCCTTGGGCCTCTTTTTATGGAGATGAGGCCGAATTGGAGGATGTTAGTGTCATTGTCGAAGAGTCCATTATCCGCACTCACATCCAACAAGGTACTGGAAGGAGTTCGTGTATTGGTCGAGGCTCAAATAAAAGACAAACAACCCTTAAAAATACTACAGGGGAGAAGAATAAGACAAAGAAAGTAAGAATAGCAACAGCAAATTTTTGGTATAACTACAACATTTCCTTCAATTGTGAGCTCCTATTAGGAAGTTGGTGAGGGCATTAAGCAAGGCTGTCAAAGGAGTTAAGCCGCCTTTGGTAAAAAAAAAAATAAAGCAGGCCATTGTCGGAGCCTGGAGGTGTGTCATGAACACACATGCTCTTGTAGAAGAGCAAAAGGAAATATGGAGGAGAAAGGGCTACAAAATTCTCTCTGATGGATGGGCAGATGCAAAGAACTACACACTCATCAACATCATAATGGCTTCAGGTGGATCCATGGTCGTCCTAAAGGTGGTTTATGCCTCACTAGGGGTGAAGAATGCAAAGATTTTTTCAATTTGTTGGAGGAGGTCGTCCTGGAAGTAGGAGTAGATAATGTTGCCCAAGTTGTGACAAACAATGCAGCAGCATGTGTCAACAGGTAGGATTTAGAAAAAGTACCCCTCTACTTTTTGGAACTCATGAGATGCCTATTGCATTGACCTCATGCTTGAGGACATTGGCAAATTGACATGGGTGAAGACCGTGGTGGAAGAGGCGAAGAACATTACATGGTTTATATACAACCACACATGGGTGCTCAACTTGATGAGGGAGCACAATGAGGGGAGGGACATTCTTTGCCCAAGGATCACCCAGTTTGCCTCAAATTTCATCACCTCACAGAGCCTTCTGAGGGCATTGCCTACTTTGAAAAGGATGCTTGTGAGCAAACAATGTTATGTCTCGCCCTTTCATTCAAAAGACGAGGGGGAGTGTGTGTGAAGGCAAGTTTTTGATAATCCATTTTGCATGAGCATGCAAGAAATTCTCAAGGTAATTGGTTGTTTTAATTTAAAATATTATTCTATACTACAATGTAGTTTTTTCCCAAAATTTAACTAAAAATTACTTCTGATTTTAAACTTTTGATTAAATGTATCAAGTCAATTACAATGATTAATTTTTACTGTTCAATTGCAAGTGACAAAACCCTTGGTAAGGGTTCTTCGCCTTGTAAACCACAAAAAATTAGCAATCAAGTATTTGTATGAGGCAATGCATAGAGAAAAAGAGGTCATCCAACACTAATACAATGGTAATCAACGCAAGCATGGACCCATTTGGCATATGATTGATAAGAAATGGGCGAGACAACTCCATCAACCTATTTATGCAATGGGTTACTTCTTGAACCCTAAATTCTTTTTCACTAGCAATCTTAATGTTGATGAAGAGGTCGAGGGGGTTTTCTACTTGCAATTAGAGGATGATAGATGACCCCACCAACCATCGCCTCATCCATATTGAGTTGCAAACCCATAAGGAGACTCTAGGGAGAATGTTTTCATACCCTTTCTGTACAAAATCAAGGTTGACCTTATGACCAAATAAAAAATTTGAACTTTTAAACCATTTTCTTGTAGTTTACAATGACACAATTATAAACATAAGTTAATCAATTTGAAAAAAGAAACTTTTTTGTAAGTTTATGCTTCGAAAAACACTAGAATCTGAGGAGGATGGCAACCCACATTGAGTAAACCTTGTAACGCTTCTCAATGTGAGCGCAATTGGTCTCTATTTGAGGCCATACACACCAAGAAGCACAATAGGTTGACTCAAGAGTGCTTCAATTTTCGAACATACAACCATGCTGCAAAAAGGTCACATTCCTGGATCAAACTTTTATGGCACATGTTGTATGGACCTCGATAGGCAATCAAATCAAAACCAATATAACCAATTGCCTAGAATATAATCATACAAGGAAATCCAAAGCCTTAATTTGTTATGTCGTAGTGGACCTCAACCAAAATACAATGAGGAGATGGTCTACCTAAAAGAATTGGCTCCAATTGAACTCATATTTCCTCTCATGTAGAAAATGTCATTTATATCAATCCATTTAGAGAACAAACTCCACCCTTCATGTCTAATCACATCTTAGTAGACCAATCAATTTTACCAACCAATTACCATCAAAATCACCTAGGTTCTTGTAATCGATCTTGTCAAATGCCCAATCCCATGCAAAGTAAGTTCAATTGTAAAATTGGGGAAGATCAACAAGCCCACATCATGTGTGCATGCTTGCTTGCATGGATTGGAAATATGATGAAGAGTCGATGCTGAAATTGTTTTCCCAAAATTTACAAGGGGGATCCCTCGAATGATTTTTAAAAAGCTTCCAACCAAGTTTGTTGATAACATTTTGCAGCTCAGCATGCTTGATCCTTTCATTAATTGGTCTCATCCCCATAAGCTCGAATTCAAATGTTAGACAATATGAAGCAAGCCAAGAACGTATTTAAATTTCACTTCATTTGAAGATGGTGTGATGCAGTCCACAGTTGATGAACCCATTCCATGATCCTCACTTATTTGACATGTTCACATATGCCTTACAAAATGACTTCTTAGGTATGAGCCCAAGACATGTATATAGACTACCGGTTTAAGATTGAAGCCGAAGAAATTAAAACCATCATCATACTTCTGTAAAAACTCGTTTAGAATCCCAGGATAGACAATCTTCTAAACATAAGTCATGACCAAAACCAGAATGCTATCGGCAATGACATGACCAAAAATCCCAATGAAACGAAGAGAGAGAACCAGAAATCTATTTCCAAGGAAAAAAGAGCTAACAATTGCCAAGGACTGCAAAGGCTAATATACTTCCCTATGATTCAAGGTTTTGTGATTGGCACCACATGCAGCCATGACCAAAAGTTACAACTCATAAGCAGCACTCGCCCTGTTGTTCTGAAAGCTCTCAGCTTACTGCTACCACCTACAAACTATAAGTTTTGTGAAACTTACCAAATATATGGCTCTCTCTAAAAACTGATAACCAACAGTATCAGGAGACAAAAATTCTAGTTGAACCTACAGAAACTGGAAGTACTGAGTGCTCATAGCTCCTGCTAAATCTGGTTTGATATACTTATTGTAGAAGCCCCTTTGTAGATGTCTTTTTGAATATTAAATCCCTAACAAACTTGGAGAAAAACCTGGTACAAAACCATGTTGACCTGGCTGAATAAGACCAACATATAACCAATGAAGAATGGGTACTCAAAATCACCTATGGCTTTAAACTACACAATCCCTAAAGTGATAACCTTGGATAGTTTTGATCCACATTGTATGGAGCATAAGCATGGCATCTTACTGGCTCTGTCAACTCATCTTCCCTTGAAAGAGAGCTTACAACCCTTACATAGTCACTCAATTTATCTTTGAACCTCCTACAAGGGTCCCTGTAGTCTTCTTGCAAATAGTAAGAGGACAGCCCAAAACTTCCCCACTGTTCAACTTCTCATTCATAGTAGCCCTTCATTTGATACACAAAGTTGACCACATTTCTTGTCCATATCAGGCATTGGAAATATTCAGTCCTACTAGGTTTAAGGTAAGGTGGTAACATTTTGCCTTATTATACCTATCCTATAAAAATTGAATCTCTTTCTATTTTGCCCTTTAAGGCATCTTACTAGCGTTTTGAGAAGTGCCTTCTTTCACTATTAAAGTGATATTTTGTGGTTATATTAAATCATTTGAGACCCAAAAGAGACAAGATATAAGAAAATAGATAAATTTTTCAAAGTCCAATATATTTTTAAACATAAATCAATAGAAAGCCACTTTGAAGTGCATTTTTGCACTAGTTCAATCAAAGCTCAAATCAAAGTCTGGATGGCTACAGTAAACAATATGAACAGCATAACCTCTAAGCAAATGATCGCAACTTTAACTGATTCAAAAATATTTACATTCCTCAAAATGTAGAATAGGAAGAAACAACTTAACACTGAAATATGCTGGAATTTTTTGCATAACAATCTTAAACTGTTCAGGTGGATGCTCCTGCAATTATTAGAAATTCAATGACAAAAAATAATTACAAAGTAATCATCATGGTTTCTATCTTGACTACAATATATACAAAGGTAAATACATTTTCATGTGTGCAAGAAAATTCATTTTATTGTCTTAGTAACATTCAATATGCTAGAAATACAATCAAAATTCAATGAAGTTTTGGATTAAAGAATTTTAAAACTAAAAAGAAGTGTCAAACTGAGCCCAAACTATCATTTGGTTGATTCTAATATCATTTGTAATGAAACAAGAACAAAACCACAAACCTGGGATGTGAATTCATATGGTAAATATTCTAAACAAATCTTGATGCAGTATTGAAGCACTAACAACAATTATAATTAAATCGCTGGTAAAGAATACCCTTCAGTCTGAACACCAACCTACTAAATGTAGGAAATGTGACAAACATTCTTGAGGAACTTCTACCCACCATGGCATAGGCAATTCCGTCTCAATCAAGTATTTATAAGCTCCAAGGGAAACATCATTGGATATCCAAAGCTTAGGACTATCAACAAATTCATACAAACAAAATACCAAGATTCATATATCATCCCTACATTGTTGTAGTATTTCAACAAAGCAAATAAATGTATTACAACTGTTACTGATGTATATGTAAGGAATTAAAGCTGCAGAAATAATTCCTAAAAATTCAATCTTCTAGAGAGAGTAGCAATCGGCATGCTGTAAATCCATGTACAACCAGTACATTTAATGAAACAGTCCGCTGTCTTACATTTACAGTCAAATAGACCATGCAGAAAATTTGCCAAAAACTTATTTACAGTCAACAAAACATGTGACAGTCTGCTGTAAATTTATTTCAGAGGTCTGAAATGATTTACAGCCATATATATATTCTTATGGGCAGTCCTCCATTTCTATACAAGAAACAGTTTACAGCAGTTAAGGTGTTCCTTATAATCTCAGAATTAAAATGGTCAACCTCTATCTAATTGCATTTAATTAGTACCAGCAACACTAAATAATATATACTAAATTACCACACACATAGAAAAAGAGAGACAGAAAGTTAACAGGAAAAACCCTTTCGGGAAAACCCCTTGGAAGAAACTCAGGATCAGCCTCCTGTGTAGAGATTTATAACCAAATGTGCAATCAACAATTCTCCTACACAAAGCTCCAAATCCTTCCTGTTTTTGCCTCTACACCAAACCTGAATGATGAAGATAATACAAAATGAATTCCAACACCTCCTTAAATAAGTAAAGGAATTGTGCATGGATAAGATAAGATGGAACAGTTAACTCAGCTCTAACTATTCCATCTCTATCCATCAAGTCTCCAGTTCCACCTTCAATTAAGGGAGTTGCTTCACTTAAATCCACCACCCAGTTCATCATTATCATAAGAATGGGCCCCCCATGCTTTAAGTAATCTCAACGTCCAATTAGGATGTTAATTCCCAGGCACCTCAATTTAATACATCAATTCATAACCTTTTTACATAATTAATTGACAAGTAAATACTTCTAGGACCCCATTATCTAGAATTGATGGAATATCTTATTACAAAGTAATTAATTATTAGAATTTACATGATATGAGACACCATATTCTAGTAGTATATACCATAGTAGCAAAAATCGGCACAGAATCGCGATTCGTATCCGAAATTCGCGATTATGAGAAACTACGATAAAAATTGGTGTGGAATCGGCAATTATAAAAAAATCGCAAAACAGCGGAATCGCGATTTTTTGAAAAAATCGCCCTCGACGGCATGTGTAGAGGAAACGGGATAAATACTGTTTTTGAGAGAAAGGTCTACCTACCTGCTACCACACCAAGGAAAACCCTAAAACGCATCACTACACCGGATTTTTCGAAGTTTGAAGGAATCCGGTAGTCACCAAAAACCACCAACAGCGGATTGTTTTAGAGTTTGAAGGATCCCAACAACTACCAACAACCACCGAAAGGATTCATTTGAGGTAAGCAAACTGATTTTTTTTCTTTTTCTTAAATTCTATTGAATCTTATCCCAAATTTTCAAGCATTTTCTTTTCCAAGTCTAAAACCAAATGCAACAAAGTTCAAACTAGGGTTTACAGTTTAGGGTTTTTTTTTATAAGTAATTCTTTGTTGTTAGTTGTTGCCAGTTGAAACATGTATGCAAGTCTAGGGTTTAGTTTTTTTTTTTTTTTACTAGGGTTTAGTTGAAACAAGTATGCCAGTTCAAACTAGGGTTTAGTTTTTTTTAAAGTAATTCTTTGTTGTTAGTTGTTGCTAGTTGAAACATGTATGCAAGTCTAGGGTTTAGTTTTTTTTTTAGGTAATTCTCTGTTGTTAGTTGTTGCCAATTGAAACATGTATGCAATTCTAGGGTTTAGTTTTTATTTTTTAACTAGGGTTTAGTTGAAACAAGTATGTCAGTTCAAACTAGGGTTTAGTTATTTTTTTAAAGTAATTCTTTGTTGTTAGTTGTTGCCGGTTGAAACATGTATGCAAGTCTAGGGTTTAGTTTTTTATTTATTTAACTAGGGTTTAGTTGAAACTTGAAACAAGTATGTCAGTTCAAACTAGGGTTTAGTTTTTTTTTTTTTTTTTTTTTTTAATAATTGTTTGCTTGATATTTGTTGTCTAAAATTTGTATGCAAGTGCATGTTTTCAGCTGCCAACGTTTAAAGTTTCAAACTAGGGTTTAGGGTTTAGTTTTTTTTTTTTTAAAGATTGTTTATTGTTACTTGCTGCCGAAAATATATATGCAAGTCCATCTTTTCAGCATTGCAGATTTGCAGTTGCACTACAATTTTAAGGTTTCAAAGTTCAAACTAGGGTGTAGTTTTTTTTTTATAAGTAAATGTTTGTTGTTATTTGTTATTATGTGTAGCCACAGGAAAATGTCAGGGTCAAGGAAAAAAGATATAGCATGGAAGTATGGAGAAGAACAAGCAAAGAAAGGAAAATTTCTTTGCAAATTTTGTAAACTATTATAGTTGGAGGAGTATATCGCTTCAAATTTCATTTGGCAAGGAAACCGGGTGAGAATGTTAGATTATGCCCAAATGTGCCAATTGATGTTGAGAGAGAATGCATGGCAGTTATCACTTCAAAAGCAAAGAAAAAAGGGATAAAGAAAAGAACATTTGAAGCAATTTCAACCCCCCCTCTTCTCAGCCTCATACAACAACTGGTGGGACCAACACCTTTGGCTTTAGGCGATTTCAGCATGAAGGTTTGAGTCCATCAACTGCACAAACACAGGCACAGGCACAGGCACCAGCAAGGAGTGGGCTGGATGAGTCCAATTTTGGGGCAGGGACACAAGCCACACTTGATGGTATTGCCTCGTGGAACTAGGACAAGCATAGGGCAGACAGGAAGGCCATTGGTAATTTTTTGGTATTTTTCTGACCTTCCCTTCAATGCGGCAAGGTCTCCATACTGGCAAGGCATGGTGGATGCCATTGTAGCTTGCGGAACAAGATTTAGGCCGCCAACTTATGATGACATTAGGGGCCCTCTCCTTCATGAATGGATTATTCTTGAGGAGCAGCGCAGGGTGTGGAGCACTAACGGTTGCACTATCATGTCTGATGGGTGGATCGATAGCAGGGGAAGAACCTTAATTAATTTTTTGGTTTCTTCAGCAGGAGTGGTATTCCTCAAGTCAATGGATGCATCGACGCAAGTTAAGAGTGCTGAAATGCTTGCAGGGCTGTTGGGGGAAGTTGTGATCGAGGTTGGGGTGGAGAATGTTGTCCAAGTCATCACGGACAACACAACAGCATATGTAGTAGCTAGCAAGCTATTGGAGGAGAGATTTCCCGCCATTTTTTGGTCCCCATGTGCAGCCCTTGGGAAATTACCAGGGGTGTCCGAGGTTGTACAAAAGTATAGGGCAATTACAAGATTTATCTACAACCATTCTTGGGTCCTCAACCTCATGAGGCAATTTACCGGTGGGAGAGAGATAGTGCGGCCTGGAGCTACATGCTTCGCAACAAACTTCGTGACATTGCAAAGCATGTATAATGCAAGAGGGTCACTCAAGCAAATGTTTGTGAGCAAGGAGTGGAATTCTCATCAAGTTGCTAGATACCGATTCTCCAATGAGGGGGACAAGGTATATGAATGTGTTTGAGGAGCCCTTCTGGCAAGCCATGAATGAGGCCATCAAGGTACAAGATTAAGTTTTTTAAAATATTTTAATTATAATTTTTTTAATTTAAATTTTAAAATATTTTCTTTTTGCAAATCTTGTATTTTTAAATATTTTTAGAAATTTTTTTTAAATAATTTTTTCTTTTTCTCAAGTGACAAAACCTTTGGTGAAGGTTCTTCATCTTGTTGATGGAGATGAATCACCAATGGCATATATATATGAGCCTATGGATAGGGCAAAAGAGGCAATTGCCTCATTTTATAGACATGTCCATTCCAAATATGGTCCCATTTGGGATATTATTGATAGGCGATGGACATCTAAGCTCCATAGCCCTCTTCATGCAATGGGGTACCACCTCAACCCCAGAATTTTTTACTCCAGCACGTTCCATGTTGACTATGAGGTGATGGCGGGCCTTCGATTATGTGTTGACCGCATGTACCCTGATGAAGAAAAAAGTGCTAAGATACAGATTGAGATGCATTCTTATAAGAAATGGGAGGGCATCCTTTTCCCATCGCTAATGTGCATTCAATTTGTAAGGAAAATCTTCAGATTTTACACCTGCAAGTAGAAACACAATGACAAAGAACAAAAAACAGCAACACAAGTGACACAGAGATTTACGTGGAAACCTGCAATGTGCAGGAAAAACCACGGGGCAATGGCAACTTCTTTTATTATTTTCAGCAAAACTTTACATTCTCGTTTTCACATTTCAACATTACTTTGGTATGCAAGGGATCAAGTCCTTTTTATAGAGCAGAAGGAAGACTCCAAACTGTTTGTTTCCTGTTCCAAAGGAAGCCTCCAAAAACTTTTTGTTTCCACTCCCAAGCAAGGCGCCTAAACCTATTCGTCTTCCACATTTTGACGTTTATCCCAGACGTCTTCTGCCTAGACGTCTAGTACTGTTGCCTAGACGTCTAGCAGCCTAGACGTCTCGTACTGCTCCAGACGTCTAGTATTGCTGCAGACATCTAGTACTGCTGCCGACGTCTAGTACTGTTGTTGACGTCTCGAGTTGCTGCTGACGTCTAGTATTGCTGCCTAGACGTCTCGTACTGCTGCCTAGACGTCTAGCAGTGTTGCCTAGACGTCTAGCAACAGTCTTTACAGGCTTAAACCCTCTGTATAGTGACTTCACCTCCTAACACGATTAAGGTCAACTATGAAGCCAGGTAACCCTCATTGAATTATTGTTTATTTTGTCTTTTGAATTTGTTTTAAAAAATAATCTCAATTTAGGATTTTACATGTGAATTATTAAGTTTCTTTCTTCTTGGTTGTTTCCAGAATTATGGTGGGAGGACTTTGGTGCATAAACGCCCCATCTACAGCGCTTCGCCATTAGATTTTTGTCTCAACCACGTAGCGCTTTAGGTTGTGAGCGCAATTGGAGTACATTTGAGCACATACACTCCAAGAAGCACAATAGGCTTACACAAGAAAAATTGAATGATCTTGTGTTTGTTCACTACAACCTTTGCCTCCACCATAAGAAAATTATAGGAACAAGTACCGAGGCCTTTGACCTAGACAAGATTGATCCATCTAATGATTGGATCACACAGGAGGAGGAGCAACAACAAGATGTTCTCTTCAACATGGATGAAATTGAAAACTTAGAAAACCTAGCAAAGGAGATGGCAACAAAGGCACAAGCCGCACAACCAAGGCAACAAAGTCAAAGAGAGACTAGAGCTTATAGTAGGGCAAAGGGAAAAGGCATTCAAAGACATTGATTGACTCATGACACATTTTGTAATTTGTAATTTTGTACTGTTATAAACTTATATATTATAAGCAATACAAGATGTGTTTTGTCACTTTCGTGTGTAGTAGTTTAAAACTTCAATACTTTGGCTTTAAACTTGTAGCACTTACCATTTTCATGTGTAGTTTGAGCTTGTATCACTTACAGTATTAATATTTGATTTGCATAGTGTTAATTCATTGTGATATGCATGAAAAAAAGAAAATTCAAAAAAATAAATTGCCTTTTCTTCGGTTTTTTTTTGCCAATTCTTTTCCGATTCCGATTCAATCCGATTTTTTCCCAAGCCAATTCCGATCTGATTCGGATTTCCTCAACTATGGTATATACCACCTAGTAAAATTTACTAAGACTTCACATTGAGAGCCCACATTTTTAACCGCTTGAGCTCATGCCATTTGATGGGAAAATAACACTTTTTGCTTTGACTTTTTTTCACAATATAACCAAAACCACTCCGTAAACATGCTACTAGTTGGATTTTCTCATTATAAACATCCACATATATATAACAGCATATTTTGGTCATATCCAATATATATATATATATATATATACACACACGCATACGTCTACTGGTAATGGCTATAATGGATACATATCTTGCAACTTAGTATCTATATAGTAAAAAACATAGTAGAGATACTCAGGCTCGACGCGGAGTTGACAAGGCCAATTTGTGACTCGAACTTTGCAAAACAACTCAAGAAAATTGGCCAAAAAGCATGAAGGAAATAAAAAATTTCATTGAAAATAAAAAAATCCATGCATGTCAAAATTAATTATCATTATACACAGCAAAAATTAATACTCTAAGCAATAAAACCTTAAACTACATACAAAACACACATCAATTAAAGAAAATTTCAACACCAAGTAATATTTAGCATTACCAGGTTCGCGCACCCAGCCCTTCGGGTGCGCAAACCCGGACCCCCACCCACCCCGAGTGCGTGGGTGGGTTCAGTTAGGCGCTAGGTTCAGCTAGCCGCACCCTGGCCAAAAGGGCCCAAAATAACAAAAAAAAAAACAGTTCTTTTTATTAATATGTAAAGTGAATTGGAGTCCACTCTTATCATATAAACCCTTTTTTTAGAGTTTCTACTTCATTCTTACCATGAGTGAAAGGCAAATTTTGAAGAAAGGTTTTAATACTGAAGAGTGAAGGGTAGATTTTGGACTAGAGAAAGGAAGAACAAAGAAGCTTGGAGAAAGAGTGCAAGACAGGAAGTTGAGCAAAGGAACTTGAGAAGAGAAGCTTGAGAGGATCTTGATAAGAGGAGTTTCAGAAGAGGACTTGAGAGGGAGGGTTTTAAACTATTTTTTTGGTTTTTTTCCACACACAAAGGGGAGATTCACATAATCATGGAGGGTGTAAGGAGTGCATCTGGTTCTTCAAAATGCCCATTATGGAAATATGTTTGTGTTGTAGAACAACAGGTAAAGGGAGCAGGTGGCACAACTTTTGTGACATAACTTTCACAGGATCATACCACAAGGTGAAGGCTCATTTGTGTGGATTGAAGGGGCAAGGGGTTCGGATTTGTAATGAAATCGATGATTTCCAACACCAAGAGCTCATTAATGAGCAAATGAGAGCAGATGGGGTACCCACACCAACCCCATCTTCTGCTTCTGTTCAGGAAGGCCATTCTGCAGAACCTCCTCCACCTACTATGTCATTTGCATCTTCTAGGACACCACCTCCAAAGTCTTCTAAGCGAACGAGGGTTGCACCACCTCGGGCCAATCCCATAGAGCACGTGTTTGATGTTGAGGGTAGGGAGGAGCTTGACTGCACTGTCGCGAAATTTTTCTATGCATGTGGAATCCCATTTAATATGGCTCGTTCCCCTTATTTCGACAGGATGATTCATGCCATCAATAACTACAGGATATGTGCCTCCGACATTTGAGAGGATCCGCACCACTTTGTTGGAGAGTGTGTGGGGTCATGTGCACAAGTCGTTGGAGCCACTCCGGAGCACATGGTCAATGAATGGTTGTAGCATTATTATGGATGGTTGGACTGATGCACAGAGTCGTCCCTTAATAAACATCATTGTCTCTTCTACTGCTGGCTTGTATTTTCTGGGAGCTATGGATTGTTCAAGGCAGGAGAAGAATGCAGAGTTCTAGGCCAGTCTATTATCTGAACCCATAGATGAGATTAGGCAGGCCAAAGCGGTGCAGGTAATCACGGATGCTGCAATAGTTTGCAAAGCAACAGGTATGTGTTGATCTATGATAAATACCAAAATATTTTTTGGACTCCATGTTGCATTCATGTGTTAAATAATACTTTGAAGGATATTGGTAAAATTGATTGGGTAGCAAAATTGATTGCGGATGCGAGAGACATCCAAATATTTGTGTAACCACCATCGGGCAATAGCGATCTACCGCTAGCATGCCCAATTAGACTTGCTCAAATCGACAAACACTCGATTTGGCTCATACTATATACTACTACAGCAATTGGTGGAAGTTAAGACAGCATTGAGGCATGGCATACTATTTTCAGTAAAGAATGGTCTAAATGGAGACAATCATCTTTAGAGCAGGGCCTTTACATTAGACATTTGATTGTATCTACTCAATTTTGGGCAGATGTCAAGTTTTAGTTGTGGTTTTTGGAGCCAATTGCAAATACGCTTCGTACTTTTGATATAGAATTCGAATGCCTAGGAGAGATATACGAGGGTATGGATTCCATGTGTGAGAATATCAAACCATTACTGATCTTCAAGATGTTAACTTGTACCCTCAATTGCAGACTATCATTCATCGAAGGTTGAATGCCCTCAACTCAGCACTTCACATGGCAACTTATGCTCTTAACCCAAAGTGGTATGATGTAGACAATACGAGGAAGAAAGCAACAAACCAGGATCCAGAGGTAACTGCAGGGTTTCTACAAGCAATCAAGGACATATATGACACTAGACAAGAGGCAGCAAATATTAGAGAGCAGTTTGCAACTTTTGTTTGTGCACGGGGTGCATTCTAGTCTGTTGAGGCCTTATATGACAGGAGTCTGAAGAACCCCATATTCTAGTGGACATTACATGGACATGGGATGCCACAGTTGCAACAACTAGCATGTCGTTTATTGTCTCAAGTGGCCAATTCCTCAGATTGTGAGAGGAATTGGAGTACTTACAGATTTATCCATTCGACGAGGAGAGGTCAATTGGAGGCGCATAGGGCAAAGAACCTCGTGTATGTCCATAGTACTCTTCAACTCATGTCTCGTAGGTACAAGGGTTATATAGAGGGGCCTTTTGCACATTGGAATGCAGCTCCTAACGATAGCAAAGAGGACTGCAGGCGTGATGGCTTTTCAAATCTACCACCACCAGATCTACAGGAGGAGATTCTGAGAGATGATGATGAGGAATGTGAGGAATGAGAGATATCAGATATCTGATCTTATATTTGTACATGCACACTACTATATTGTTATCTCTTTATGACTTTGACATTTGTCATTTTTGTACACAAATATCATAATGTAATAATGACATTTCATATTTGGTATTTCTTTTCAATTTGCAATGTGTATGATTTATTTAATTATTTCGGTATGTGTATGATTTTTTTTTGTTTAATAATATATATATATATATATATAAATTAAAAAATAGCCGCAACCACACCCAGCAAACCTTGTGTTTTTGGGGGGGTGGACGCACCCGCGATTCCTGTCCTACCTGCACCCACGCAGCCAACAACCTTAAATATTTTTATATTGAATATCATATAAAAAAGTTACAAAATGTCTCAAAATGCCCCATAGGCCCACTATAGCTTATTTATCTAGGATCTAGCAAGGCCTTTGCCCTCTGCTCTGGCTGAAGCTCTAGTCCACTCTCATTGCACCCATGCCCCATCCTATGCTTTTGTCGCTAACACTTCAGCATATTTTCAAAATCATCTAGTGAAAAGAGAGGCTCATATTGTTGTTCCTTTGGTTCTTTGATCCAATTAGATAGTAATGACCAATCTCATCAAAATCAATTGCCAAATAATTTGACCCCGCTATTCTTAATGGTGGAGGCAAGGCTTGTAATGAATAAAAACAAGCTCGTCCAACTTCTACTACACGAGACTATGGCACTTCTTGGAGTGAATATGCTCCAACATACTCCAATTGCACTCACAACCTAAAGCACTACATTATTGACATAAACTTATGATGGTGAAGCACTAGAGATTGGGTGTATAGGCACCAAAGTCCTCCCACCATAAATCCATAAACTACCAAAAAAAAAAAAATGTCACTTGAGATTATTTTTTAAAACAAAATCAAAATCAATAATGAACAATTGAATTTTGACATCAATTCATATGGTTTACCTCGCCTCTAAGGGGCCATGAAAGGTAGCCCTCAAAGCCTTTGTAATCTTGCGACTCGTCCTATATCAAATTGTGAATCCTCTAATCTCACACCACCCTTGTAAGACATTGTTGAAGGGCCAACGTCACCTTGTAGCCATCCTTAACGGATTCATAATAAAATTATTTGGGGTTGAGGTAATACCCTGCTACATGTACCATCAAATTGCAAATCCTTAAAGGTCCGAGGTGTAGACCACTTGGTTCGGCGAAACACCGTAAGGGGGACGGACGTCTAAGATTCAAATCTCGGGCCTCGCTGGACTAGGCGCTTGTTCGTATTCCAATGTGTTCCCAATGGTGTAAAAGGTTCAACATGAATGTGGCTTAGTGGTTAAAGGGGCAAACTGCGCGGATTACTATGGAGGCTACCGATTCCACTAGGTTAATCAAAAAAAATTGCAAATCCTTCTAATCTAGCACCGTCTTGGTAAGGCACTATTAAAGGCTCAACATCACCTCATAGTTAGCCTCACAGGATTAATTAGAAAAGATTTTGGCGTTGAGGTAGTACCCTATTACATGTAGTGGCATTTGGAACTACGAAGTCCATCGGTGATTAATTAGTTCCCAAATGGGAAGGTATTTGGACTCTACATAATCATAAAATGAGGTAATTGCCTCTTTGGCCCTATCAATGGCCTCACATAGATATCCTATAGGTGATTTTTTTCCATCAACAAGACGAAGAACCCTCACCAAAGGCTCTTCCACCTGAAGTCAAACGAAAGTTTTTAGTTATCATTAGCTATTTGCAATTTGGATTAAAATCTAAAATTTACAAATGAAAAAAAAAGGAACTTGAATCTTTTACCTTAATTGCCTCATTCATAGCCATCCAAAAGGGCTCCTTTAACACATAGTTGTACAAATTTTAGCCCTCATTGGAAAATCAGTATCTAGCAGCTTCTTCTCCTATACACTTCTTGCTCACAAACATCTTCTTCAATTTCCCCTTTGCATTAAACAAGCTTTGCAATGTGATGAAGTTTGCAGTGACTTGTGTCACTCCAACCACACAAGCTCCCTTACATGAGTGAACTTCCTCATCAGTTGGAGGACCCACGAATGGTTGTAGATGAATTTGTGATACAGGTCATCTTATTTACAACCTCAATCACCCAGGGTAATTTCCCCATGTCTTCAAGAAGCAAATCGAGACAATGGGGTTCAAATGGTGTCCAAAAGAAAACTGTAGTGAATATCTCCACCAAAATCCTTCCTGATAGAACATTCATTGTTGCATTGTCCATGATAACTTGGAAAATGTTCTCCTCCCCTACCTCTAGCACAATCTCCAACCACCAGACAGGCCTTTCACCACTCTTACCTTGTTTCGATGCATCCACTAAGTTGAGAAACACTATTCCTCCTATAAAAGCAACCATAAAATTGATCAATGTCCAATTCTTCCTGTCAGTCCACCCATTGGACATGATGGTGCAACCCTTTTTTCTCTGTATTTTTCACTGATCTTCTAGCAAATATTGGATTTCCTCCATGGATTCCATAAGAGGGCAACTAAATCATCATAAGTGGATGCCTTAAATCCTAGGCCGCAAACGATGAGGGCATCCACCATTCTCGGCCAATATGGAGACCTCGCCAAATCGAAGGGAATGTCGAAAAAAACCAAAAGCTTGCACGAGACCTCGCCAAATTGAAGGGAATGTCGAAAAAAACCAAAAGCTTGCACAAGCCCTCCCCGCACACCTGTGCTTCTCCTACTTCCATGCAACCATACCCTCAAGCAAGGGCCATGACCCTAAAATAGATCATTACAAAAAAAAGGATGAATTCATCCCACTCCTTGGGTCTACCATTGTCGAACTTGATGTACTAAGATGTCCTTACCAAGGGCCAAAGCTGCTAGCTTTCATAGAAAGAGGCCAAGGAGGAGGCGCCATTGCATGGCCTGTTCATTTCCTTGGTTGTTTCCACTAATCATAATTGCATTCCCTCATAACTTCAGCTTCCATGTTTTTACATGATGGTCTAGTTTCCTCACCAAGTGGTATTTAAGGCGGTTTATGCCTCCATTAATTTTGGTATCACAATAGTTGCACAAGACTTTCCCCTTCTTTGAACCCTCCCTTGCTGGGTCTCTCCTCCTAGTCATTTTCTTTCACTGCCGTTGGACATGGAGACAATCATCAAGTTATTAGAAACTTAAAAACAAATATTGGGGTTTAAGAATTGACAGATGAAACTTAAAATTTTTCCTCAACTCCAAGCATTGGATGTCTGTTAGATTCTTGAAATCCAGAAAAAACCCCACCAAAAAGAAAAAAACTGTGTTTAAGGATGCAAATGCATGTTTCTTGCCTTCACCTTGTCTCAGCTCCTGTTACTAGAAACAGCAGAAATGAGGCCAAGACTTGACCCAATAAAGAAAAAAAACTCGAATTCCATTTCTGCCTGCATTTCCCTGCAAGGCATTTTTTTTGTCAGGACTCGCCAAACTCACGAGTTTTCCAAATTCATGGATTTTCTGAGTTTTTTTGTGACTATGGTATAAAATAATAAAATGCTATTGATTCTCTAATCCTCTAGCGCACTGTTTGGTTTGTATATAGGGCTGCTTATTGGTTCTTTAATCCATTTTTTGCTGTATTTACTATTTAGCAATATAGGGACTTTAAAAGCATAATAATTTTCAAAATGGTTGAAATTTCTTGATATTCATTAAAATACAAGCCCAAATTAGGTTGCAAATGGAAGCTTCCACCTTACAAATGCCTGAGGAAACCTGGAAATGTTTTGATACATTTTGGTTTTGGGAAAGAACTCAAGAACATTTCCAAAAGTTAATGAAGGACTTACAAAGTTAAGCATTTAGAAAAAGGCTGCAATTTGTTTGATTCTTGTTAAAAAAATAAGCCCCATACCAACTTGCACTTGCCATGTTTACAGCCAATGCCTCAAAAGCTTCCTGAAAATGTTTGATAAAGCCTTTGACATTATTTACATTTTCTGAGATGAATTTGAATTGTTTTCAGAATTTTGCGAAGGATTTTCAAGTAATCTAACTTCCAGAAACTTACTGGAGTGTCAAATACCAAGGTGCATTTTGTGCTTCCAAGAACACATTTTCTACCTTCTGATGCATGCTAGCAACAACTATGTGATCATGGCTCTCCTGCTGGTTATCATAAATATAAATGTTAAGAATTGATCTCCTGCAACTGCAAAAGGAAGCTCTTGAGCCACATTCAAGGATCCAGAAGAAAGAATCAAGAAAAGCCTAACAAAAGGGACCTCTCATTTCAAGATGGTGAATATATAACAGAAATTCTGGTTAAATTGGTTTGGAGCACAATCTATTTCAATAGTTATTCGAGCTTGTCAAACTATGCACTTTTGCGGCAAAGGCAACGTATACAAAAAGGACCTGAAAATCCCAGAAGTTTTCGCATCACCTTCGGACGATATGCATCTTTGAAGGGCTACATGTGTTTGCATGTTTTTGCATTTTACATCTTCAAAGGATTTATTCATTCTTAAATTAAAAATTGTATCCACCACAAAAGCTAGTCCTAGAGACCTCGTGTTCTCCATCTTCGGAGTCTCAAAAGACTGTAGCTAAAGACGCATGTAAACCGAGCAACATTTGTACATTTTCTACATAGCTTGTCGTTGTTATACGATCTACTTTTGGCATTTCTTGATCAGCATATGGCACTTCCGATACCGGCCACGAAACCTGCCACACATGGACACGTGGCACCATCTCTTCCTTGTTTGCAACAACTTTAGCGTCAACATCGCCTTCCGTTATTTCAAATATCTTGAGGGCTTATTACTTCTCCATTATCCCGCATGGAGCATGGGAAGGTTAACTTAGCCTTTAATTGTTTGACTCTCACCTATTACATACAAGTGAAACCAAAAAGGCCCATGTTACAATTTTAAAACAACGGAATATGTTGGAGAATATTCCATGCAAAAACTTGGTTGGAGGAAGAATTATCCCAACCTTTTTTTTTGCCCGACAAGACATTGATTTCTCGTAATTTGAGGCACCAAAACATTCTCAAGTATAGGCTTCTATATACTTGTTGGAAAGTGTTTTTTGAGGCTGATCCAATGGAAGCAAAGTTTTTCAATTTTGTAAAGATCTAATATTGCTAGTGGTGCATCAAAGTTCGTGTTTCCCGACTTCCAACTACTACGGTCCTCGTTCCAATCTTGAGGATCTGGGTTGCCTTTTCTAATTCTCCGATTTGGGTTTTTGAGGCTCTCTTCAGTAAGCTATCGTGATCCTTTGTTCAGATTTGACGATTTGGGTTGCCTAATCCCATCGATTAGGGTTTTTGAGGCTCTCTTCAGTAACTTTTTGTGGATTTGTTTAAATATGGAGTGCATTATCAGTAGTACCCAAGACTCCTCTTCATCGAACACTTGGAAGTAAACTTTCAAACCATGACCCTTTTATTTGATTCCACACCTTTCTTCCTACAGGTCATGATTACGATTCTTCTTCCGATCATGGGAATCAAATGGGTACTCCACCTTTTGGAGTTGTCGTTGTCTCTTCCTTCTTTCTTGCCATCATTGGTTTGTCAGCGCAGCACCACATCAAGCACATTGCCTTTCTCACAGCGGATCAAATGGATACTCCACCTTTTGAAGTTGTCGTTGTCTCTTCCTTCTTTCTTGCCATCATTGGCTTGTCAGCGCAGGACCACATCAGGCACATTGCCTTTCTCACAGCTTCTGCATTAGGATCACTAGATCTCTCATCCTCAACTATCTCCGACATTTTTCCTTCCCTTTTTGTACACATTGGAGTCCTATGCTTTTGTTGTTGAGAGGAATGATGAGGATTACAGGGTATAAACTATAGTGTAGAAAAGTAAATAATAAAATAATAGTCTTTTAGAATAAAAAAGAACATGATAAACGTAGCAGTCTTCTAGATGCATCCTTAAATGCTCATGGCAGCTTGTTAGTTGGCCGCACATGGTAATGGCCGATGGTTTTTGACCCATAAGCGGTTTGTAAAAGGCTATGATGCCTATAAATATGTTTTGGTGATCAATGGAAAAGCAATCTGAAATAAGCAATTCAGATCCTTATCAATTACCCACCCCATCTGTATAGTATGTTCATTGTCCATTTACAGTCTAACTGGCTAATTTTAGCAGTAGTTCACATTTATATTTATAAACTAAATAAATTAGATATTGCAGTCTAAACCCTTACATCCCTACTGTGTTCTCTTTTAGAGAGAAGAGCTTATGATATAACAAAGCTCAAATGGTGTCCATTCATAAAATATTTAAAAGGTGAGGCAAACTTTAAAAAACTTCATTTACACAAAAGATTAAGTTGTACAACAGCATTTTGCAATGAAATTAAAAACATTTGCCACAAATTAATGAGATCATATTTCCATTGAAAAGGCACCAAGCTACATATTATTAAAAGCCATGATGGTTACCTTTGTTTTTTTATGGCTACCTATTAGCATTAGCCTACCGTCCATCTCCAGGCTTGTTATGACTACCTGAGAGCACAAAAGATAACTGAAGAACCGTGGTCCAGTGTAGTGGGACTAAAGTAACTTTGAGCTCCAAAAAAGGTTTGCACTCGATAAAAAAAAATGAAGTACAAAATCACACTTCAATCTCCATATTTAAAAAATGTTATGTAAGTATCATACAAAGTAACAAAGTAAATCCCTAATGCTTACTAAAATGATGATCATCGTACCTTTGAAGGGCCAGCAGCATGAAGAGCATTACAAGCCCTTAAGCCCTCTGCTTCAGAGGTAACCCTGTATAAATACAAAATCACAGAAGATGAGAAAGCAAAGCATCTGGAATAAAAGTCACTTTGGAAGCAATTCAATCATTAGTGTCCTAAATTGGAATTGTGATAGATTATGTAATGCAATTTGTAATGGAATTGTGGTTAAGATTGTAAATGGACCATGAGTAAGAATTTATGTCACATGGAAATAGTGCTCTAACCATTTAGAAAGCCAGAAAATATCAGTTTTGTGAAGTGGGAAGGCTAGCCATAGTTCCATGATTGATAGTGATTAACTGCTTACATACAATGGGATTAGAGCATGGAATACACAATTACTAGCACCATCAACAATAAGAAGGAATGTACTCATAATAAATAGATGCAAAAGGAGAAAGCATACATGTGACATTGACACCAAAGGCAAACTAACAAATGTTGGTGAATATTAGATAGAAGTGACCCCACCAGCCCAGGAACTATTGACAGTCTAAGATCTAGCAAATGATGAACAAACCATCTGCCAAAAGCAGTCAAGTAAAAAGAGGCGATGTCCAACAGTACACTCTGTACTGGTCAAAAATCCTAACACAACTCATTAATCACTTGGCCTCAGAAAAATGCTATTTCCAAAATTACATAAATTACAGCACTTTGAATGACTCAACTAGCTCTAAAAACTATGACGTCCAGACCCATGATAATTGAATGAAATTGGCAAATTTGTGAAAGAAATTAAGTCAAGCATGAAGACTGCTCCGCAATCAGTGTCTCCTGACACCCACTGCTTGCACTCCCTACATCTGGAGACTGCCACAGCCCCTTCTCAACAGTGGTACAAGTCAAACAATAAAGTGTCTTACCACCATAAGGATATACCAAGAATTGAGTATTTCAATGTCATGATGGTAGAAAATGAACTCTGGATAGCAGGAACCTGCTGTGGGACCTTTAGAAAAAAATCTTCCCACCATCTACTTAACTTGCAAGTGCTGTCAATTCACATTCTGTTTATTAGATTTTATATAATTTACATTAGAAGAGATAGCAAACAAAACGAAAGTAGAGACTAAAATTCAAAAATGTATTCTCAGATTTGCAGTACACATCTAACGTCCAGTTCATCAACTGATATTTGAAACTGCCTCCTACATCACTTATAATGGTCAACTACCTACTAATTATCAGATACCGTTAACTGTGAATTACCCCACCAACCATCATTCTATAACTCTCCACTAATGGTTATAAAAGGTACATCATGAAGTTTACTTCTAAGCTTGATGAATTTATCTGGTGGAAGAGAGTTTGAAAAAATATCTGCAATCTGTTTTTGAGTTGTAAACTACTACAAACCAATGACTGTTTTCCAACAAGCTGTCCAATCAAATAATACTTTTGTGCATGGAAGACATTCTGGAATCTTGGTCATCTTGATTGCAGTCTGATTATCACAATAAATTGCTGCTGCCTACAATTAATCTACCCAGCAGATCACATGCTTGAAGAACAGAGGCCTTATTTTCTGCTTTGGTTAAATAAAGTGCCATTGTATATTGTTTCTTACTTGGCCCAAGATACAATTCTTGTTCTTAGGCCAAATACAATCCTTTCTCTGAACTTTTGTTTATCTTCAGAACCCTCTCAATCACCGTTCGTATATACAACAAACTGAAATCCATTATAGCAGATGCCAAAATCCCTCATAGGCTACAAATACTTTAACATGTGTTCTCACTTCCAATAATCAATCATCCCTGCACTCAACAATGTAGGGCAAAAAACAATCACAACAAAACTAATGTCAAGCCTTGTAACTGTGGGGTATATTAGATTACAACTTTCAAATAAGCAACTCTGTTGGGAGTTATTATAGGGTAATAACTTCCAGTCAGCCTCCGTACGAGTAGGCTATCTGTTAGCAACCACATGAAACCCTTCTAATAAAGGTGTGCATACTTCATTTCAGATGTGGAAACTACATTATTAGTTATTTGCCAAAATACTACTCCTAGGCTCAGTAGTTCAAGAGACCTAACTCTATCATGTCAAAAGCTGAACAATATGATCTTACCTGTGCTCAATGGCATCACTCTCATTGTCTTTTATGATCAAGTCATTCACATACACAATAAGAATAACATTATCTTTTTTACCTCAACAGAAAGATTAGACATATAGAGAGAGAGAGACACACACACACACACACATACATACAAAGAGGTCTCACCTCAAACACGAGAAGGAAAAAACCAATATTATGTATAATGGCTTCTACACCTAACATTTCAGGAAATGAATATGTAGAAGTTTAGTGGAATACCTATAAATAAAATACTACATTTATGAGGTGTTTTATATGGTTTTAAGTTTACAGCTGAAGCACTGAAACAGCCTCAATTTTGTGCTCAAAAACAATCTAATTTGGACCAAAGCTGAAAAGCTTTTCTTTGGTAAATGGTCTAAGAAAGATTACAGGGAAAAAAATCCCATCACTGAAGACTGAATTGAAATAACAAAATGATGAGATTCATAGAATGAAGGATCCAATAAAGCTTTGCCAACACAATTTAAAAAATTTGAGAAAGAAGGAGAAATACACAAGAAGCCATCACAAGATTTGAATAAGATTTTGTTTGACAAGGATTAAGAAATTGCTTGAAAAGGAGGTCCAAGGTTCAAATCTGGAAGGGGGGAGGATCTGTGCCCAAAATTCCAGTACTAGCATCTGGTGGGTTTAATACATAGTGCTCAAAAAACAAGGTCCCATATGGCTGCTTGGTCTCACAGACGTTTACTTCAACTGAGGAATCATAACCAAAGGTCTTGCTCAGGAAAGTCAAAAATTTTAACATTTTTACTTTACTTTGATTGAAGAATCACAATCAAGTCTTACTCAGAAATGTCTGACTTCAACCATCAATCTATCATAGACTAGACGTGGAGACCAACTGGTGGCCTTTGATACCGTACAAAACTTGTAAGAAACCACAACTCTCACCTAAGTCACAAATTTTTCTGCCTGCCAAGAAGACCACTGAAAAACTCCCTACCAAGTGTTGGCAGTATTTGTCAATAAACTTGACTGAAAACTTGCAGAAAATATGGGACAAAACAACTAATAGATGAAAATCGTACAAATTGCATAAGAGGGGAAAAATTCCAATTTCTCACATTTTTTGCTATTAAATCATTCCCTTGCTTCCCGTTCACAATGCATGGCCGTCTTTGAGTTAAAAAAAATTTCAGTTAAAAAATTATAAAGTATCATTGGCAGCTTCTGAAAATCAACCAAAAATAGAGAGACGAATTTCATATCGAGTAACAAGAAAATTCCATTATAGAAAATGAAAGATTACAAGTTTCTCATTCTTTGTTCAAAACCGGTTTCGCGGAAACTACCGCTCATCAGTTGAACTTGAGAAAGATGTTACAAATGAAATTCTTTGCAAGAATATATAGGGGAGAGAGGGTGTGAATCTCAATGGTCACACCCTTTCAACCACTAATTACAACTCATTGTAGCCGTTAAAAAAAAATTTAGCGGGTACATAGCCGTTAAAAAAAATTTAACCGTTACATAACGTGCAAAAAATTTTAGCCGTTACATAACGTGCAAAAAATTTTAGCCGTTACATAACGTGCAAAAAATCAAGGAAATCTGCTCCGCATGAGACAAGATTCAAGTTCCTGAGATTTCGCCAACAGACTCTCGGAAGTGGAATATGGTGCAGCGTGGGAACTACTTGGCAAAGTCGATAAAGTGTAGGGTTTAGGGTCGCCCCCAAGTTCAGTGCTTTAGCCGAGCAACTAAAGTTTAATTTGAAAACAAGGGGGGTCCTCTTACTCTTTCGAACTGCAGAATGCAATTGATGAAGTAGCGTTGATTTGTCCTTTTGAGAGACTTGACGAAAACATTGGAGCAGAAAATTCCTTGGATAGCCACGAGCCCGAAGTCTGAAATAGAGAAGCCTTCGTAACTGAGTAAAACCAGCAGGATCAGATTCACGAACCAAGTATCTCTTAAGCTCATTTATCACAAATGAACGCTTCTGATGAAGAGGGTGCCAAGAACAGAACGAAATGTACTGATAGGCATTGAGCGGTTTCTGATAACACTTGGTGGAAAGAATACCCAAAGTGCTAAAATCCGACCCTTTGAAGAAAGTGATGTCCAAAAGGTCGACAGAAACTCGAGAGATTGTTGGAGTGATTCTGATTTCTGGATAGAAACTCTGATAAGCTGTCAAGGCTTGATTAAGAGAATCTTCAGAGCCTGTCCAGATACCGAAGGCGTCGTCGATGAACCTCTTATTAGTACAACAAATCAGAAAGGTCGAAATTGCTTGCCCATTGCTTTTCAAGACGACAGAGGAAAGGACAAGCATAGACCACAGCAAAATTGTTGCCCATGGCAGTACCTCGAATCTGCTTGTAGAAAGAACCATTGAATTCCAAATAATGCTCCCTGAGAACCAACTCGGCAAAACTCATAACAAGCTCGATTACATCAGGATCAAGCGATTGTTCCAAAACAAATTCAGAGACCATACTTCTGAGAGCAGCAAGACCAGCAGAAGTGGGAATGCTTGGATACAGAGATTCCACATCGAAAGTGAACAGAAGACAGTCGGGTGGAAGAGTGAGAGTAAGAATTTCACGGAGGAGGGACAGAGAATCTGGAAGATGGTTCTTTTGTTTCAAGAGGACGGGGAAGAGTATGGAGTGAAGCATTTTTGATGCAGGTTCAAGCATGTAACCCGAATAAGAGCAAATTGGTCTACCAACAACCACGGGCTTATGAAGCTTAGGTAAGAGGTAGAAAGCACAAGCTCTAGAATGGGAAACATGATACTGCAGAAGAAAACTCTTAATTGACTTCAAAACAGAGTATTTATCAGTCAAAAAAGAAAGCTTGCTCCAAAGCAACTTCCATGGAATTTCATAAACTTCTTCATAAACAGCAGAATCAGAAAGTTGTCGAAGACCCTCATTAACATACCAGGAACGGTTGAGAATGACAAGTCCAAGATTTTTGTCTGCAGGCTTGATGATGATGGAGTCATCCTTTTTCAGATCCTTGAGGCATTTCATGAGCTTCACGGGCAGAAGAGGACGAACATCAAACGAGCAGGAGGCAATCTGGTTCTGCAGCAGAGACTCGCACTTCTGAATGATCTCTTCCAATTCAAGGTTGGGCTCATCAGGATGCCAAAGAGGATTAGGCATACGGAACTGATGAGGAAAAAGACCATGAAAAGGAAGAAGAGCAGCATCAAACTCTGGATCAGGATCATCATCAGGATTATCCGACCCAAAGAAGGCTCTGAGATGCAGAAGGCGAGCAAAAACACGAAATTCAGAGTGAATTTCGGGAATGGTCATCGGAGGGGGGCGCGGAATGAACTTCACACCCAGACCTGTGTTCTTCATAACTAAGTTGTCTTGATGAGAGATTATGAATTGCCATATTGGAAATTCGATTATCAATCTCAGCAGGAGACTTACGGGAGAAGAAGATGAGGGCAAATAAAGCTCGATCGATGACGACTCCCCATAAGCTCAAGCGGAAGCACGGGCGTTGGAGGCCCCCGCGTTTCGGTTTGACTAGTTCTGGCGTGGAACCTGGTTCTGACCTCGACCACGACCCCGGCCTCGACCACGACCCCGGCCCCGACCTCTGTTTGATGCACCACGCAATCCAGCAGATGAGGCAGCATTGTTGTTCGGTTGTCTGGATTTTGGCTCCGATCGCAATTGACCAGAGGCATTCGAAGTGGAATTCCGAGGACCCCCGGAAGCCACCCCGTTTTTTGGCCGAGAGGAGGTATTCTGCGGTGGAGGTTGTTGTTGCTTCTTTTGAGGAGGCTTCTTCTTCTTTTTATTATTACCAGGTTGATTTTGGGTTGTAGAGGTAGATCCTAGATTCTTGGAGAATAGAACACGAAGATCCTTCAATTCTTTTTGAAGAGAATTGAATCTTTGATTCAACTTATCATTAATAAGCTGAGAGACGGACGGATCTTTAGGAATCTGATCTGCATCAGTCATGGCTTCTTCCCGAGCAGTTTGTCGAACAATTGTCGCTTGATCTCGAGCATTCTTTTTGAGGACTTTCTGAACAAGAAAATCATTGGCCCGAGATTCAAATTCAGCTTTGCCTTCAGAAAACCAAGAATAGGTTGGAACTGAAAAAGCTCCAACGAAGGTTTGTTGATTAACAGAGTCGACAGCCTCACGAAGGGAAGATTCAAAACCTTTCACCACTTTATCAATAGAAGCGACATGGTTGGCACAAGATTTTTCCATAGCCTCAATATAGGGAAAGCTTTATTCGCTTCGGCTTGGAGAGACTCGAGCTTAGTTGAGAGCAAAGTATTACCCTCAGGATCGTTGATGGAGATCTTGGGGGCTTTTACCTGCAAATTTTTGGGCAGAGTGCCCAAACTTTGACAAAGCTTGAGTTTCTTGAGATATTCCGAAGATCTATCAGATTGCAGATGGCACCGTTTGAATTCTTTAAAAGCGGAAGATATTAAAGAGACAATGGGTGCAGGGAATTTCTCAGGCGGTGGATCGGTGTTCGCAGGAATGTCCATGGGATGAGGATTATCCTGGTGCGGCATCTCTGGAATAGAAGATTTCGGAGGAGTGCAGGGAACACGATCGGGTGAAAATGGTTCAGGCCTAGGCATGAGTGTTTGTATCCATTTCCAATGCCATTTGCAGCAACATGCATTCTAGTCATTGTCTGCACTTGCAGCGTGCAAGGGCATCATTTGCATAGAGATGACAGAAAAGGCACATACCATGCTGAATATCTTCCCTGCCTGCTGCAGCAGCATTCTATCCGATCTACCACCAAAATAACCACCAAGGGCAAGAAATATATCAAGAGGCAAAGGGAGAATAGCAACCATGAGGGTCCTTGGCAGTTCTTTTCTTCCTATTAGTTAGTAACTCAATAATAGTAGAAATTTTGATTGATAATTAGGATGCAGAGAAGCATAGATTGTCTTATTTTATATTTACATAATGAAAAAGTAGTTCCTCGTATTGGTAAAGGAGCTTGGGGAACGTCTAGAATACTTTTTTATTTTTATAAAGAAAGAGTAATAGTTAGAAACCTAAGGGAAATTAAATAGTATAGATCTTAATTTTTGTAATAAAAAGATATCTTATTTTTTCTTTTATTTTATTTTCATGATATTGTTTTTTTTAAATGATTATTTTACTATCATGATTTGCAATTGTACTCTCTTTATGAAGATCTAAAAGAAAATTGACTTTGAAGTTCTCTAATTTCTTTTTAAAAATGTGTTTTATGAATTTATTGAGTTCAAGTTTTTTTGGACCAAGTTGCCAAGCCCAAGTCAAAAATGGGCTTGTCAAGTAATTGTCGAGTCCAAATTTTCTATGTTTGATACCATAATAAATTTCATGGATGAGAGAGAACTCAAAAAGTGTATTCTCAGATCTGCAATACATTTGCAGTGTCCTATTCATCAACTAAAATCTGATACTGCTTCATATCTCTTCACCGTCAACTACCTGAAACACCAAAAGCAGCTCAACAAATCTAAGAGGTGGCAGAAGAGAGACAATTGTAAGTTAAAAGTAAAAAGAGAAGAATTAGAAAATGAAGAAACAAATTCAAAATACAGGTTGGACTTTAGCTTTTCCCTCTGCAAAAATGATCACAAGTTCACCTCTTTTGACAAGGGAACTGGAACACTAAACACCTGTTGGAAAACACAGTAAAACATGATATGTTGTGGCCAACTTGTTTTAACCATATGCCTTGCCAAACGCTTTTCAGGTTGGGAAGGGGTATGCATCTCCTATTTTTGAAGCCTTAAGGACTGCTCTTCTAAAAATACCAAGTATGACAAACACATTGACTTGCATCAAAGAATTCTGTAGACACACATGTTGTACAATCCCATGCTCAGTAACATATGTCTCAAAGACCGCTGAGTATTGCCCATGTTTCTTGGCCCAAAGGTAATATTCTTGAAGATGATCCATACAATGAACTATGCTAAGGCTTCAGAGTACACATGGAATCAATTATTGAAGCTAGGGAGAAAATGTAGTTCATATCGATGAAAATAAGGTTAATATTGCATAAGGTTATTATTTGACACTTTGAATTGCTACATAGATAGATAGATAGATAGAGAGTCGAAATCATGACCTTGTGGATATCGCTCTTCAGCCAAAAGCCATATTTTGATCTGTGACCATATCAAACTTGTAAATATTGGTTAAAAAACCCCTTTCCCAAATAGTCACTTTAAACTTCCAGATGAAGTAATTTGTCATATATAAGCATCTTGAAGCCAGGCTATCAAGACCTACAATGATGATCAATGTGAATGAAATGATTTTTTTGCATTGAGTTTACCCACTTTGAATTTACGTAGTTATGTTTGTGTTCATTTAGTGTTTTTTTGTTCCTAGTTAGTTTTCCAGCTCCAAGGGTTCCTTTTACCCTAAAGCTTTTCTAACTAACTTAATGTACTCTAGAGTTCAACTGAACTACTTTAGTCCCTAAGTGAACATTAAAATAATTTCTTCTCTAGGTCAACAAAAAGGATGCATGAATATTGTGTAGGAATGTATCTAGTATACGAACTTCAAGCAGCAACATTAGAAATAATAATAAGACACTAAAAGTACAAGCATAAAAAATGTATAGAAGGTTTTGAAACTGACTTGAACTTGTATTTAAAGTATTGAAAAGATTTGCAAGTGCTCACATGTACATGAGATGACAAATGAGATATTCCAATCTAGCATGTTGGGCAGTTTTGAACATATTTTATTGTATCAATTAAAATATGGCATATTCATGCCATGAAACATAATGATTGTTTTAATACCAATAAAACAATAATATAAGTTTCTATCTAGTGGTGAAATCAATAGCATAAAAATAAAATCCAAAAACAATGAAGACATAAAACCAAACAATAATAAATATGAAAATTTCTGAAAACAATGCAACTTAAAGGGGTCAATCTCTCACTGTACTATCTTGATGGTATTTCCAATCTGGAAGATTCCAAATGAAGCCCTACCTTGGAGCGCTAATTAAGCTAAAAGCAACCAATAAGTTTTAATTAGGCCAACAAATGAAATGGAAGAGTAGAATACACCTGGAATACCAACTTAAGGTTACGTGTGACAAAAGTTGACTAGTCCATAAACCAATTATACATAACATAGTGACATGTGTAAGGTTTAAGGGCATAAAACAAAATAAATCAATATGCTAGGCTTTCTTTCAAAGGAATAATGACATACAAAAAAAAATAACACAACTTTGTAAGTAAGCTCAAGCAAACACTAATCTTAATCAACATCCTTAAAATATTTTGGCCATTGTAGAAACGTTACAACCACCAAAACCTATGTTCTATGGGGATGTGCCACCATGGGGATGAGGATTTGATTGTGACAGGAAAGAGAAGTACCCTTCATATCACCCCCATCTTCATGTCTTCATAGGGTGATGCCCAACCACCCCTAAGATGCACCTCACAGTCAAAAGAAAAAGAATACCAGAGAAGTGCAAAACCCATTATTAAGGTTGACTTTCCCTCATAAATTCTAAACCTCCCTTTTTCTGCATTGTCGGATTGCATTAAAAAGTGTTGTGGCATGGAGTTTTCAGTGTTCAATCCAGACTTTAAATCCAAAACAATTTCAACTCATGGCTTGCAAGTTTTCTCCCATACACTTTGTTTATTTTTGCTAATAAGAAGATCGGTGGTTACATCAAAATTGTATTCGTAAGTGTTCTCAACTTGCAAGGTCTAAATGTTCAGGATCTTTTTTTTTTCCATGTCCCCTCAGTTGTCCCCTTTTTTGCATCCCCTGGATTACCCCTCCCGCCCAAAAGAAGACTTTGTAGAAAAGCATACACAGGATTTCAAACTAATTCGATATCAAAGAAAGAAAAGCAATGCTACCTGAAACCCGTCAAATTCTCTGCTTCAAATTGGTTTGGAGTGATCATTGAAGCCAGTGGTATAACCTATAGACACAGATCAGACAATGTTAAAAGAACAAAAATTGCTGCAAACTGACCCTGTGCATAAAAGCCAAGCTATTCAGAGGAGGCACTTTCTTCATATCAATAGATGAAATAAACTGTGACTACTAAAATGAGCAGAACATACAATACCTGTTAAAAAGCTAATAAAGGGCTTAGAATTAAAAAAAAAAGTGAAAGATTTATGGAAAAGGAACTATGTCTATAAATGCGAGATAAGTATAAAAAGATCAAATGGCATGGGCTCAACCGTTTAAACTCCTCGACTTTCATCGAGGAGACCCAGGTTCAAATCTTGCCAAGAATGCATAAATGTCAGGCTGCTGTACTACCACTATGTGGTCAAGATATAATTCGGGTGAGGACCGTTTCTAACCCATATAGCCAATTTTTTTAAAAATTAAAAAATTAAAAAAAGAACAGTATAAAAAGAATTATTATTGAGACAGGTCATCGTCCATGAAGAAGGCTTGGGTTCAAGTCTAGGCAGGCATAGAGGCCCAGTTTGTATGAGTGAGTGCTTCATCCCCAGGAGAGTTGTCCTGCACTCACTATAAACAAAAATCTGCGGCACCGCATTAAAAGATAAACCAAGTGTACAGGTAATGGCTACTGCACAAACAAAGACCATCCAGTGTAAACTCTGGAATGTTTTATTTTAAAAGTCTAGAAAGCCTAACAGAAACCTTGGAAGGTTACAGCATAAGACACATAATTTATATATACCACTCTGTAGTTAGTTTAATCGTATTACTTGCTACCTCCTTCTCCAATCATTCTCCTTTGAGTTGGAAGAGAAACACGACTGACATGAGCTGAAGATGTCTCCAAAGAAAGCTTCACAATGATTCAGGTATAGTTACAAGGAATGAAAGTTAAAGAAGGATTGCAAGACAAAATTACTGAAAATACTGAACCACAGACAAAATAGTTGGATAAGAAAACTTCTTCACAAGTATGTTGATGCATAGCTCAGGAGCACAGATTTAAATCTTTTTATATTTACTTGTTAAAATCTTAAAACAATTATTCCAAATCCTAGTACAAAACTAAAGATTTAGGCACCTGGTCCAACAGTTACTATGAAGCCTGAGTACATATAACCATAGAAACCTTTTGGTTTCTTCTCTTTTCTTGTGTGCTTTGTTTGCGTGTTGCATTGCTAAATACACGGTCTCCACTTCAACTTAATCACATATTTCTAACAATGCACAATATGACGGAATATTCTCACAAACAAGGATTTTATGCATATCTTATCACTATCAATTAAATACGTGGGCAGGAAAAACCTAACCATGCAACATAGTAAATTAAATTCACATGCAAAAGCCAGCAAGTTGTCTTTTACCTGATAATCTAAGCATAGCTAGTCATGATATTTTGTGAATAACTAACACATATAAGTGAACAGATGACAAACTAAGTGAAACTAAAAAAATAAAAATAAAAATAAAAAACAGAAAAGACAAGGAAATTGAACCAAAGCAAAATGGTCAGATCAAAATTTCTGACCAGAACAAGCCCCATCCAAATGGAAAAGAAATCAAGTATGCCCCCGTTTGATTAATTAATTCTTTTTTGAAACTGCAACATAACAGAAAAGCATGTCTAGAACAGAAGCTGAAGTACAGAAAGTTACAAAGTTGGTATGAAACAGGATAATGAAGTAATGTAGACTTGCTTTGGTTGAAAAAAAGACAATGCTAAGAGGTTTTTTATTTGTTTAAAATAGACAAGTAAAACAAGCATATGGTACAAAGAGTGCATGCGTGTGTACATGCACATAATCCCACAACATTCAGCATAAATGATGCAAGATATTCCAAAAGAAAGCTCAATAGTAAAACCTATATTCCTCATCAACACCTGAAAGGAAAATCATCCTCCACTCTGTCATCACCAATAATGAATATGAGTGCATCACCTCAAGTGCGGCTCAAGCTGAGAAAAATTGACGGAGAAATCCTTGGGGGCACACAACAGAGACTCCCTTGAATCTTAAGGTCGATATCTACTAGAATAAGGAAAGCCGATTACAAAGTTAGCATGATGAGTCTAGACTAATTTCTTTTCAATGGCTTTTCCACTTAACTTTGCAGGAAAGCAGTTAAAAATGTTGCCAAGCAATACACGCATATTTGTCAAAATTGTTGTTACAATACCACTATGTGATTATTGATGTAATAAGGGTGGCCCCATTTCAATCCCATATAACCTTTTGTATATGAATGAAAATGGACATGGAAATCTTCAGTCCTTGCATCAAGAACTATCTAAGCTGGAATAGCTCAAAAGTCAAAATTCGAAACCCCAGTTTAATCAACAGGCTCCACAATTTCATTTTTTGAATATCTTAACACATAATAATGGATATAAACCATTCACACCTTAAACAATAAGCAGTTGCAATGCATAGCTTCTGAGGACTACATACAATAATTGGGCATATGATAGAGTTCTTACACTCATAGGTAGTTAACCTTCCACAGCCCTTGTGATGGTAATGATGATCTTGATATGAACAAACGTAAATTGCAAGTTATTCACAGTTCTCAATTATTGAGTAAATGAAGTAGTCTGACTTCTACCATCGCACTCTACATAGGAAATCAGCCTTGCAGAAGGAGGATAGGGCCGAAATCAATGCAACTCATGTTATAAAATAATCAGGGGAAATTGGAAAGTACAAAAGGATATCTGAATTGCTCTGTTTTGGAGGAATAAAGTCAGATTCCCCAAGAATTTGGAGGAAAATTGCCCAAGTCTGGGAGATGGTGATTCGTAACACAGGCTAAACAACAATTCATTGTTTTGCATAACATGGCAAAAGAATCAAAATACTGGCCTAGAAATCGACATTTCTCTCTCCAAGTGAAGTTGGTGAAGACAAACAGCTGAAAATGTATATATGTAAGGGTTCTAGTGCCAAATCTGGCTGACTGAGCAGCCGTTTGCCATCTATTTTATAAGATTCTGCCAAATCATGATTAACTGGAGTTAGAATTTGTTTACTGCAGCTAGGATTAGAGTTACTTTCATTTTGCCATAAATATGAGCTCAAAGCTCATTTGTAAAGATCATTTTGAATAATTTTGAAGACTATTTGCTCTATGCATCAGACTTTTATTTGTATTTCTACTGGAATGAATGGCTAAACTGAGTAGCATTTAAAGATCGATTGTATGTGTTCACCTTTTTATCTTGAAATGAATGATATTTGTGTCTCTGTCTGTTTGTCTCTTGTTAGTCATCTTTATTTATTGTACCACAGATCCATTCGAGGTTTGATGCACTCAAGCCGCTTGTTCTTCTGAGGGTGTTGATTGGATTGCACTAATCTGGATACAGTAACCCAACTATATTTACTTTCATGCATTTTGTTTTATTTCTCTTCCCTTTTTCCCTCAATATTTGATTAGATTGTTAGATTTAGAAAGGAACCAGCCTTCTGCAGAAGTTGAGAAGAATACATCTCTCTTCTCCAATGTTGACTGTGTTGTATGGGTGCAATCAGGAGATCAGACACATCCATGGTCCAACAAGAAATGCATGAACCTAATACAGTATTACTTCAGAAAATAACAGGCTTAATGTAAACTACAAAAAATATACCATAGACTACAGACTTACCTTTTCCCGATAGACAGAAACAAGCTCAGGAGGGATGTACAGTTTGCCTTCATCACCCATAACTGGATCACAAACTGATTCACACAAATTCATAAGTAAATTTGACACATGGGCCAGAAATTCAAACTTGAAATTTGCACAAAAAACAATAGAAAAGAAAAAAATACCTGATTCTAAAAAAAAAAACAAGAAAAAGCACATTACCTTCAATAACTAGCAATATTTTCCACCACTGTCATTAATTACGTCTAATTAAAAAAGTACTAAAAAATGTTTACCATATATTAGATCTGGATTAACAGACCGCAGCTTCTCAACAACCCGCAAGATGGTATCCAAGAAGGAAACAGAACCAATATACCCTGTGAAGTCCAAGTACTGAAAATTTTAGCTTCTGTGTTGCAAAAATGTTTGAATACACCTTTAAGACTATGCTAATATTGTGTGAATCAATACCATAATAGCATAAAGTTTAAACCATATAACTGCAAAGATCAACCTATAAATCTTAATTTTTGTGAGTCTCATCACAAAAACATTGCTATGTACTGAAACAATATTGAAGTAATAGATTGCAATTTATCATTGACGATTCTAGAGAAACAAAAAGAATTTTTACATGGAACAAACAATTTATTGTTTTTAGAATTCAACAACCTCTAGGTAAATATCAGTAGATGCAGATTCTTGATCACACCTGTTAATAAATGCGTATAACACAAAAGGTCATTTGCCTGGAGACCTTCTATCAAATCCCAGAGCTGCTCCCCATTTAGCACTTGTCCTCTGACCGTTGGGTATCCTGCACTCTCCTACAAAACCCTTCTGCTCCCTCAGTCTGTAGGCCTAAACCTTTGTTAAAGTTTCAAAAAATTCTATAGAAAAATAAAACACCTATATAAATTACTAAGCCTCTCGTTTCAAGCCTAACAAAGGGAGTTTTGCAAAGCAGCTTGCCTGTGTGATTGGAGAACTGAACTGAATTGATAGGATCCACATCAAAGCCAAGAAGTTGCAAAGGAAATACGGCAGCTTTATTTCCAACATATCCCTATTTTGCAAAAAAAAGTAAATGAACTAGAATTGGACTACAATAATTAAATAAAACTTAAGTTTTCAAAGTAGAGAGAATGCATAAACTAGTAAGCAAATTTCTTTCTTTAAAGAGCACAAAGTAATTTACATCTCAAGAATTGTAATTGTCAAACAAAGGTATTCAAAAGAAGTGACCAAGTCTATGAATAGAAATTAATTGGCAAGAATCCAAAAAGGATTTATCAAGAAAAATTAGATCAAATGGCAAAAACTTGCACAAAACTTGAACAAGCTTTAGTAACAACAATTATGACCTTTTTTAAATAAGATAAGGAACATTTGAATATCAACATCTTGAATAATCAGAAAAGCCACTGTTAATTGGAGTTCTTGTTAACAAGCCTAGCATTGTTCAACACATATTTTGAATTGCAAAATCCACAACAAGGCAGCACAATGAATGGTCACATTAACCAACTTTCCAGCTGGCTGCATAGAGCAACAAACTATGTATGAGTCACTTGCTCTATATTTTTGACTCAAGGAAGCTCCGCCTACAAGCCACATATCAGAGAAGGATGCTTGTCAACTCAATTTCTTAAAAAATTCACAATAAGCCAGCACAATGAATGCTTATATTGACCAACTTTCCAGCTGGCTGCATAGAACAACAAACTATGTACGAGTCATTTGCTCTATATTTTCGACTCAAGGAAGCTCTGTCTACAAGCCACACATCGGAAAAGGATGCTTGTCAACTCAATTTCTTACAAAATTCACAACAAGCCAGCACTATGAATGCTCATATTAACCAACTTTCCCATAAAGCAACAAAGTATGTACCAGTCATTTGCTCTTTCTTTTTACACAACAGAGCTCTGCCTACAAGGCACACATTGGGAAAATACACTTGTCAGATCAAGTTTCTTAATCACTTTGCGGGTTCTGAATTATAATTAACGAAACACTTTGGGTTCTGAATTATAATTAACGAAACAAAAATTTGACATAATAGAAGATAGTAAACAAATTGTGACTTTGACTGGAAGGCCATTCAATTTATTTGAGTGCAAACAATTCTCTTCTTAAGCTAATTCCCAAACAGAAATCAAGGAATGAAAATGTACACAATAATTTTTTCCTCTATAATCTCATCCAACTCTGAAAACCTACAATACCAAAGCTTGAAAATTGATTCTCATCCTTAATCCTTTTTATTGTCCACAGACATTTGGTATGATTAAATGTATATATGTCCTTCCTAACTTTCAGGATGTTTATAGCTTGAAAGCCTAACTAGAAAGAGCACCTCACTCGAACATAAACAGCACTTTGACTGCTTGTTAGTCGTAAGATGAGGGAACAAATTATTGGATTCTTGGCATGCCCATTTCTTCAGACTAAAGCTGTTACACACCCGACAATAAACCTGCTGCTGCAAATGCCGTAGAACCACAGAAATCCAAAAGTGAAAGATGGATAAAAATCTAACTCTAAACTTGTAGAACAGGAGGGCATGTTGCGCCATCGCCGCCGGTTACGTTAAAAAGTTTACCCAGAGCAACTGGAGGTTATAGTGGCAGCGAGAAGCACAATTCAAGCCCACGAAAAGGCGATGAATAATTTAATGAGTTACCGATTCCTCTACTATAAGCAAAAAAAATCTAACTCTGGACAAAAACTGAATTAGCACTACTAAATGACAGTGCTCTAGAAACTGAAGAATGAGATCTGAACAGCTGCAAAAATCTGAGGCATCGAATTAATCTGAAAAGTTCAAATATATGCTGAGAATTGAAATATGAAATTTATTTGCAGCTAAAAATCAATTTTGCTAGAAATTAAATATCCAAAATTTTTAAAAAGATGAAATCTAGAACTTCTGTAAAAACTGAAATCTGTAGGGCTATGAAATTTTAACTGAACTATTTTTTCTCTTGTCAGCCCATCAACTGGACAATTGCCAAGGGCAAGTAGCCAAAAATCCCCTGGATGCAAGACAAACAGTATCCATCCTGGACCCCAATTAGCTTCCTTCCCTCGTGAACTTTTCTAAGTCCTCATGGACCACCCCTAGGGGGATCCATCTCCTATCCTCTTCTTTAATGGCACCAAAGTTTGCCAGCCAGTCTGCTGGTTTGTTACCTTCTCTAAAGACATGAACAAAGTCAACTTCTTCAAAATACTTCACAATCTCTCTAATATCTTGCACAATGTAATCAATTTGCCAATTAGCTTCTCCCTCCTTTTTCAAAAGATTGATAATATTCAAGGAGTCTTCTAGCAATGTTAAATCCACACACCCCTTTTTCAAAAGAATATTCAAGGAGTCTTCTAGCAATGTTAAATCCACACACCTCTTAAGGGTGCGTGGATTTAACATTGCTAGAAATACATATTAGAGAATTAGTGAAAAGGATAAACTTTCCTGCAGGAGTGTGGATGTTGAATCAAACAAAATGATTCTCCATGAACAGTATGGATGTGTCCTTAGATGACATACAATTGTTGCAAACTTGTGGACAAGCACTTCAAACAAAGCATGAAGACACTTAAAGCCTATGCAATTTTATATATTTAACTCCCACTTTATGCATGTAGAATAGTTAGTTTTAAAAAAAGCATTGCCAACTAGCAAAAGAGTATGACAAACTGATAAGACCACATTAATTACCAAAAGCACAATTGATATTAAATGAAATATTTTCACTATCCTTCATGGAAACTGAATAGGATTTATAGGACAGGGGAAAAGAGAGGAAAAAATCAATTTCACAAATAAGTTTTTCCTTTTTCCTCTAGCTCAGCTGCAATTCATTTCAATATTGTCACTACATTAATCCACAAAGGTCCTTTTTGCATTATTTCTGTGATGTTTGAAAACCTCTTTAAGACATCCACCCATTCCTGTAGATGGCAAACTTAATAACTTGTATAAGCTGCTCAAGTCATCATGTTGAACAAATACTTGTGTCTTAGATTTTAATGTATAGGATAATGTACCATCACTATCCATAGCATCTTCTTGCTTGCAGGGTAAACAAAAGCATTCTTCTTGACTAATATATTCCATTTTCCTTTTTCAATTGCTAGATGATGAGAGCTTAGTCTAAATTGACTGGTAATATAACTTTTTTGTATTGAGATCTTCTCCTCGAGGTGATTTTGCTCATTTTAGGTGGGTGACCATTTAATTGACCTGACATTTGTGAAATCTCATATTCTACTAGGATCTTGCAAAAAGAATATCTATTATTATTGTTGTTGTTGTAGTAGTAGTATAGAGTCTCAAATTCTTGAAAAATATTCTGGCAAATCATTTATACTAATTTCCCCTTTTTTAATCCATTTCATGCCCATCATGGCACCAACCTTTCTCTTGAATTGTAATAATCGATTGATAAGTTGATACTGTAATCTGCTTTGATCCATCTGCTTTATTTTAGTTATATATATTAAAAATTACACAATGTCATTCGGTCTACTGGTAACATTCATGATTCTGACAATGTCATGAGGTAAAGGGTTTGAACCCTATGTTCTTCTAGCAAAGAATTTTTTGGACTTTTTCGACCTTTTCCGAGCTTCTTTGGATAGGCTTAGACCCCAAATAGAACAGCAATATAAAACTACTGCTTGTACCCCATATTTTAAAAAGGAATTTTTTTAATTTCTAATTCCATAACTGAATTTGTCTACATTTATCTAGCATGGTGTAGACAACTTTCATACTTTCTATTATGCATTTCTCTACACAAGCATTCCACTTGTAGCTAGAATCAAATTTGCTCACCCTTAAATGTGATACTTAAGTCTTTATTTTGAAAACCAATAACCATTACCTTTGTTTTGCTTACATAACTTTCATCTCAGAGTAGCTGTAAAATTAGTCTAGTACTGTCAAATGTCTTTGCAAGCTATCTTTAAGTTTTTCTAGTAGCACAACAAAGCATACCCTGCAATGCATACACCCCCTATCCCATCTCTTCTAATCCACTATCTAATTCATCTCTGACTAAAACAATATGTGGGTAAGAGAGGGCAGCCTTACTTTATATAATAAAACTTCCTTAACAAACCAAAAAAAAAACGAGGCAGGTAATAAAAAATATTATTATAGCACCTAGACTTTGAAACATAATTTCTTAAGTACCCTTCCAAACATTCTTTAAAAATCATTCTCCATTTGTTTAAGGGTGATAGATGGTACTTGGGATTAAGGAGGTCCTCAACCATACAAACAGCTTCTTCATTAAAAATATTGAAACTGATCACAAACAATGTTCTTTGGAAGTATGCACCATATAGATATGTTGGATAATTTGATCAGCAACTTGTGAAACTTCTTTGTTACTTCCTTTGGCATCCATCATAATGAAGAGGCCGTACTTTCAACTAATCAAGTAACAAATAGAATTCTTCCAGGTACGCCAACAATGAAGCTTCACTAATGAATTCCACTTTCGGGTTGGGAATGGCCAAAGGCTACAACAAACTCATCAATTTCTCCATGCTATTCCTTTGGCAAGTTTCATATGAAATTTTGAAGTGTCTTACTTCTTTCAGCTCCTTTTAAAATAATTCTTATGTCGTGATAGGTATTGAAGAAGCCAATAGGTAAGGAATGGCCAAAACTTTCTAGCCTACTCTCCTTCCAGAAAGCATCTACCCACTCCAACATCCATCCCCACTCTCGGGTCTCCTTTGCAAATCCACTTTACAATATCCCTGCCAAGCTGAACTTCTATGGTCTATACTCCTTTCCCTCCTCCTCCATTTCTCCCATTATAATATTTGGAGAGCTATTAGGAGGCTTTTGTCATGCCCCCCTTTTTTCACCCTTGGGCCATGGATGTACCCTCTTGCTCTTAGACTCAAATATTCAATGGACCTTGATATGGTCATTTACTTTTTCCTGCTTCAAACATTATTTGGATATGTGGACTTGAATTTTCATTATGGATGAGATATTTTACATGCTTTAAGCTACCAAGCAAATAAAATGGGTAATGTTTATATATATCTTGTGGAGCATTAATATTAATTATAAGAACCATGTTATGGCCATGCTAACATTTTTTATGTGTTTGATGACAATGAGATGTATAATTAGTTAATGCTATTAATTAATTGTGTCGACAGTCTAGTTATTAATAAAGTGTAACTTCAAAGAATTACTTAAATTTTAAATTTTAAATTTATTAAGATGGATATGAATGACCTCCCTCTCACCCTTTCTCAAGAGAGCTCCAAAAGGGACACATGTCAAGACCCTATTAGAGGACTCTTTATTTTAAGAAACATCTTTATAAGAGGGATAGAAAAAGGGGGGGCTAGTTCTCAACTGGTTGGAAGGAGAGGAAAAGTTGTAGGAGAAGAGGAAGAACTATTGCATTTTAGGGAAGATTCAACAAGTCTACAGTTATTGGAGCAGTTGGAGGTAAGGTCTCAGACCCATTTCCTTTCTGTGTATGTTAATTGGAGATAGTGTCACTTCGAAAAGTTCTTAAATTAAAAGTTTTAAATTTATTAAGATGGATATGAGTGACCTCCCTCTCACCCTTTCTCAAGAGAGCTCCAAAGAAACACATGTCAAGACCCTATTGGAGGGCTCTCTATTTTATGAGATCATTTGTATAAGAGGGAAAGAAAAAGGGGGGGCTAATTCTCAACTGGTTGGAAGAAGGAGAGGACGAGTTGTAGGGGAAGAGGAAGAACTAAAGCATTTTAGGGAAGCTTCAGCAAGTCTACAGTTATTGGGGCACTTGGAGGTATGGTTTCAGACCCATTTCCTTTCTGTGTATGTTAATTGGAGGTAGGGTTTAAAATTTTGGACTTGCTTTTTATGCTTACATTTCTATTGCATTCTAATTTGTGTAGAGAATGAAGTATTATTCTAGAGGAAGTATCCTTAGCATTTTATGCCAATATAGACTCGGATTTAAGATATTACAGGCAATGCAAGGTAAATTGGTGTTAAGAGTTCAACACTTTAAAGCAAAAGGATATCTTTCAGTATTTAGTATTCTCGTGTGCGTGCATTTTTCTATTAAAATTTATTATGGTTAAATACATTACTATAAATAAATTACTGTTGGAATTGGGAATGGATATCCATTTTGTGGTATTTACTTTGTTGTTTATAAATAGTAATTTCTATGGTATCCCCTGCTTGGATTTTGTGTTTGTTATTGAAAATGAAGTCAAGAGGACCACGATGTGAGGGAATTTTGTGATGTGATGGATTGAGTCATTTTTTGATCTTATGAGAGGACCTAGCTAAATCTGGAGGAGGGAGTCCCTCTAAATTTAGCAAGATGGGCCACAAATTGGCAAAAGGGGGTGGGTCCCTTACCAAAGTTCAATCCCTCCATTATTTTGTTCCTATTCCTCCAACAAGTGTATAAGACTAGGATTGGCTAGTGCATGACCATGGCAACCAGTCCAACCCATCCCAGAGAGATGGTGTTGTGAAGCATTTTGCATATTTATATTATCTTATTTGGGTATAGCATGATGAGAGCAACCCATCCAACCATCCTAAAGGAGATGGTGCTATGAGTCACTTCTCATATTTATATGATCTTATTTGGAATATATGATCACGCCAACCAGTTCAACCATCCTAGAGAGCTCATGTTATGAGTCATTTCCCTTATTTATAATCTTATTTGGGTAGAGTGCATGGTCTTAGCAATGAGTCTAGCCCATCTTAGAGAGATGTTGTGAGTCACTTCTCATATTTATATTACCTTATCTAGATAGTGCATGACAATCCTAGTCGAACCCACCTTGGAGAGAAGGTGCTATAAGTCACTTCCTATATTTATATTATCTTTTCTAGTGCCATTGGCCACATATATGCACATGTTAAGGATGGATTCCACTTCCAAGTTCGCAAGTAAAGACCTTTTGGGTATACCTAGTTTGGAGAAAAGGATGTTGGATGAAGTGGGTTTGGTGGCCTCAATCGAGGAGGATGAGGAAGGGACGGGCTACGGCCCGATGACCGGTTTGGAATTAGGTAACCCACTATGTGTTTACAGGATATTAAATCCTGCTCTTAAGTATTTAATGTGTAAAATTCTAATTTTGTAATACGAACGATTTTCTTCTCTATGTAAAAATAAAAACATTAAGTATATTCTAGTTTCTCTACTCATTCCTCATACACTTAAGCAAAAAAGTAATGTCAAGGGGGGTCCTTACAACTTTGAACTAGTATGATTATTGACTGCAAGAGGATCCAAGCTAAGTTCCTCAAACATAGAGTTAATTCTCTCCTTTAACTTGTTGCCAACTTGTTCAATAATTTTTTGTGCTCAAGGTTCCCCACATTATAGTCTCCAAACATCACCCACCACATTCACAAATCAAGCGACACCTCCAGTCCAAGTTATTACAAGACAATTCTAATTAGGCATACATTAGCTACGTTGTATGCTATTGTGTTGGACATGAAAATTCAGCCCATCTGGAACATGATCATTTTAGAGCAAGAGGACAGACCGATTATAGGTAACACTTTGTGACCATTGATCAAATCCTCACCCTTTGGGCTATAATTGAGGGGACTCATTCACAATCTTCTAAGTTCTTTCACTATTTTGTGGACTTTTGAACCCCTATAATTCTATTCTCAAATAGCTCCTCTAAAATGTTCGAGACATTAGTAGTTTAGAGTTTATGATAGTTGCCAATGTAAGTTTATTGTGGACCCCTTTCATACATAGCATAGTCTTTCTAACTTTGTTAGGAGCACTATCAATGTCATGCAAGGATGCCCCCCTTTCACCAACCTTTTTTGTTATCTATATTGATGAACTAGACAAGTTCCTTAAATGACTTGCACATTGGTGATGGTTGCATGCTTCACCATGTCTTAATTGTCATTTTTCCTTTTACTAGCACTCATCTCTTATACCCCTAAGAAGGGTCTTCGATGACAACTTGATGCTCTAACTTGTTTCTACGCGTATCAGCAGCTTGTTGTGAATCTTGGTAACAACAAGTTTATGGACTTCAATATCTCCAAGGAGGCTCTATCTAAGTTTTAAATCTTCTATAAAGAGGAGTCGACGGAGATTACCACAACCTCTTCTTGCTTGGGTAGTTTGTAGGTTTGTCTTTTAGTTTGAAGCATGTTGCTCATGTGTAATTGTGTAAGGAGTATGCCTAGCTTTAGTTTAAGAGCACCAATGTTTCTAAATATATTCCTAGGACATCCCTTTAAAGATAAGCCTCTTCAACACCCAAATCAAGGCCATGGTTCTTTATGTTGGTTGTGCAAGGAGTATGCCTCACTTTTAGTTTTAGAACACTAATGTTTCCAAATACATTCCTAGGATATCCCTTTAAAGATTAGCCTCTTCAACATCATCATCAAGGCCATGGTTTTTTATGGTTCAAAATTTTGGGGGCCTAATTTGAGTGTAAACTATTGGGATCAAATTGAGCGGTTCCAAACAATCGTGCTTCCACATACCATTCATTTTAAATTGGTTGTCCTACATAGTATTCTTCTTGTCAAATTTGACCTTTTGTCTCGTGACCATTTTCATATTTGTGTTCTACCTCCACAAACTTCAATCTTTAGACTACTTGCTTGGCTTAAAGGTAAAGTAGTTTTTAATGTCCATAAGACCATAGGCCATATGAGATGACCCTCATAGAGGATGTTGTTTACCCAATATATGGTTATCCAACCATACTCCTATTACCGAAGCATTAGTGTACAACCCCACCCCCCACAGGATTCAAACCTTGGACCTCTATTCAAAGTACCAAAGTCTCCATCATTCATTCATATGGTGAGATTGCTTCTTCAAGTCCCACTAGGCACCAATGTTGCTAGTAAGCTCAATTCCCTCCTCCAATCCATTAGCATTCCCATCAAACAACTTCCTCCCTTCAAGTAATCCTTAGATGTACCCAATCGTCTATGTGTTTCCAAAGAAGTGATGCACAAAATCATTAGGTAGGACATATATAGACAATTTATTCAAGTCCCTTGGATTTCTCCTCCACAACCTTTGCCCTAAGTTAACTTCTTGCACTATATGCTTTTTGTGGATTGTTGATAGCATTATCCCCTTACCAAACTATATCTTTATCGGTCACATGGTTTGCAAATCCCCTAGGTTATTTAAGGCGTTGCTCCCACGGTCCTACCTGCTTCGTGTTGACACATTACCATGCTATGTCAGGACAATATTTGTCTTCTCTTCTACTACAAGATCCGTAAGAGATATTTTCTTTATAGAGACACAGGATTCTCTCACCACTTCCAATTCCTTGATCAACTATGCTTGGTTTGTTTCCTTCATGAGGTTGTTACTCTTTGACTATAAGCATCATAAGAGATTTCTCAACCCACCAAGCTGATTACTTCTTTTGTTGTTGATGGTGCTAAACACCCCCGTAACTCTAATACACCCTCAACCATAGATGGCAAGTAATTAAGAGAACGCCTACCCACCCCTTACCAATATCATTCTCAAAATCTCAATCCCTAGAGGGTACTCATGTTTCTCCACAACATTAAATCACAAATTGAGCTTCCCATAGACAAACAAACCAATATTTTCATTCCACCTAGTACCTTATCACCCTTGCATGCTATGAGTGATAGCATCACAACAACAGAAAATACACATCTACTATGGAGGAACATTATTTTTTGTCATGCAATCTTTGTACCGAGATTATCTCCTCCATAAAATATTATTGACTATTTATGTCGCTTATGTAAATTATTATAATTTCAATTTCCATTTCTCACACACTTTAAATTTAAGATTGGCTGCAAATGTGCTTGAATCTTTTATTTAATAAGTTATATGTAACTTCTATTATCGAAACATTAAATCTACCATTAGGTCAATTAGACAATATCCAAACCAAATTTCCATGAATCGTTTCCAACTCACCTTTCTACTAAAAGATATTTCTTAGCTCCCTCTTCTTCTTCTTCTCAAGTCAATTTTCCTCTATCAAATCCTTAATATCATTCTCATTGAAATAGGATCTCCCTCAGCCAATTAAATCTTAGAATTTGAGTTTTGCCAAGCAAAAGATCAACATCATGATTTGCTAGATTATTTGCCACCTTATTTCCTTCTCTATAAATATGCTAACATTTCTACAATATCACCTTCATTAATAATTAAAAAACATAAAGAATAATAATATTGTTGATCCAATCTCCATATGCTTTTTTCTTAACAACATCAATAATGATATATAAAACCAATGCTAACATTTCCATGATAATGCCTCCATTGATTGAAGAACGTTAAGAATAATGATATTGTTTATTCAATTCCCATATCTATTTTTTTTGACAATATTGGTAATGATCTATAAAAAAAACCCTCAATTGAAATTTATATGTAGCATTTTTAAAGCAAACTTGATCTCTATAAGAAGTGCCCCAACCTCTACATGGTTGAAGTTCATATGATTTTGAGTAGGTGAGGACAAATTTGCATTCATCAGTAGGGAACACTACCTCTCTACCTCTCACCAACTATCCCAAGGCTTCTTTTGAAATCATAATCAAAATTACGTTTGATAAACCCCAACTATGAAAAACTTCTATTTTACCTTTTATAGATGAAAATCCTTCTTCTAACTCCATTACCACATATTACCCCTACAAATATATTCAAAACCTATAACCAAGAGGCCAACACATCTCTTCCAACACTTGAAACTTATCTTGATGAGCACCACGCCTACAAACACTCCAAGAAAGATAACAATACAAAACCAAACTTGGATATGATTCCAAGACTTGTTCTAGAAGATTTTATTGTTCCTTTCAAACCAAATATTCAAGCGAAAAATGGCAAGACCAATTATCCACAAAATGCCTAACGCATTTGCTTCAAAACAACTAAGTCAGCATTGCATCAATGCTTCCAAATGTTGATGTTGCAACCCAACAGATTACAATTTCTTGAAAAGGAAACCCCAAATAATGGAAGCAGATTTTGTTTTAGCCTACCCATTCCCCATGCTCCCAACATGAGGTTGACAATTAAATTTTAACTACCTTTCCTCCAAATCTCAATGTAGCCAAAGGTTTTCACTTCTGAACTCAAAAGTGGAATACATACTTGAAATGTGTATACTTGAAATGTGTATAATTTAAATATGAAAAGTGACTCACAACACCATTTCTCCAATATGGACTGGACTAGTTGCTATAATTATGCATTACCCAACCCTAAGTTTCATACACCCTATCAAGAAATAAAAACAAAATAATGAAGGTGTTGAGCCTTGGCAAAGAATCCACCCCCTTTTGCCAAACTGTGGCTCACATGCTAAAGTTAGAATAACTTCCTCCTCTAGATTTAGTTAAAGGGTAAAATAAAGTAGTTTTTAACGTCCACAAGGCCATAGGCCATATGAGATGACCCTCATGGAAGATGTTGTTTACCCAATATATAGTTATCCAGCCATAATTTGGTTACTGAAGCATGGTGTACAACCCCAACCCCTGTAGGATTCAAACCTTAGACCTCTACTTAGAGATCTAAAGTCTCCACCGCTAGGCCACTTAGGTTGTACACAAATTAGAGGAACTCCCTCCTCTAAATTTAACTAAGACCTCTCGTAACAAACAAACAATGATTTGCCTCATTACAATAGAAAATCCCATCGAATAGGAACCCTCTTAACCTCATTTTCAAAGAACAAATATAGAATCAAAACATGGGATACCATAAAAGTTACTATTTACAAACATGGAGGTAAATTCCCTTAATGCACATTCATTTCGAAATTCTAACAATAATTATTCTACAACACATACTATATAAATCATAAATAAATATTAAACAGCAATAGGCATACATGCACAATACTACTTCATGAAACATTTCTTTTCTTTTTTAAACCCTTAACCCCGATTTGCACTGCATACATTAAATCTGAGCATACATAGACATAGAATACTTAAAGTACTATCTCCAAAGTAATACCTTGGTCCCTAAATAAATGTAGATTAACCTGCAACAAAACATCATATACAAAAAGAGCAAATGCAGAATTGAAAACACTCTCTTTAATTCTCTCTTGCAATCCCCAATATTTACCACACAAATTAACATGTGCAGATATAAGACCCTATCTTCAATTGCCTTGATAATGGTAAACTTGTTGAAGTAATCCCTCCATTATAACAATTTTCCTTCTCTGCTACTGCTCTTCTTCTCCTTTTCCTAAACTTGTTCAGGATGAGCCCTCCCTTTTTTCTTCATCTCTTTTACAAATTTTTCATAACTAAACAGAGTGCTCCAATAGAAACTTGACATATGACTCCTCCAATAGGAACTTAACATGTGTCCCTTTAGAGCTCTTTTTTAAATATGGGCAAGGGAACTCAGTCGTCTCCAAAACCTTCATCTTAAGAAATCCAAAACTTCTAACTTAAATTAACTTTCTTCAAGGGTACTTTATTAAAAACTAGCTCATGGTCACAATTTAATCAATCCCATTAACTAATTATACATATCAATACAACGATCAAATAAAGGGTTTAGGCATGTCCATAATATGGCTCCTATAAATACCCATAATGGATACCATAGTAGTAAGTCCTTAGGTTTTCATCTAGGAGACTCATGTTCAAACCCGGTAAGAGGGGACCGGGACCCCTCGTAAAAACCTGTGCAAACTCAATTTTTAAGATCCGTGAGGGATACCATAGTGGTAAGTGTTTCGGTTTTCATCCAAGAGACCCAAGTTTAAACAACGATAAGAGGGGACCAAGACCCCTCATAAAAACCCGTGTAAACTCAATTTTGAGCTTATTAAAAACAAATATGACTCCTATAAATAATTAAAATGTTCCAACTAATATGAATAAACGTTACTCATTCAATTTTTCCAAATATCTCGTAACATTAATATTCATAACATAAAGTCCACATATGATAATATGCATCTAATTTCTATCAAATGGTGTTATCTCAACTCGTTAAAATCCTAAAATATCGAGGAGACTGAGATTCAAATCTTGTCAAGCAATACATGCATAATTGCCAAGCTAATGTAATACCACTATATGGTCAGGATGTAATACAAGTGGCGCCCATTTCAATCTCATACAACCAATTAAAAAAATAATACGCATCTAATCTTTAAAGGAAAGAAATGCACATGCTCATATCAAAACTGTAATCAAGGTCCAAGATCTAATGAAGATCTGAGTCCAAAATTGACAGGGTACAGCCATGTCCCAAGGGTGGAAAAATCGGGCATGACGTAAATGATCCACACTGTAAAGGGTCAAATATTCAAATATTATGCCTTTCAAAAGAAGAACAACACTAATACTGAGGGAGAATGGAACTGTGCATGTACTCCATCAGGCATTAATGTCCTAAGTGACTGAGTCCTGAACAAGCCAAGCACCATTATAACCTAATGTTATTTTAATACTTATGTTCATATCATCGTTATAATCCAATGTTACTTTAATACTTCTGTCCATACCATACATACTGTTCAATTCAAAGAACTGCCACAGAAGGTGACAATCAATGCACAAAATGCTACTTAACAAAAGCAAAAGTGCACAATCTTAGGTCACTACGCCAATTTCCATTTGAAAGAGTTCAAAGTAAACGATTTTTAATGCGTTTGGTTTTCATCACCACAAATTTTCATACTTGATAGACAAATTGAAAACCTAAGCTACTATACTCATTGAGAATTTATCCAAACTTAATTAACCGAAAATCTAACCTACTTTTGTTCCTTCAACCTAGGATCCCTTCAAAGTTTTAAGCGGGATCACTTTTTCATGATATCTACTAATCAGTAAGTCTATCTGCAGAAGTCCGATCCTCATCCTGCTTTCAGCCTCTGAACAGTACAAAAAAAAAAAGTAAACAGCTTCGTCCCCGACTGTACGTATATTGTCTGTACAATTTGTCTTCAGACCACTCAATTCAACACACCAAATCATTATTGAACATTACCATATGTTATTTTTAGCTCACAAGTTTTTTTTATCATTATTGAATGTTATCATATGTTATTTTTAGCTTACAAGTGTTTGCATTATTGAATGTTATCATATGTTATTTTTAGCTTACAAGTGTTTGCTTTTTTCTTTTTGGAATTAGCAAACCGGATAACTTAGGTATGCCATCGACGGAAGTCCAAGAACAATTTACAGACACTTACCAGTTTAAAAAACGATTTCGATGTCACAGCGTATGAAAACGCCGTCTTTGCATTCAAAATCCCAAGCAAAGGGAATCATAAATAGACAAATAATCCAAGTTAAAAAGTCAACCAATCATACACAAAATAATCGCAGTCAAATTGTTACTAAGCGCTTTCAACCAATTAAAAATGAATTTAACAAACAAAAAGAAAAGTCATTCTAACCCTTATGTCCAGACTGAACCCTAGATAATACAGAAAAATTTTGGCCACCTGAACAGTATGGGACTGGATGCTGAGAACACGGCCTTTGCCTTTGGGCAGAGCAACGCAGAGAGGGGGAGCCATTCGAACCTGCGACCTCGACGTTTTTGAGAACCTGCAGAAAAAACCCGGGTCAAAATACAAACCAAATATTAGAAGGGAAAAAAGAGATGGAGAGAGGGATATTTATAATATATATATAAAAGAAAAAGCGTCGAATCGAAATGAAATGTGAAAGATTTTCCGGACCCTGCTAAAAGACGGACGGCTGCGAGCCCTCTTGAATGTGGCAGCGTGCAGAGCGAGCGCATGAATGTGCCCTACAACAACAATACGCAGATGTTCGTTGATTTTTTCCTCTTTTGGCTTTTTCTAGAAAGAGCTCTTACTGGAGCATATGGGGGTGAACAAAACATTTATAGTCGACCAACGGCGTGGCAGGTGACCTTCGACGAAAAAGACGAAGCTTTCATTTCCCAAAGTCAACCAACGGCGTGGCAGGTGACCTTCGACGAAAAAGACGAAGCTTTCGTTTACGAAAGTCAACCAACGGCGTGGCAGGTGACCTTCGACGAAAAAGACGAGGCTTTCGTTCCCTTTCCGAAATCCACACTAAGGGGGCCACCCACTTCAGATTTTGAAGAAATGAAATGAAAGTTAACTTTCGTACTAGTTGAGACAGAACAATGGTAAAGGCTTCAGGTTAAAACCACAGCCTAGCTTCGGCCGATAACTGTTGGTATAATTCCTTGTCGGCCAATGACCGTCCATATAATTCTTTGAAGGATTTTGGTATAATTCCTTGCCGGCCAATAACCGGAGGATTTTGGTATAATTCCTTGCCGACCAATAACCGTTTGGAGGATTGGGGTCGATGACCGTCCATATAATTCTTTGGAGGATTTTGGTATAATTCCTTGCCGGCCAATAACCGTTTGGAGGATTGGGGTCGATCGTTATATTAAAGTTCTACTCACTTTATTTATGTGAGCAGTTAAGGTTTCTAAAACGAATCTAAATTCGTTCTAGAGTACTAACCAAAAATAAATGAAGGTTGGAAACTTAGAATAAGGTTTTTGAAGTTGGAAAGAAGATGTTAGGGTTTTGAGTATTATTATGATTTTTAATTTTGGCAAATTAATGTAGAGCATTGGCATCACATAACAACTAGTGCTGAGAATGATTCACAAGGTAACTTTAGTTCTCCTAATGTAATTCTTTCTTTGCCTGAAGTTGATGTTGTATGTCACAATTTAATTTAGAATCTCTCACCCTTGTCGGGTATTTAGTTGGACGCATCCCTAATGAGTCTTCCCTTAGGGCCTGGGTATTTCGTTGGATGCATCCTTAACGAGTCTTCCCTTAAGGTCTGGATTAACACAGCTTGAACTCCTCATGGAGTCAAGCTAACGATGGTTCAAAACCTTACGAACGGATTTTTTCTATTTCACTTTGTGGAGACAACCCATGCTAAGGTGATTTACGAACATGGCCCCTGGTATATGAGAAGCTCTCTGCTTATTTTTTCTCCTTGGACTCGAATTTTTCTGTTTCTGAGAAAATATCTACCAAATTCCATGTATGGGTGGAATTCCTAGGACTCCCTCTACCTTTGTGGTCCTTTCTCAGTCGCACAAAAGCCCTTCTTGGGCGTGTCATTTTGGTGGAGGCGACAATTTTTTTCATGCACGCCCTCAAAACGTGTTTGCATTGAGATTGATGTTTCTCGAGATCTCAAGGAGTCTATTGACATACAAGTTGGCGACATTGTGTTATCCCAACCGGTCCTCTACATTAATTTGTCCAACACTTGTTTTCGGTGCCAATCCTCAGCACACAAGATCAAAGACTATCCCTTGATGTCGCATAACAAGGACAAGCAAAGCCCCACCACACCGAGTGCACCCACTCCTCAACCTTAGGAGGATGGTTGGATGACTATGGGAGGGTGTAAAAATGCACATTTGCCTACTTTTAAAGATACACAATCCAAGTCGGCACATGTCTCATAACCGGTAACAAGGAAAAAGTTGATCCTGCAGCTGAAACTGCCAACAATGAGGCTCCTCAGTTTCAATAAAGGGTTGCAGTAGTGCTTGGTTCAGAGTCCTCCAATACATTTCCCCCAGTAAATGTCAGGCGCTCCCGCACCCCGAAAAAAGGATCTGTAGAAGATGTTGCTCCAGAGAAGCGACTTCATATAACCAATGTTCAGTTGGGCAATAACTGTAGTGTGTTAAGAGTATCTTAACGGTAGTGAGGATATGTCATTGGATGCAGAGTTATCATCGATGGAATTGACAGTTCCTTTAGAGGAAGCAAAATCTAAAGCTCCCTCCCCTTCTGTGCAGTTTGACATTCTCATAGTCCTCGACAAGAGAAAGAAGATGAAGACACTTTACCTAAAAAATGGTTTCACCCGATGCAAAGCCATCATCAATGGAATTGACGACAGTTCCTCCAGAGGAAGCAAAATCTAAAGCTCTCTCCTCTTCTGTGTGGTTTGACATTTTTATAGTCATCAACAAGGGAAAGAAGATGAAGACACTTTACCTGAAAAACAGTTTCATCCATCTGACCCGAAAGTTCCAATAATTTTGCATTGGCTAGACGTAAAGCTACATGATACCTAAAATTATAGTGCTACAATTTAGGGCTTCTAGTTTATTTTGCTATGTCTAATTATGTTGTGTATTCACCTTTTTAGGAGTTGGTTTCGTTTTGTAAGGGGGTATTGAATAATTGTTTGCTTGGGTTCCCGCTCTATTAACGAGGATTTTTGAGGATTTTTTTTTGGGTGATAATGTTATTCACGTGACGTGTTTATCCGCCTCTTTATATTTGTTTATAAAAATTATATTTTGTGCTTTAATATAATACTTTTTACAATTAAAAAATAAATAAAATAAAGTTGACTTGCAAATATCCACGTTTCACGTGTAGCGTCGTTTGAAAATCTAAAAAAGAAGTTTGGATAGCATATGTATACTATTTAAGGTTTTATAGGTCCTTGGATATGGACAGTCGGTCGGCTAGAATGAGTGTAGATGAAGTTTTGATATTAAAGTTGGTTGTTTTTAATATATTTTTAAAAGGTTGTTAATTTAATTCGCGAAGGATATTGTAGTGGTAAGTTTTTGAATTTTCACGGAGGAGACCTAAGTTAAAACTTTGAAAATTATCCATTTAATTTGTCAAAGATATTGTAGTGGTAAGTTTTTGGGTTTTCATCAAGAAGACCTCAGATCAAACTCCAATAAGAAGGGATGTAAAGTTAATTTTTTTTTTAAATAGTTGATTTAACAAGTTACTTTATATGAAAAGGAAAAATTTGATCCTGCTGAAACTGCCAACAATGAGGCTCTTCAGTTTCAACAAAGGGTTGTAGTAGTGCTTGCTTCAGAGTCCTCCAGTACATTTCCCCCAATTAATGTCAGGCGCTCCCGCAGCTCGAAAAAAAGATCTATAGAAGAAGATGTTGCTCCAGAGAATAGACTTCATATAACCAATATTCAGTTGGGCAATAACTACAATGTGTTAGAGTATCTTAATGGTAGTGAGGATATGTCGTTGGATTCAGAGCCATCATCGATGGAATTGACAGTTCCTCTAGAGGAAGCAAAATCTAAAGCTCCCTCCCCTTCTGTGCAGTTTCACATTATTGTAGTCCTCGATAAGGGAAAGAAGATGAAGACACTTTACCTAAAAAACGGTTTCACCTGATGCAGAGCCATCATCAATGGAATTGACGACAGTTCCTCCAATGGAAGCAAAATCTAAAGCTCTCTCCCCTTCTGTGTGGTTTGACATTTTCATAGTCATCAACAAGGGAAAGAAGATGAAGACACTTTACCTGAAAAATGGTTTCACCCATCTGACCCAAAAGTTTCAATAATTTGCATTGGCCAGACGTAAAGCTACCTGGTACCTAAAATTACAGTTCTACAATTTAGGGCTTCTAGTTTATTTTGCTATGTCTAATTATGTTGTGTGTTCACCTTTTTAGGGGTTGGTTTCGTTTTGTAAGGGGGTATTGAATAATTGTTTGCTTGGGTTCCCGCTCTATTAACAGGGATGTTTTTTTTCGCTGATGATGTTATTCACGTAATGTGTTTATCCGTCTCTTTATATTTGTTTATAAAAATTATATTTTGTACTTTAATATAATACTTTTTATAATTAAAAAATAAATAAAATAGCACCGTTTGAAAATTAAAAAAAAAAATAAAGTTTGGATAACATATGTATGCTATTTAAGGTTTTATAGGTCCTTGGATATGGACAGTCGGTCGGCTAGAATAAGTGTAGATGAATTTTTGATATTAAAGTTGGTTGTTTTATAATATATTTTTAAAAGTTTTAAAAATAAAAGTTTGTTAATTTAATTCGTGAAGGATATTGTAGTGGTAAGTTTTTGGGTTTTCACCAAGAAGACCTAAGTTCAAACTTTGAAAATAAAAGTTTATCCATTTAATTTGTCGTGGTAAGTTTTTTGGGTTTTCACCAAGAAGACCTCAGTTCAAACTCCAATAAGAAGGGGTGTAAACTTAATTTTTTTTTTTAAATAGTTGATTTAACAAGTTATTTTACCTATGTGTTGTAGGTGAGATGGAGAGGGTAGGGCAATCCTTCAAAAGAGGTATTTGGTTCGAATCTCCACCTTACCGAACCCACATTGGATTCTAATTGATAATGCTAATGTGGTAAGGGCATTGTATGTTGTGTTTTAATATAATACTTTTTACAATTAAAAAATAAATAAAATAAAGTTAACCTTCAAATATCCGCGTTTCACATGTAGCGCGGTTTGAGAATTGAACAAAATAGTTTGGATAGCATATGTATGCTATTTAAGGTTTTATAAGTCCTTGGATATGGATAGTCCACTGGCTAGAATAAGTGTAGAATTTGAATTTGTATTAATGTTCATTGGTGATCAAAAGAGGTTAATAGGATTGTAAAGTAAGACATATACAAAACAATGGGAGTGTCTAATGCAACTCCAGAGAACTCTAGAGAAAATAAAGTAAAAAAACAATAAACATAATGACATATGATATGCAAATATAATAAAATTGACCTTCAAATATCCACGTTTCAAGTGTAGCGCCGTTTGAGAATTAAAAAAAATGTTTGGATAGCATATGTATGTTATTTAAGGTTTTATAAGTCCTTGGATATGGACAGTCGGTCACCTAGAATAAGTGTAGAATTTGAATTTGAATTTGTATTAATGTTCATAGGTGATCAAAAGAGGTCAATAGGATTGTAAAGTAAGACATATATAAAGCAACGAGAGTGTTTAATGCAGTTCCAGAGAGAGCTCCAGAGAAAATAAAGTAAGAAAAATAGTAAACAGATGACATATGATATACAAGATTTGTGGATCAAGGATTACTCTCAACATTCAAGGCTGAAGAGAAGTGAGTGATATAAGAGTTGGATGTCGTCGTAGATGTTCTTTGTTGGAGTCGATGACAAGTTGATCTTGTTGTATCTCTGTGATCACCTTGGCGCTTCCTGGTCGTGGCTTCTGGAGGTTGGAAGAATGAAGTGATAAGTCGGGATCCTGTTATCTTATGCAAATTGTTACTAAGTAGTTATTTCCTGAGATTGAATAATACCCGAATGAAAAGGGCAATGCATCTCTAATCTTCATAATTAATCCAATATTTTAGTTTATGGATGTCTCTGAATAAGCAATAATATCTACCTCGTATCTTGTAGTAGATAGGACAGGTGAAAATGAAATGTTCTTCGGATTCCACATCAAGACTGCACAATCTGCAAATACACTGATCTCTGGGGAGATGATGATCTGTCTCAATATGCAGTTGGTGGGAGTAAACTCGTAGCTAAGCTAGAGGAAACCTGAGGTTGTGTGACATCTGTATCAAGTTATATTTTGGAGTAGTGATCAATTCATTCTCTAGTTGGAGATAAAAGTGAGAGTAATGGAGCAGTTTTGGTGAAAAGGTTCATATGGATTAGTCTAAGTAGTTTTTATATATGCTGAGTAAATCTCATCTCAAACATCCTTATTGGAGTATGGTGCATTGACTGATGCTTTAGTAGGAGGAGATCTCATGATGTATAGACCAAGAGATTGAAGTAGAGTAGTAGTCTGAGCATACCAGCAATTCCTGACCCCTTGATTTACCAACTGTCTTGAGGATTGTAGTGCTAAATATGGATATCTTCTCATGTTCAACATACAATGCAATCTACGTAGTAAAGAGACAATAAGAAATATTGTTGTTGTAAGCAATGGACGAGCACCAAACTCAACTAGAATGATGGAATGTGGAACAGTTCTTTTGGAACGAATGAACTTGGACAACATTGAGATGAGGACCCTTTTAATACAAGACCAACCCAACCGTTTGAGGCTAGGGCCCCAAAATTCACAACCATAGAGCAGTGTAGGGGTAAAAAGAGTGTGGAAGTCTGATCTTCGTACTTATGTCCTAAAATTGGAGCTCAAATCATTGCTTTTCCAGAGAGGCTAAGACAACATAACCTTTGTTTAACCTTGCTTGAGATGTAGGGATCAAGTTGAAGGTAGGTCCTGTGAAAAGAACTCCAAAGTATGTGTACGATGTGACAATCTCAACAACCTTCCCTTTATATGTGTTGTGAACAGAAGAGAGATCTTTCTTGGGTAGGTTGAATGTCATGATTTTTGTTTTTTGGAGATTAACTTCTAATGCATGCAAGTCAGAGTATATGCCAAGTACGTCCAGCTGATGTTGAAGTCCTCCTGTTGAATGTGACATTAGGATAATGTCATCACCAATTAGCAAAATGGCAATAACACTACCAAAAAGTAAGCAACATGTACTCTTAGCTAGAGAGTCCATAATGAGCACCTCTAATTCATCAATACACAATCCAAAGAATGTAAGTGAAAGTAGGCAACCTTGTTTAACCTCAATAGTACTATGAACATATTTTGTTCTGAGAGATCCAATTTTAACCTGACCAGTGACTTTTGTAGAGTAGATAAAGTTTTGATGTTAAAGTTGATTGCTTTGACATATATTTTTAAAAGTTTTGAAAATAAAAGTTTGTTAATTTAATTCGTGAAGGATATTGTAGCGGTATGTTTTTAGGTTTTCACCAAAAAAACTTAAAGTTCAAACTCCAATAAGAAGGGATCGAGACCCGACATCGATTCCAAATCTATGTAAACTTAATTTTTTTTTTGTTTAAATAGTTGATTTTACAAGTTACTTTACCCATGTGTTGTAGGTGAGATGGAGAGGGTAGGGCAATCCTTCAAGGGAGGTCCTTGGTTAGAATCTTTACTCTACTAAACAAACATTGGACACCTAAAATCCAGTTAATTATACTAATGTGATAATAGTATTGTCTTTTGTGCCTTAATATATACTTTTACAATTAAAAAATAATTAAAATAAAGTTGACCTTCAAATATCCACGTTTCACGTGTAGCGCCGTTTGAGAATTAAAAAAAAAAAATTGGATAGCATATGTATGGGATAGCATATGTATGGTATTTAAGGTTTTATAGGTCCTACAGTTGGCCGGCTAGAATAAGTATGCTATTTAAGGTTTTATAGGTCCTACAGTCGGCCGGCTAGAATAAGTATGTTATTTAAGGTTTTATAGGTTCTACAGTCGGTCGGCTAGAATAAGCGTAGAGTAGATAAAGTTTTGATATTAAAGTTGGTTGGTTTGATATATTATTTTAAAAGTTCTAAAAATAAAAGTTTGTTAATTTAATTTGTGAAGGATATTGTAGTAGTAAGTTTTTGGGTTTTTATTAAGAAAACCTAAATTTAAACTTTAATAAGAAGGAATCAGGACCTCGACCTGTCATCTGTGTAAACTTAATTTTTTTTTAAATAGTTGATTTAACAAGTTACTTTATCTGTGTTGCAGGTGAGATGGAGAGGATAGGGTAAGGATAGGACAATCCTTTAACGGAGGTCTTTGGTTCAAATCTCCAATTGATTATGCTAATGGAGTCAATACATTGTATTTTGTTCTTTAATATAATATTTTTACAATTAAAAAATAAATAAAATAAAGTTGACCTTCAAATATCCACGTTTCACGTGTAGCGCCGTTTGAGAATTAAAAAAAAAGTTTGGATAGCATATGTATGCTATTTAAGGTTTTATAGGTCCTTGGATATGGACATTGTATTTTGTTCTTTAATATAATATTTTTACAATTAAAAAATAAATAAAATAAAGTTAACCTTCAAATATCCACGTTTCATCGCGACATGTTGCGCTGTCATGGCCGATGCGGGAAAGTTGTCGCGATATCGCGACATGTTGCACCATTGCGGCCGTCAAGGAAAAGTTGTCGTGATATCGCGACATGTTGCGCCGTCGCGACCAAAGGAGGAAAGTTGTCGCGATATTGTGACATGTTGCACCGTCGCGCCATCGAGGGAAAGTTGTCGCGATATCGCGACATGTTGCGTCGTTGCGGCCGATGTGGGAAATTTGTCGCGATATCGCGACATGTTGCGCCGTCGCGGCCGTCGAGGAAAAGTTGTCGCAATTTCGCGACATGTTGTGCCGTCGCGGCCAAGGGAGGAAAGTTGTCGCGATATCACGACATGTTGCGCCGTCGCTGCCGTCGAGGGAAAGTTGTCGCGATTTCGCGACATGTTGCGCCGTCGCGGCCAAGGGAGGAAAGTTGTCGCGATTTCGCGACATGTTGCGCCGTCATTGCCGTCGAGGGAAAGTTGTCGCGATATCGCGACATGTTGCGCCGATGCGGCCAAGGGAGGAAAATTGTCGCGATATCGCGACATGTTGCGCCGTCGTGGCCAAGGGAGGAAAGTTGTCGCGATATCGTGACATGTTGCGTCATTGTGGCCGCTGGTGGATTTTTGTCGCGATATCGCGACATGTTGCTCCGTCGCGGCCAAGGATGGATTTTTGTCGCGATTTCGCGACATGTTGACTTTTTGCGATCAGAGGAGTCTTGTGTCACGATTTCGCGACTTGTAGCTTTTTCGCGGACAGAGGTGAAGTTGGTGTTTGCTACGTGTTTTCGCGATAAGTTGTTGTAACAGACCTATCAGCTCTCTCAGCTAGCTTGGTATTGGTTCAAGAGATTTGGATCTAGTGCAAATCTTCCTCTTCTCTTGTAATCATGTGCTTTCATTGTTTTCGGCTGGGATGTGTCTTATCCCAATTGTAACTGATCAATGTTTTAATACAAGTTTTTTTCAATTTTTTCAAAAAAAAATATCCACGTTTCATGTGTAGCGCCATTTGAGAATTAAAAAAAAAGATTGGATAGCATATGTATGCTATTTAAGGTTTTATAGGTCCTTGGATATGGACAATCGACTGGTAGAATAAGTGTAGAGTAGATGAAGTTTTGATATTAAAGTTGGTTGGTTTTGATATATTATTTTAAAAGTTTTAAAAATAAAAGTTTGTTAATTTAATTCGTGAAGGATATTGTAGTGGTAAGTTTTTGGGTTTTCACAAAGAAAATTTAAGTTCAAACTCTAATAAGAAGGGATGGAGATCCCGACCACTATTCCTTATTTGTGTAAACTTAATTTTTTTTTAAATTGTTGATTTAATAAGTTACTTTATCCATGCGTTGTTGGTGAGATGGAGATGGTAGGACAATCCTTCAAGGGAGGTCCTTGGTTCGAATCTCCACCCTACCAAACGCACATTGAGTACCTAAAATTCAATTGATTATGCTGGTGTGGTTAAGGTCGGGTGCGACTCCCGAGTGATTTTGACGGTATAAAACCCTGGTCGTTGTTGGTTGGTTTTGATATATTATTTTAAAAGTTTTAAAATAAAAGTTTGTTAATTTAATTTGTGAAGGATATTGTAGTGGTAATTTTATGGGTTTTCATAAAGAAAATTTAAGTTCAAACTCTAATAAGAAGGGATCGAGACCCCGACCACTACTCCTTATCCGTGTAAACTTATTATTTTTTTAAATTGTTGATTTAACAAGTTACTTTATCCATGCGTTGTTGGTGAGATGGAGATGGTAGGATAATCCTTCAAGGGAGGTCCTTGGTTCGAATCTCCACCCTACCAAATGCACTTTGAGTACCTAAAATTCAGTTGATTATGCTGGTGTGGTTAAGGTTGGGTGCGACTCCCGAGTAATTTTGACGGTATAAAACCCTGGTCATGGTTTCTCATACCAAGTCGACCCTACAAGGGATTTTTTGCTAAATTAAAAAAAAAAATAGTTGATTTAACATAAATTTATAAAGGTTTCGAGATAAAAGTTCAGTTTGTTCAAATTCTATGTGTATATTAGGAATGCATGATGTTTCGAGTTAATGAGCATGCACAACTAGTTACCAATTTTCAAACCAATCCATTGATGTGAGCTTTTTTTTCAATTAGTTATATGGGTTTGAAACGGGCCCCACCGTATTACATCATCACTACATAGTGGTATTACAACAAAGCTTAGATATTATCCATGTATCACTCATCATGATTTGAACCTTGGTCTCTTTCTTAAATGTTGAGGAATCTAACTAGTTAAGCTAATGCCACTTGACAATTGATGTGATAGTTATTAATTGTCAAAACCAATTAATTGATGGGATGTCACTTATATTTGAATTAAGTATTTTTTTTAAGATTAAGAAAATTAGTTGAAAATTGTCCTGGGAGACAGCGCAATGTTTCGGGCTTTGGTTCTTCTTCAAGAGGTCCAAGGTTTAATTCGCAGCATGGGCGAGTGTGTGAGAGGGTGGGTGTGTGATGGCTATTGATCGACATAGCTCTTGGCTTTAAATTCCATATATATATATATGGTTTTCACCAAGAAAACCTAAGTTCAAACTCCAATAAGAAGGGATCCTGACCTCGACCCCTTATCTGTGTAAACTTATTTTTTTTAAATAGTTGATTTAACAAGTTACTTTATCCATGTGTTGTAGGCGAGATGGAGAGTGTAGGGCAATCCTTCAAGGGAGGTCCTTGGTTCGAATATCCACCCTACAAAACACACATTGGATACCTAAAATTTAGTTGATTATGCTGGTGTGGTCAGGGTTGGGTGCGACTCCCGAGTGATTTTGACGGTGTAGAACCTTGGTCGTGGTTTCTCAGACCAAGGCGACCTTGCAAGGGGTTTTTTGAAGGGCTGGGTGTGACTCCCGAGTGATTTTGACGGTGTAGAACCCTGGTCGTGGTTTCTCAGACCAAGGCGACCCTACAAGGGGTTTTTTGCTAAATTCAAAAAAAAATAGTTGATTTAACATAAATTTGTAAAAGGTTTCGAGATAAAAGTTTAGTTGGTTCAAATTCTATGTGTATATTAGGAATGCATGATGTTTCGAGTTAATGAGCATGCACAACTAGTTACCAATTTTCAAACCAATCCATTGATGTGATAGTTTTTTTTTCAATTAGTTATATGGGTTTGAAACGGGCCCCATCGTATTACATCATCACTACATAGTGGTATTACAACAAAGCTTAGATATTATCCATGTATCACTCATCAATATTTGAACCTTGGTCTCTTTCTTAAATGTTGAGGAATCTAACCAGTTAAGCTAATGCCACTTGACAATTGATGTGATAGTTATTAATTGTCAAAACCAAATAATTGATGGGATGTCACTTATATTTGAATTTAGTATTTTTTTTTAAGATTAAAAAAATTAGTTGAAAATTATCCTGGGGGACAGCGCAACGGTTCGGGCTTTGGTTCTTCTTCAAGAGGTCTAAGGTTTAAGTCGCGACATGGGCGAGTGTGTGAGGGGGTGGGTGTGTGGTGGCTATGTGTTAAATTCCCTATTGATAAGCATAGATCTTGACTTTAGGAGGGGTCATGGTTGGGGAGCCTGCTTAGTCATGTGCGTTGGTCATAGGGTTTTTCACACTAACCAAATAAAAAAATAGTTGAAAATTATATGATATATATATATATATATTTGGATTGAAAGCTTTTAAACTAATTTTTAAACAAACGATGTGAGATTATTCTCTCTCGTATCTAATATACTATAGTTATTTATACAAAAAAAAAGTAACCATGTAAAACATAGATATATAAATCTAAATTCAAATAGTACTATCATCAATAGTAAAAATGGAAAAAAGAGCTTCTCTAGTCCACTAAGGCCACCATATGGGAGGATATCCATAGCAAGTGAAGTTTCCTTGATCAAGAGCCTAGTTAGCCGTCACATATACCACCCTGCTATGATCTCTAAATATGTGTATGAACTCCATCGTCTCAAAGCACTATTGGGTATCTATATTTGCTCAAGTATTCTTTGTATTCTTCAATCTGTATTCTTTTGCTTGCTTGGTCTTTCTAAAGATTAATCATAATTTGGGAGTTTGTTCCACCTAAATTTTCCTCCACTCCACCTTAAGGGCCTCTTGTAATCTCCTTAAGATAGCATATCACTATGCCAGGTTATTAAATAAGATACCAAGCTTTTTTGTGAAGATAAAAGCAGGGGTACCATTCGAGAGACAACCTATTTCTCCCATCCTCGCTCTTCCTAGATTTCCCTTAAGGCTTCATCCGTATAAAACTTACCTAGTCTCTCTAGAGGAGGTTTCCACTTCCTATTTCTGATTACTTGTGCATGATTTGGGGTTACCCATTTTTATGTGATCAGCATTGGAGATATTTGAAATCTAGATATTATCTTAATCCATTTTTGGTTAGGATTTTAGGGCTCTTTTAACAAGTATTAGATTGACTTCCTCGTGTTGGTTGTGATCCTTCTCTAAAAAAAGTGGTTGTCTCTATATTCCTAATTGAAGATATGATTATTTCTCTCCCACAAATTCCACAAAAAAAGAGTCATCCCCATCCAAAAAAGCTACTAAGTGGGTTGGTCCATTTCCTCCCATTTATGCCACTCCCTCCAAAGTTGTTCTATAGAAGATTTCTCAAAACAGCAGATGGCTAGCAAAGTTACCATTTGTTTCCATAGTTTGAATATGATGGGGCATTATATAAAAAGGTGAAAGATCGTTTTCTCATTCTTTCAAGACATCTCACAACTGAAAGGCCCATGCATAATTATTTTCATGAATAGTTTCCCTTTTAGCACCCTTATAGGAAGTAGAAGCCAAATGAAGAATCTAACTTTGGCCTAAAAGTTCTATGTCCAAAACTACGTGAATATATCACTTAATAGGCTTAGGGTACTCTGACAAAGGGCTAAGTATCTAGAGGCAACTATATATTCACTTTGATTTTTCCTATCCTATCCAAGAGTATCCTCCTCTTGAGACCATGAGAGGGATCTTGTTTAAATGGTCCTATAGATTTATTTTCTTTGATCCTCTAGGATTTGGATTAGCCACTCCTCTATTGGGATCCATTATCTTCCTACCTCCTAGCTACTACTATAAGGCTTATAGTGTTTGGCTACCTTAACCCAATTGCTTATATGAAGATTATCCATCAACGGTCTCCAAGTCAAGAATTGAGATTAGAGGAGGATGACCATCCCATGAATATGTTTAAAAGTTAACCTTTTGTCCATTATGGATAATCTAGAACAATCTTTCCTTGATCATATTCTCTCCTATTCTAAGTCCCATTAAGATGGGAGATCATCTACTAGGAAGGAAGCAAAAATCAAATGAGCTTTGTTAGGATTTTATTCTTTGCTTATTTGGCCCTCAAAATTTGATCCCACAATTCCTTAGGGGATTTTAGCAATCTCCAATATAACTTAGCCACCAATGCTTTGTCATTCTTGACAACTGATATGATTCCTAGTTCCCCTTCCTTTTTCTATAAGCATAAAATATCCCATTTCATTAGTGCGCATTTTCGTTATTCCTTGAATCCATTCTAGAGAAATCTATAACTTATGTAATCCAATTCTTTAGAAAATGCCTTAGGAATAACTACCACTAAGGAGACGTAAATGCATATGGCATTAAGGACTATTTTTAATCAGGGTTATTTGTCCTCCTCTAGAAAGCCATTTATTAGTCCATTTTTCCAATTTGGCTTTCACTCTCTCTAACAACCAAGTTCATTCCTCCTTTTTTTACCTCCCAACTGTAAGTGGAATTCCTAGGTAGGTGATTGGAAGATATGTCTTCTTGTATCTCAATTTATCCAACAACATTATCTCCTGCCTAGGTGAGCAATGGAAAAAGATGACCTTGGACTTTTCTTCATTTATAAATTGTCTAGTTATTTTTGTATGTTGGACTAACTGTTGCACCTTGAGGATTTGACTTAGTGGACTAACCGCCACCTTGGGCCTTGGGACTAACCACCTTGTGAGGTGTTCAAATACAGAGATTGTATCGGACACTAACACCTCAAGGTTTTGGTGTAACGACAACTCTACAGTGGTATCAGAGTCTCACCCTAAGATCAAATCCCCCCGAGTCACATTGAAGAGAGGGTGTTGGACTAATTAACATGAAGGATCTTGGTGTTGCAAAATTTATTTTGGGTATGGAAATCATAAGGGATCGTGCAAATAGGAAATTGTGGGTCAATTAGAGGAAGTATATTGAATTGATACTATAGAGGTTTAGGATGCATGATAGTAAACCAGTAAGTACTCCATTATTGGTCAAAAACTATTTACTAAATAGTATCCCAAGATAGAATATGAAATTCAAGAGATGTATCAGGTTCCTTATGCTAGTGTTGTGGGAAGTTTGATGTATGCAATAGTTTGTACTAGACCTAACATTACACATGTAGTGGGAGTATGAGTAGATATATGTCCAATCTAATAAAAGAACATTGGACTATTGTGAAGAGGATTTTTAGATACTTACATGGCACCTCAAATTATGCAATCTACTACCAAGGAAAAGTCAAAGAAAATAAAACTTTGAATCTACAAGGTTTTGTGGATTTTGATTGGGTTGGAGATCTTGATAATAGAAGATCCACTAGTGCCTATGTGTTCAGTATTTTTGGAGGGGTAGTGATTTGGATGAGTAAAATGTAATCAATGGTTTATTTATCCACAATAGAGGTAGAGTACATGGCATAAACTCATGCCTGTAAGAAAGTAGTGTGGCTACAAAGGTTGTGCTCAATAGTCGATCTTATACAAAAGGTTGTGAGAATTGACAGTGATAGTTAGAGTGCAATTTTTCTGGCCAAGAATCCTATTTTTCATGCTTGATCAAAACATATTGATATCCAGTATCATTTTGTGAGAGAAATGGTTGAGAGGAATCGAGTGTTGTTGGAAAAAATTGATACAAAAGAAAATGTTGTTGATTCATTAACAAAGGTTGTGAGTGCTCAAAATTTTTCTTAGTGTAGAAAATGTTTTTTCCCCTTATGTAAAGTATTCAACAAGTGGGAGAATGTTGGATATGTGTTGGATACTTTTCATGGTTTATAGTTATAAAGGGGGGAAAATGATGTTTTTCGGATGGGTTGTTTTTGGGTTTTTTTTTTAAACTATGGTATTGTGCCCATGGTTTTGTAAAATTTGTGCATGTGACTTTGTTATTTATTTTACACTTGCATTAGAGTTTGAACACATAAGAGAGAATTACATTATTGTATTGGAGACGGTTGAGTTTATGCAATATGCATTAGGGTTTACAGAGAATTGTATTATTGTATTGGAGACAATTGAGTTTATGCAATAAGAAGAAAGGTTACTATGTTGGGTTTTTACTCGAAAGGGTTTTCCCAAGTGAAATATTGTGTATTGTGTGTTTGCCTTATTTCTTCATCTTGATTCTATTTTATTGCTTATCTAGTTTAAGTTTATTAGGGACTACTTGCTCTTAATTTGGTATTAGAGCCTCACCCCAAGATCAAATCCCCCTAAGTCACATCGAAGATGGGGTATTGGACTAACTATCACACCTTGAGGATTTGACTTAGTGGACTAACCACCACCTTAGGCCCCAGAACTAACCACCCTATGAGGTGTTCAAATAAAAATATTGTATAGGACACCAAGGCCTCAAGGTTTTAGTGTAACAACTATACATTGTAAACCGTCATAATTTTTTTTTTTATATCTAGAGGCCTCCCTTATTGTTGTTTTTCCTAATAATGTAGTCATAAACAAACATAGATGAGTAATTGGTTTAGCTCCAATTGCTATTATTATTCCCTCCAAATATTTGGTTTCTCGATCCTTAGCTAATGTTCTACCCAAACATTCAACTAATATGATGAACAAGTATGGGGATAAGGGGTCTTCCTGCCTGATACCTTTGGAAATTGTAAATAGTTGGGTAGGAGCTCAATTTACTAGAACCAAATAGGATATCAAGGAAACACATCCCTTGATCCATTCTACCCAATCACCCAAGTGTTGAGCAAGGTGCAACAACAATAATATCATTGTTGTCAACACAGTCAGACAGATTGGTTGATGCAGTGGACAGGAGTTAAGAGGTTCTTCAAAGTATGTACAGTGATTTTCCAAAAGATCGAAGTGGCCCATATACTAAAAATCAAAAGAAAATCACAAGGAAGAAAATTGTCGCGATATCACGACATGTTGAGAAGAAAGAAAAACTATCGTGATTTCGTGACATGTTCGAAAAGAAAGCACAAGTAGGAAAAATTGTCGCGATTTCACGACATGTTCGAAGAGAAAGCGCAAGCAAGAAAAACTATCACGATTTCGCGACATGTTCGAAAAGAAAGCGCACGCAGGGAAAAATGTCACGATTTCGCGACATGTTCGAAGAAAAAGTGCAAGCAAGAAAAAATGTCGCGATTTCGTGACATGTTCGAAAAGAAAGCGCAAGCAGGAAAAACTGTCATGATTTTGCGACATGTTCGAAGAGAAAGCACAAGCAAGAAAAACTGTCGCGATTTCGTGACATGTTCGAAGAGTAAAAGGCAAGTAGAAAAAGTGTCGCGATTTCGCGACATATTGCAAGAGAGATTGTACGGAAGAAAAAGTGTCGCGATTTCGTGACATATTGCAAGAGAGATTCTACGAAAGAAAAAGTGTTGCGATTTTACGACATATTGCAAGAAAGAGGAGAGAGAAAAAAGTGTCGCGATTTCGCGACATGTATTTTCGCGGGCCAAAGCAAAGAGAAAGAGGAGAGAGAAAAAAGTGTCGCGATTTTGCGACATTTTGTATTTTTGCAAGCCAAAGAAAAGAGAAAGAGGAGAGAGAAAAAAGTGTCGTGATATCGCGACATGTAGCATTTTCGCGGTCCAAAGCGAAGAGAAAATGCAAGGAAGAAAAAGTGTCGCGATTTCGCGACATGTAGCATTTTTGCGGTCCAAAGCGAAGAGAGAGAGCAAGAAGGAAAAAGTGTCGCGATATCGCGACATGCCCCATTTTCGTGACTTGGCAAGGGCAGGAAGGAAGAGAAAGAAAAAGTGTCGCGATATCGCAACATGTCGCATTTTCGCGACTCGAAAAGAGCAGGAAGGAAGAGAATGAAAAAGTGTCGCGATATTGCGACATGTCGCATTTTCACGACTCGAAAAGGGCAGGAAGGAAGAGAAAGAAAAAGTGTCGCGATATCGTGACATGTTGCATTTTTGCGACTTGAAAAGAGCAGGAATGCAGAGAAGGAAAAGTGTCACGATATCGTGACATGTCGCATTTTCGTGACCACTATTCCTTCTTTGTGAAAATTAAGGTTTTCACAAAGAAAATTTAAGTTCAAACTCTAATAAGAAGGGATGGAGATCCCGACCACTATTCCTTATTTGTGTAAACTTAATTTTTTTTTAAATTGTTGATTTAATAAGTTACTTTATCCATGCGTTGTTGGTGTGATGGAGATGGTAGGACAATCCTTCAAGGGAGGTCCTTGGTTCGAATCTCCACCCTACCAAACGCACATTGAGTACCTAAAATTCAATTAATTATGCTGGTGTGGTTAAGGTCGGGTGCGACTCCCGAGTGATTTTGACGGTATAAAACCCTGGTCGTTGTTGGTTGGTTTTGATATATTATTTTAAAAGTTTTAAAAATAAAAGTTTGTTAATTTAATTCGTGAAGGATATTGTAGTGGTAAGTTTGTGGGTTTTCACAAAGAAAATTTAAGTTCAAACTCTAATAAGAAGGGATCGAGACCCCGACCACTACTCCTTATCTGTGTAAACTTATTATTTTTTTAAATTGTTGATTTAACAAGTTACTTTATCCATGCGTTGTTGGTGAGATGGAGATGGTAGGACAATCCTTCAAGGGAGGTCCTTGGTTCGAATCTCCACCCTACCAAACGCACGTTGAGTACCTAAAATTCAGTTGATTATGCTGGTGTGGTTAAGGTTGGGTGCGACTCCTGAGTAATTTTGACGATACAAAACCCTGGTCGTGGTTTCTCATACCAAGTCGACCCTGCAAGGGATTTTTTGCTAAATTAAAAAAAAAATAGTTGATTTAACATAAATTTGTAAAGGTTTCGAGATAAAAGTTCAGTTTGTTCAAATTCTATGTGTATATTAGGATTGCATGATGTTTCGAGTTAATGAGCATGCACAACTAGTTACCAATTTTCAAACCAATCCATTGATGTGAGTTTTTTTTTCAATTAGTTATATGGGTTTGAAACGGGCCCCACCGTATTACATCATCACTACATAGTGGTATTACAACAAAGCTTAGATATTATCCATGTATCACTCATCATGATTTGAACCTTGGTCTCTTTCTTAAATGTTGAGGAATCTAACCAGTTAAGCTAATGCCACTTGACAATTGATGTGATAGTTATTAATTGTCAAAACCAATTAATTGATGGGATGTCACTTATATTTGAATTAAGTATTTTTTTTAAGATTAAGAAAATTAGTTGAACCTTGGTCTCTTTCTTAAATGTTGAGGAATCTAACCAGTTAAGCTAATGCCACTTGACAATTGATGTGATAGTTATTAATTGTCAAAACCAATTAATTAATGGGATGTCACTTATATTTGAATTAAGTATTTTTTTAAGATTAAGAAAATTAGTTGAAAATTGTCCTGGGGGACAGCGCAACGTTTTGGGCTTTGGTTCTTCTTCAAGAGGTCCAAGGTTTAAGTCGCAGCGTGGGCGAGTGTGTGAGAGGGTGGGTGTGTGGTGGCTATTGATCGACATAGCTCTTGGCTTTAAATTCCATATATATATATATGGTTTTCACCAAGAAAACCTAAGTTCAAACTCCAATAAGAAGGGATCCCGACCTCGACCCCTTATTTGTGTAAACTTATTTTTTTAAATAGTTGATTTAACAAGTTACTTTATCCATGTGTTGTACGTGAGATGGAGAGGGTAGGGCAATCCTTCAAGGGAGGTCCTTGGTTCGAATATCCACCCTACAAAACACACATTGGGTACCTAAAATTTAGTTGATTATGCTGGTGTGGTCAGGGTTGGGTGCGACTCTCGAGTGATTTTGACGGTGTAGAACCTAGGTCGTGGTTTCTCAGACCAAGGAAACCTTGCAAGGGGTTTTTTGAAGGGCTGGGTGTGACTCCTAAGTGATTTTGATGGTGTAGAACCTTGGTCGTGGTTTCTCAGACCAAGGCGACCCTACAAGGGGTTTTTTGCTAAATTAAAAAAAAAATAGTTAATTTAACATAAATTTGTAAAAGGTTTCGAGATAAAAGTTCAGTTGGTTCAAATTCTATGTGTATATTAGGAATGCATGATGTTTTGAGTTAATGAGCATGCACAACTAGTTACCAATTTTCAAACCAATCCATTGATGTGATAATTTTTTTTTTCAATTAGTTATATGGGTTTGAAACGGGCCCCATCGTATTACATCATCACTACATAGTGGTATTACAACAAAGCTTAGATATTATCCATGTATCACTCATCAATATTTGAACCTTGGTCTCTTTCTTAAATGTTGAGGAATCTAACCAGTTAAGCTAATGCCACTTGACAATTGATGTGATAGTTATTAATTGTCAAAACCAAATAATTGATGGGATGTCACTTATATTTGAATTTAGTTTTTTTTTGTAAGATTAAAAAAATTAGTTGAAAATTATCCTGGGGGACAGCAGCAACGGTTCGGGCTTTGGTTCTTCTTCAAGAGGTCCAAGGTTTAAGTCACGGCGTGGGCGAGTGTGTGAGGGGTTGGGTGTGTGGTGGCTATGTGTTAAATTCCTTATTGATAAGCATAGATCTCGACTTTAGGAGGGGTCATGGTTGGGGAGCCTGCTTAGTCATGTGCGTTGGTCATAGGGTTTTTCACACTAACCAAATAAAAAAATAGTTGAAAATTATATGATATATATATATATATATATTTTGGATTGAAAGCTTTTAAACTAATTTTTAAGCAAACGATGTGAGATTATTCTCTCTCGTATCTAATATACTATAGTTATTTATACAAAAAAAAAGTAACCATGTAAAACATAGATATATAAATCTAAATTCAAATAGTACTATCATCAATAGTAAAAATGGAAAAAAGAGCTTCTCTAGTCCACTAAGGCCACCATATGGGAGGATATCCATAGCAAGTGAAGTTTCCTCTATCAAGAGCCTAGTTAGCCGTCACATATACCACCCTGCTATGATCTCTAAATATGTGTATGAACTCCATCGTCTCAAAGCACTATTGGGTATCTATATTTGCTCAAGTATTCTTTGTATTCTTCAATTTGTATTCTTTTGCTTGCTTGGTCTTTCTAATGATTAATCATAATTTGGGAGTATGTTCCACCTAAATTTTCCTCCACTCCACCTTCAGGGCCTCTTGTAATCTCCTTACGATAGCATATCACTATGCCAGGTTATTAAATAAGATACCAAGCTTTTTTGTGAAGATAAAAGCAGGGGTACCATTCGAGAGACAACCTATTTCTTCCATACTCGCTCTTCCTAGATTTCCCTTAAGGCTTCATCCGTATAAAACTTACCTAGTCTCTCTAGAGGAGGTTGAGGAGGTTTCCACTTCCTATTTCTGATTACTTGTGCATGATTTGGGGTTACCCATTTTTATGTGATCAGCATTGGAGATATTTGAAATCTAGATATTTGGGGTTACCCATTTTACTATGTTGGGTTTTTTTCTCGAAAGGGTTTTCCCAAGTGAAATATTGTGTACTGTGTGTTTGCCTTATTTCTTCATCTTGATTCTATTTTATTGCTTATCTAGTTTAAGTTTATTAGGGAATACTTGCTCTTAATTTGGTATCAGAGCCTCACCCCAAGATCAAATCCCCCTAAGTCACATCGAAGATGGGGTATTGGACTAACTATCACACCTTGAGGATTTGACTTAGTGGACTAACCACCACCTTAGGCCCTGGAACTAACCACCCTATGAGGTGTTCAAATAAAAAGATTGTATAGGACACCAAGGCCTCAAGGGTTTAGTGTAACAACAACTATACATTGTAAACCATCATAATTTTTTTTTTATATCTTGAGGCCTCCCTTATTGTTTTTTTTCCTAATAATGTAGTCATAAACAAACGTAGATGAGTAATTGGTTTAACTCCAATTGCTATTATTATTCCCTCCAAATATTTGGTTTCCCGATCCTTAGCTAATGTTCTACCCAAACATTCAACTAATATGATGAACAAGTATGGGGATAAGGGGTCTTCCTGCCTGATACCTTTGGAAATTGTAAATAGTTGGGTAGGAGCTCAATTTACTAGAACCAAATAGGATATCGAGGAAACACATCCCTTGATCCATTCTACCCAATCACCCAAGTGTTGAGCAAGGTGCAACAACAATATTATCATTATTGTCAACACAGTCAGACAGATCGGTTGATGCAGTGGACAGGAGTTAAGAGGTTCTTCAGAGTATGTATAGTGATTTTTCAAAAGATCGAAGTGGTCCATATACTAAAAATCAAAAGAAAATCACAAGGAAGAAAACTGTCGTGATATCGTGACATGTTGAGAAGAAAGAAAAACTATCGTGATTTCGTGACATGTTCGAAAAGAAAGCACAAGCAAGAAAAACTGTCGCGATTTCGTGACATGTTCGAAGAGAAAGCGCAAGCAAGAGAAATTGTCACGATTTCGTGACATGTTCGAAAAGAAAGCGCACGCAGGAAAAACTGTTGTGATTTCGCGACATGTTCGAAGAAAAAGCGTAAGCAAGAAAAAATGTCGCGATTTCATGACATGTTCGAAAAGAAAGCGCAAGCAGGAATGTCACGATTTCGCGACATGTTCGAAGAGAAAGCGCAAGCAAGAAAAACTGTCGCGATTTTGTGATGTGTTCGAAGAGTAAAAGGCAAGTAGAAAAAGTGTCACGTTTTCACGACATATTGTAAGAGAGATTGTACAGAAGAAAAAGTGTCGCGATTTCGTGACATATTGCAAGAGAGATTCTACGAAAGAAAAAGTGTTGCGATTTTATGACATATTGCAAGAAAGAGGAGAGAGAAAAAAAGTGTCGCGATTTCGCGACATGTTGTATTTTCGCGGGCCAAAGCAAAGAGAAAGAGGAGAGAGAAAAAAGTGTCGCGATTTTGCGACATGTTGTATTTTTGCGGGCCAAAGCAAAGAGAAAGAGGAGAGAGAAAAAGTGTCGCGATTTCGCGACATGTAGCATTTTTGTGGTCCAAAGCGAAGAGAAAATGCAAGGAAGAAAAAGTGTCGCGATTTCGCGACATGTAGCATTTTTGCGGTCCAAAGCGAAGAGAGAGAGCAAGAAGGAAAAAGTGTCGCGATATCGCGACATGTCGCATTTTCGTGACTCGGCAAGGGCAGGAAGGAAGAGAAAGAAAAAGTGTCACGATATTGCGACATGATGCATTTTCACGACTCGAAAAGGGCAGGAAGGAAGAGAATGAAAAAGTGTCGTGATATCGCGACATGTCGCATTTTCACGACTCGAAAAGGGCAAGAAGGAAGAGAAAGAAAAAGTGTCACGATATCACGACATGTCGCATTTTCGCGACTTGAAAAGAGCAGGAAGGAAAAGTGTCACGATATCGCGACATGTCGCATTTTTGCGACTTGAAAAGAGCAGGAAGGCAGAGAAGGAAAAGTGTCGCAATATCGTGACATGTCGCATTTTTGCGACTCGAAAAGGCCAGACAAGCAGTGAAACAAAAGTGTCACGATATCGCGACATGTCACGTTTTTGCGACTCAAGAAAAGCCTCAAAATAGAAACGAACAGTAATGAAGAAGAAAACATACTGTCATCGAAGGAGAAAACAAATGCATGCCCATGTGGAGAAAATAAACAGTCGAAGAAGGAGAAAACGAACAGTCATCAAAATAGAATCGAAAAGCTTTTTTGGAAACCAAAACGCATGCATGCATAAAGGAGAAAACGAACAGTCATTCCCGAGAAGACAAACAATCATGGTAGGAGAATATGGTGTCAATTCATTGCATGTAACGTGTTTGACGAAATGCCTACTCTATATATACAAAAGGAGTTACAACTGGAGTTACAACTAAAGTTACAACTATTGTTACAAAGAGAGAGGATGGTTATAAAAGGAGTGTTGCTTGGAGAATTTTAAAAGTGCTCGAGATTAAAACGAGGCGGATTTAATCTTGCAAAGAGAGCAAGAGGAGAGCGAGAGGCACGTGAGAGGCGAGCGAGAGAGGTGTGCGATATGTGAAGCATGAGGAGAGTGCGCGGGAGGCGAGCAAAAAGGGTGTGTGTTGTGTGAAGAGTGGGTGATGTTGAGAAAGCAATAGACCAGTCAGGGTCTTTTAAAAGTGAAGGCATATTTATGTCAATCTTCTAGTTTCAAAACAGAAGTCCAAGTTGGTGCTTGGCATCAGGGGTTGGTGCTCCTTCCAGTTGGTGCTTGGTAAATCGGGGGTTGGTGCTCCTTTCCGTTGGTGCGAGATAAATCAAGGGTTGGTGCTCCTTTCCGTTAGTGCGGATAAATCGGGGGTTGGTGCTCCTTTCTCGTTGTTGTAGATAAATCGGGGGTTGGTGCTCCTTCCAGGTGTGTCTGGTAAATTGATTGTAAAGTTGTTGCTTTGCAAAGGCTGGATTTGGATGGGAGTCCAAACAGTCAATTTTTGAGGAGTAGCCAAATCTGGTGAACCTCGATACATCTTGTGTTGTGTGATGCTCTTTTGTTATATTTGCTTTATTGGGTTTTAAATTTTCATTGTTTCAGCATTAAGAGTTGAAGATTTAATTTTTTAAGAGCTACATTGATTCACTCCCCCTCTCAGTGTCATTATGAGACTAACACCAAGAATCCATATTGTCTCATTACCTTTAGGAGGAAGTGTCAATCAACTCTATCATATGCTTTGGATAGGTCTAACCTAATAAACATAGAGGGTATTTTATGTACCTACATAGAGTGGATAACCTCTCGATCTAAGACTATCTCATCCAAGATTTGTCTTCCTTACACAAAACCACCTTGTTTCGAAGAGGTTTGACCCTTTATACCATGATTGTAGTGATAATTTTATATAAGACATTACAAAGGACAATTGGTCAATAGCCATAAATGTGTTGAGACTCATGTGTTTTCAAAACCAACACTGTATAAGTCTTATTCACCTCTGTGAGCACCATTTTGGCTATCCTAGCCTCTTCTAGCACATCCAATAGTTCTTCCTAGAATTATTGGTAGAATTCTATGGGAAATCCATCCGGACCTAGAGTTTTACCTTTTTGTATTTTGAAAACTATCCATTGTCGTTTTTTTGCAATAATTGGGGCAATCAAAGTTACTTTATCTTCCTTTGTGATGAGAGATAAAATCTATTAGAGAACTTCCTCCTATGCCTCTTAGTTCAGTGGTTTTACCTTAAAGAGTTGGGCAAAGTATTATCTTGATATATCTTCCATCCCATCCCATGTGTGTACTTAATCACCCGCAATTGTTTTTAGGGAAGAGATGAATTTTGTAATCGCGTTGCTAGGAGAGATTTATGGAAGAGTCTAATGTTCATATTTCCCTCCTAAAGCCATTGGATCCTAGATTTATGTTTCCACAAGATCTCTTCTCTTTTGTCCCATTCCTCTAGTTGAACAATAAGCCTTACTTCCTCCTTGCTTCGAATCTAAATAGTGTCATTTATTCGTATTTGCTCATTTAGGTCCTCAAGTTTGGTTAAACTATGTTGTTTCTTTTCCTTTATGTCACCAAACTCCTCCCAGTTCCATGTTCTCAATTTGGAATTGAGGTATTGAAGCCTCTTAACAAAATTATACATCTTCTACCATGCCTGGGTTTACCCTCCTGCCACCGTTGTTGAACCTTATCTTGAAAGCTACTATCTCCAAACCACATTAGCTTGAATCTAAAAGAAGCACGACTAGAACTGGTCTTCCACACTTCCACCAACATCGACCAATGATTTTATCTTCATTATTCAATGTTTGTGCTCTTGGAATATATACATTGCTCATAAACTCCTTTGATAATAGAAACCTATCTAGTCTTTCTAGAATACATGTCGGGCCCTACATTTTATTAGACCAGGTCATCATGCCATTGTTTGGTTTGATATAATACCAAATGAAGAGATTTAATATGCTCCATCATGAGGTCGGTACTATTGTCTAGAGTGTGATTATCCTTATCTTCTCTTTTGATGAGACGATGGTGTTGAAATCACCACCTACAAGTGATCAAGCTCTAGGGAAATGATCAGTTTTATAAGTTACATTCCTCCATTATTTTTGTTTTTCATTTAGACTGATTGGGGAGTATACATTAAGACATAACCAACGATGAGAAAAATGCTTACTTTGTGCCAGTAATGCCATAATACCCCAACTTCCCATTGTTTGGTGTGTCACTATATATTTTAAATCCCAAAGATAAACCACTCCTCCAGAAGCTCTTTGGGAGCTTAGGGATTCCACCCTACATGCAAGCCAAATATATTTGACAAAAAATTGCATCTCTTCTTTTAACAATTTAAATCCTTGGATGAAAACCATATATGAATGATGTTGTTAAATCATTTGTTTTACTTCATTATGCTTTATCAAGCTACCCTTAAGCCCTCAAATATTCTAGGTGATGCACTTCATCAAGCATGGGGATTGAAAATGTGGGTAAGATCCTTGACCTTACCCATTGCTATCAAATTTGCACCTTCTTTCCCTATTTGATGTTGAGTAGTCTTCCTACTTGTTATTTGGTATATATCCATCTTCATCTTTTTATAAAACTCCTAACTCATTCCTACTGGTTCTAGGATGGAATCTAGACCTGACATAGGTGAGAATACCACCATCGCCCTATCAAAAGATTCTTGGGTGTCACCTCCACTATCTATCCCTTTATGTGTTCCTCCATTTGACTGGTTAGTCATTGTATTTCTCTTGGCTTTTATTTTTCCTTTGGGATCTATTCAACTTTTGGGGTAGATTCTCTTGTGGGCTACTTAGTATATCTAGATTTGGCTCAATTTTACAATTTATTTATGCAACTATTGGTTCCTTTATTAGGGCTTGAAGAGAAGTTTCTAGGATCTCCATCTCCATGATGTTCTCTTCATCGTCCAATTTGAGTTTAGCAAACTTATTGGTGGAGATGACTACTTGATATTTAGATGTTTGTTTTCTCTATATGTTCTTTTATTTAGATAGTTCAAAACCTTCAAGGGTTGTTTCCTCTTGTGCCTGCTTTGGGATCCAAACTTTACAATTCCGACCTAGATTACCATATTCATGATAAATCCTGCACCTGAAGGGGATGTTCTCATAGTCCAAATCTTATTCCTAGGTATCCTCCCCTACTGCAAAGTAATATTTTTTGACAAGGGTTTGTCAAGGTTGATAAGAATACAAATTTTAGCATAGATAATTTGTTCAAATTGGCTTGTATTGTTTGTTGTCATCATATAAAATCCTAGAGTATTATCTATTTTCATGAAGACAACTTGGTTGCAAAACTCTGCTGGTAACCCAAAAAGTCTCACCCAAACTAGGGCTATAGAGGTTATTTCCTCTTCTACCTTGAACTTGGTATGCCACGGCTTCATGAAAAGCCCCACCCTGCCTAAAAACCAAGGACCCCCAGAAAACTTGTTGTTTATCCCATTCATTAGCATAAAGAACTAAGAAATAACCATTGGGGTGAACAAAAATATTTAGCTCACCTCTAGTTCTCTATTGTATGGCAGCCCACATCTTGAAAGCAGGGAGGTCTGGACGAAGACCCAAAAATAGATAAATTAATCCTCTATGTTCCATAGCATAAATCCTAGTCTATATATTTGACATATGAAGTTAGACTATAGGAGAGCCATCTGCCACTTTCATGCACCTCGAGGCTATTTTCCTAGGGTCTATTTTGGGCATTCTCAAAGGTTTGTGAGAAATCCTAGTGTTATTAATTGTAGTTGTTTGTGGTTGTCCTCCTCTCAAGGCATCCTAAAAGGTCATCTTTGGCAAATTTTTACCATAATCTCTTCCCATACTAGGGATCGACTCATTTTCCTTACTATGATCAACAACATTGGTCCCTACTTGATTACTTTCCACCAGTCCAAGGTTATTCCCCTTTTCAAACATTTCCACTTGTTGCAATATAACCCTAGCTTGTTGTTTTAAAGTTGGTCCTTTACCTCTTGTGCATTTGTGCCCTTGGTTTTACCCTTGTTTAAGATTGGTTGTTGTGAACTCGAATAAATCTTCAAATTTCTCTTATTGAAATGATATTTGATTGCTTGCTTGTATTATTTGTTCCACTTTCATATACTCACAGTTGTTTTGGTCCTTGGAGTCCATATCTTCTGGCTTATGATGTATATTTGTCTTGTTCCAATGGAATCCTCCTTCCAATATCCTAGGCTTTACCATTTCGTTATCCACTAATCTCTATAAACCCTTAACCAAGGGTCTTTGAAAACCCTCAACTAGGGATCTCTATAAACCCTTCTATGATGTATATTTTTGTTTAGAAAGAAACATAAACTATTAAAAAATAAATGTTATTCAAGTTCGAATTTTGCTTCTCTACATTACCTATATTTTAGCATTATATTTATGAAGTTTTTTTTTAATCTTAAGTTTAACTAGAGGAACAATATAAATTGGTTCCCTTATATTAGCATCATACCTAAATTGTGCACGTTTTCTAAGATAATTGATATTCAACTCTTATGTTCAACATGATGAGCATGTATGGGGGTATTTTTTTAAGCAAAAAAACCCTTGTGGGACCGCCTTGGTCTGAGAGACCACGAAAAGGGGGTTCTACACCGTCAAAGTCACTCGGGAGTCGCACCCAACCCTGCCCGCACCAACATTATCAATTGGATTTTGGGTACCCAATTCAGCTTTTTGGTAGGGTGGAGATTCGAACCTAGGACCTCCCTTGGAGGATTGCCTTCTCCTCTCCAACTCACCTACAACACCTGGGTATGTATGGGGGTATTTTGACTACATCAACAAAAATAAATAAAAATACATGATATTGTAGAGATCAACATTCTTAATGACAAGTGACTTGCTTTTAAGAGGTTCTATATCCACCATGCTATCATTAAAAAATTAATTTTACTAAAAATCGTGTTATTGTATTATCCTTTTGTATTATTAAATAATAGAATAGTTTCAAATATATAAAATTAAATAAAAATATAATTATATATATAATATAAATTTCAGTAAAAATAATAATATTTAAATTATTATCCTTGATAAGAGGGGACCAAGACCCCTCATAAAAACTCGTGTAAACTGAAACTTTTTTGCTATTTCTTGTTCTAGAAGCAAGTGGGAGCCGAGAGAAAGTGTGAGCTGGGAGTGAGGAGGAAGTGCGAACAAGAAACCAAGAAGTAGAAAGCAAAGTGCAATCAAGGAACAAGTGCCACGTCTTGCTCCATATCTTAGGAGAATTGAAAGGATTCATTTTAAGAATATCTAGGTAACATGGAACGAGAGTCATTTGTGAAAGTTCTTATTGAAAGTATGAATGGCCAAATTGGAAGTATGGATGCCATAGCTAGCAATAGGAGGAAGAGTGAATCAATGGCAAACCCTATATAGGTAGCAGATTCTACACCAGAAGTGATTATCAAGGATGAGATGATTGAGCATGATGTAATGGTTCTCAAAACCAAATGGATAATATGTAAGTTGCATGGATATTGGCCATTTTTTTGAGATTCAAAATTGGATAGTGTGGAAGTGGGATAAATTCAAATTACTCCGTGACTTTTCTTCCAAAAGTAATTTTCCTCATTATTTTCTCTAGTTCGATAACAAGGGATAAAATAATGGATGGGGGCTCATGGTTTAGGGGCAAAGATACATTATATTTAAGATCTTGGAGTGAGAAATTATATATATATATATATATATATATATATATATATATATATATATATATATATATATATATATATATATATATAAACTACTAAAATGCTTCGGTATGGATTAGGTTTTTTGGACTTCCTTATCAACTCATCAATAAGGAATTTTTGAAGAATATTGGTAATACTCTAGGTGAATTCATCCAGGAGGGACCAACTACTAAGGAGAGAAGGCATGTTGTATACACTCAAATATGTGTTGCCATGGATATTTCAAAACCTAAAATATAGTTGATTAGGATTAAATCTGAATTAAGAGAATGAGATCAACAAGTGGATTATAAAAATATTACATTTCAATGTTACAAATGTCATGAAAATGGGTATATGGCAAGAGACTGCAAATTGAAAACAATGGAGGAATAGATGGAAATTTTTAGGCATGAGGGTATCGTGAATTTGAAACAAGGAGATCATATCATAGGAGAAGCTAGGTCAAACAAGGATTTTCCACTCCTAAGAAAGTGGGTAAAAAAAATCCTCTACATCATCGAACGACAAAGGTAATTATAGTTCGCTTGAATCAACCATTAGAAAGAAACATGATATGAGGGATGAGGAAGTACAATGCACAAGTTCAAATATAGAAGGAGCTAAAGGTGCAAAGGAAGAGGGGAAGGAAAATTTTAAAGCAAAGGAATATGAGAAGGTAAATTTTAAAGCAAACGAGGTGAGGGAGGTCAATCTTAATCCAAGTAAATCACCTTTATTTTTCTCAAGTAGCATAAAAGCTTCTACTTACAATAAAAATGAAAGTAATACTAAATGTATTCTTTGCACTTTAGGATTTTAAGAGCAATACAATAAAGAAAATATTATGGAGGATATCCAAGAAAATTTAGGATTTTCAGGTCAACATAAGAAAGTAATGACTATGGAGGATCATCTATGTAGTTTAGAGTTTTCAGGGCAACATAAAGAAGAAAATGCTAATGAGGCTATTCCTTGCACTTTCAACTCTTTAGGGCAACATAAATATTTAGAAGATAAGTCTCATTATGAACAATATGAAAAATATAAGAGATTGATGAAGATGAGAGTGTTGGTAAGAATGTAAAAATGAGAGGAAGGCCATCAAAGCAAGGATTAGATAGAAAAAGAAACTTTAAAGAATATTGATCTAGGAAGCCAAATAAAATATCATAGGTGTTAATAAGAAGTGGGGCTAAGCCCACTAATAAAATAAAAAGTGTTAATGATGAAAATGATATCATGGAATATTAGGGGTATGAATAGAATCCCTAAAAAATAGTTATTAAGGAATTAATAGGTTGTAAAATTCCTAAGTTTATTTTAAAACAAGAAATCAAATTAAGCAATGAGGAATGTAAGAATTGTTAGATTTACTATAGTAATTCTTATTATTACTTTATTTATATAGGGTAGTTAGTTAACTACCTAGGTTAGTTACGCTATTGTTAGCGTAATAATATTTGGTCTATTTTTAATTTTTTATTTGAAGACCTAAGCTGTTGATTAGATCCTAAGATTACGAGCTAATCTGGGCTCTCAATGTATTATTTAAACTTGTTATAATCAATGGAAGAGTGTTCGTTTATTTCAACATGGCATCAGAGCCAGTTTGATAATAGGAAGCGAAAGCGGAAGATTGCTGGAAGATTGGCTGGAGATTAAAAAAACATTTTTTTTTACCACTAAAGCCTGCACAGCAGAGGAGGCTGGACTGTTTTAAAAAAAAAAAAAAAACACACCGAGGCTAGACTGGAGCCTGCACAGCAGCTTATTATTTTTTTTTAATTTTTTTTCATCGTTGGATTGGAGCTCTAGCCTACGCTGCTTTTTTTCCCGGCCCCTCCCCCCTCCCCCCGCGCGCTGGGTGTCGCTGTTTTTTTCTGGCTTCCCCCTCCCTGCGTGATTTTTTTTCATCACGCCACCCCCATCGCATGATTTTTTTTCATTGCACCACCCCCCCACCCCCCGACATCATGCGCGACATGCAACGCAGGCGACATGCGCTGCTTGCTACAGCCGCGGCCACCTATAATAGCCATGACCACCTACAACAGCAGCAGCCGTGCGACGTCCTGCCGTCGCGGCCACTTACTACAGCCGTGACCACCTTCAGTCGTCGTGGCCACCTGCTGCAGCCGTCGCGGCCACCTGCTGTGGACGCTGTCGTGGGCATCCCGTCGCCACCAGCCACAGAGGACGCCACGGCCAGGCGGCCGCGTAGGGGAAGGGGTTAAGGGACCCTCCTCAAATAGGAGGGGGTCCTTGATCCTTTCGGATTAGCTCGCTAGTCCACCTGGTGGTGGACTGTGCGGTAAGGCTCAGGGAGCCTGCAGGTCGCAGGTTCAAATCCTGTTGACCCCCCCTTGAAAAAAAAGGTAAAACATTTTTTTTTTCAAAAGTTTTTTTTAAATTATTTTTCTTTAGTTAAGATTAATTATTGATTTTAATTTATTTTACATAGTTTTAAACTATATAAATTAAAATTAAATTTTTAATTTGATTTTAATTTATTTTTTAATGGTTTTTAACTATATAAATTAAAATTAATATTTTTTTTAACTTTAAAGCTATAAAATAATTATAAAAATGCTTTGTTGAGAGTTTTTTTTTATAAGGGGGGTATTTTTTTTTTTAAATCAAAGGGAGAAAGTGAGTAATTTTTTGAAAAGCAAAATTGGCATTATTGTAAAGGTGCATTTTCGGCTGCGCCCGACACCTAGTGGGTCATTCTTGTGGGCACTTTTTATGTTGTAGGGTGCATTTTTTTCTGTTTTGCACTACTTCATTAAAAAGTTAAAAAAATCAAATTCACTCTCTAAGTCCCCGAAATAATTAAAACCCATCCGTGCAATTTATTGCACTGCAGCGTTCGGTATTTGTGATACCTCTGGCCAACACTTACAGGTAAATCTATCGTGATTGCGCTACTGTATCCGCCGCATAATATAACTGCCAAAACGACGTCTGAGCTTGTTCTCTACAAATCGTCGAAAATAGATAAGTTTGCCATTTTGCATTTTTTTACTCCATCCATTACCCTAATAGTTCTTGTGTTTAGGCGTAAATCCTGACGAAAGGTTTGAAATCCAAAGTGTTTAGGAGAAGTTACGCCCCACGCATGAGGATTGCAGACTTTCTATGGTAGGTGCCATCAACAAGACTATTCCCTTTCAGTACTGCTTAAGTACCACGTATCGTATGATCTCTAAAAATTACCTATAGTTTCCCTCACGTAAGGGCGGGTGATTTTATTTTATTTTTCTAAATACCTATAGTTTCCATCACGTAAGGGCGGGTATTTTGTACGGTATAACGGCCTAGAAAAAGGTATATCGAAAGGGGGACCAATTGGTGTTATAAGGAACCTTCACCATGTCTACAAAATTAATGACTGATTCTCATCAGTTGTTGAAAGGTCCTAATTACACACCATGGAAAAATAATATGAAGGCTATCCTAGTCATGGATGACTTATGGGATGTTGTATCTGGAGCAACAACAAGACCTTCATATGTTGCTGGTGCTACAGCTCTATCTACTGCTCAAAAAGACTTTGACAAGCTAGACAACAAAGCAAAGGTGCTCATTTTGCTTGTCGTGGGTGATGAAGTTCAACCCCATATTCTCGATTGTGAACATAGTAAAGAGGCATGGGATGCCCTTAATACTATATATGAGGGAAAGAATGATTCCACTATTCTATTTTTTCAATCTCAATTACACGGTCTAAGCATGAAGCAAGGGGAGACAGTTGAATTTTTTCTTTGCAGAGTGTCTGAATTGAAAGCAAAGTTGAATTCTTTAGGAGAACTAGTTGATGACAAGCTCCTTACCTCAATTGTATTCAGAGCTTTACCTGATTCTTATCGGGTGTTGATCACTTCCCTTCAGGTATCACAATGGAAAGTTACTTTTGTAGAATTGGTTAATATGCTTCAAGAGGAGGAGGCACGCCAACTACAACAGTTTCTTTGATAAGAGCTTCAGGAAATATTACAATAATATGGGACAAATGCAAATGGGATGGGCAATTATTAGAAGCAAAAAGTAATTGGGTTGCTATATTATTTTGTAAGAAAGAGAAAAACATCAAAGTTGGGGTTATAAATGTATTTGCTCCAACTATAGCTACTTCTCATGAAAGATGTTGGAAGGACCTTAACATACTTTTTGTCAAATACAATGATGATTCATTGTGGTCTATGGACTCTTGGGGTGATTTTAATACTATTCTATCTTCTTTAGAAATGAATGGTGGTATTTGAGGATGGTATAAATCAATGCAAGATTTTGCTTCATTTATTAATTCTAATAACTTTTGGGATGTTAGTCCCTCGAGCTTTTACTATACATGGGATAATAGATGCATTGGGCAAAATTATATAGCAAAAATATTGGATAGATTCTTGTTATCCAATAAATGGTTGCAAACAAAGTATACAATCTCTTTAAATATTTTATTGCGAGCAAGATCAAATCACAAACCTATTCTTTTGACTTGTGATTTACCTAATAATAGTCATCCAAAGCCATTTCACTTCTAATATATGTGGCTTAAAGACCCTGGTTTTTTCCAGATGGTTATGTTATGGTGGAATGAATTAAAATTTGAAGGATCATGTCTATATAGGTTGATATTTTACTATAGATGGGATAATAGATGCATTTGGTAAAATTATATAGCATAAATACTGGATAGATTCTTGTTATCCAATAAATGGTTGCAAATAAAGTATACAATCTCTTCAAATATTTTATTGCAAGCAAGATCAAATCACAAACCCATTCTTTTGACTTGTGAGTTACCTAATAATAGTCATCCAAAGCCATTTTACTTCCAATCTATTTGGCTTAAAGACCCTGGTTTTTTCTAGATGGTTATGTTATGGTGGAATGAATCAAAATTTGAAGGATCATGTCTGTATAGGTTTGTTCAAAATTTGAAATATTTTAAGGAGCAAATGAAGATCTAGAATGCCAAATATTTTGGTAACATTTTTAAATAAAACAAAAAAATTGAATCCAAGCTCAAAAATTTACAAGAGATAGTATAAATTAATGGAATGGATTAGTATTCTTATGTGAAAGAAAAATAATTACTTTATGGTTATCATAATGCATTGAAAAAGGATAAGTCATATTGGTTCCAAAATTCTAGAGAGAAATGGCTCGAAGAAGGAGATAGAAATATAATTTTTTCATGCTACAACAAAAATAGTTTCTTCATTCATCATATCAAAAATATTTTAACTCTAGATGGAAGAAATACTGAGGATGAAGAAGATATAAGGAAGGAAGCAATTAAATATTTCAAAATTATTTTGTCAGATTCTAGGCAAGATAAGAAGGCACAAGAAAAACTTCTATAAAATATTCCATCAATTATCACTCAAGGATATTTGGGCTTTAGAGGTAGTGGATTTGAGCTTCGATGACATCAAAATTGGGGTGAGTGGGCTTTGAAAGGCTTTAGAAATGGTGGGCATCAACTAGGATGACAACGGATTTGGGCTTCGATAGTTGTGGGCGTCAACAACAATGGATTTGAGCTTCAAAGGTAGTGAATCTGAGCTTCGATGGTGATAAATATGGGATGAGTGGGCTTTGGAAATAATATATAGGCTTTGACAATGGTGGGCTTTGGTTTTGATGGATTTTGGGCAAGTGGGCTTCTATGACGATAGATCTAGGCCTCGATGGTGGCATTGGTGGTGGATTTGCTAAGGGAGCCAAGGATGTCAAGACAGTGAAGGATGTTAAGAAGCCTTAGAAGAGATGTCTTGGAGAGACAAACTCTTGGGTGGTGATCTTCAATAGGAGGAAAATTTTGATATTGCTCTGGAGGATATAGATGAGAAACTCTGCTTAAAAATCCTAAAAAAGCTAGTAGATAGACCAGTGAACTAGAAACAAAATAGCCTTGTTGGGAAATTTATTGGGGCGCTGACCAAATTTAGATACAGTAAGGAAATGGGCTGCTGATAAATGGAAGCCAAGGGGGCATATCGATATTGCAACTCTCCCGAAGGGTTTTATGCTTTTTCCTTTACGAGTTGTGAAGACTTAAGCCATGCCCTAACAAAAGGGCCTTGGTTTTATGGGAAGAGGGGCCTTTTTTTGAGGAAGTGGAGACCAAGATTCTAAAAATATAAATTTAGCTCTAGTTTGGGTCTACCTACCAGGGATTCCATTGGAGTTTTGGGATGAAGATATTCTAGTAGGTATAGCTAAAGCAATGGGATAATTAATAGCTTTTGATTCAACAACAAAGGCAAAAACTAGATTTATATTCACCCGATTCTGTGTTAATGTTGATTTGGGGAAGGAGCTCCCAACCTCTATTAGGCTAGTGTCTGAGTATCAGGTTTGGGATCAACCGATTGAATATGAAAATTCTCCAGCACTTTGCAAAGTTTGTAAAAGAATAGGATATTTTCTGAAAAACTATTTGTCCAAAAAATTGGTTAATAAGGTATGGAGGAGGAAAGAACAACCAAAATAAAAGGATACAATGGAAGAGGAGCCTTCTAAGTTCCCTTCCTTAGATGCAAATAAGTTTAGTATTCTTGCTAAAACCCTCGAGGAGGGAGAATTTGTAGAGGAGGATCAAGAGAGATAGGGAGAAAATTCCTAGAAGGATGCCCTAGGGGGAGAAGATGAAAAATTGAAAGAATAGGAAGACAATGTGGAGCAAGCCAAAGTAATGGAGGAGGAGGTGACTAAAATTTTAGAAACCCCAATTTCTATGGGAACAAAGCCACAAGAGTCTAAAGTAGAATCTCAACCAGAGGATGCTCCTAGCCAAGGTATGGAAAATATTGATTATGTTCCTTGCTCTTTGTATGAGTCAAAAAAATTTGCTCAAAATAAACCCTTGACCTCTAAACAAGATGACATTTTAGTGAGACTCATTAGGAATACTAGAAAAATAGAATATGTAGGGGTTGAAGCCAAACCAGGTAGACCAACTAATAAGGAGCTCAAAAACAAAGAAGCAACAAGAGAAATTGCAATTGGAACACAAACAATTTTGAATTTGAGTGGAAGGAAGACTTCCACGAGGGGTAAAAAATGAAAATCATCTCCTGGAATATAAGGGGCATGAATGCCCCTTCAAAATAGAGGGTGGTTAAATCCTTGAGAAAGGATAACCAACCGGATATATTTTTACTCCAAGAAACAAAAATTGATGATAATAAATTTTCTAGAGTTAAAGGTTTTGTGTGGAAAAAATCAGATTTTGTAGCTAGTAGTGCAAATGGTGCTTCTAGAGGTCTTTTTGTTATGTGGAATCTAGAAGTGGTCAAGGGAGCTTGTTTGGTTAAGAATTGTAGGCATATCTCAATGATTTTTTCTCAAAGAATAGGAACTATAAGTGGTTGCTAACTAATGTGTATGCCCCAAATAATTTGGTTGAAAGAAGGAAATTATGGGAGGAACTCATCTAGGTTAGACAAAACTCATTAGATATCCCATGGATGGTTGCGGGTGACTTCAATACAACTTTATTTTTGAGTGACAAGAAGGGAGGGAATCAAGCCTTTTTAGATAGTATGGAAGAATTTGGGAATTTTGTTTCTCAATGTGGGCTACTAGACTTGGATTTAAGGGGAGCCAAGTATACCTGGTCTAATAGGCGACTAGGGGAAAGTCTTATTCAAATTAGATTGGATAGATTTTTGGTTACTCAAGACTGGTTTGCAAGGAATTGTAATGCTTACCTTTTGATGCTTCCTAAGATTGGCTCAGACCATAACCCTCTTTTGTTAGAAATTGAAGATAATAAGAAAAGTTTCAAAAGCCCATTCAGATTTGAATTAATGTGGCTTTTACATTCTGGGTTGGAGGAAAAAATTAAAGAATGGTGGAATGTTGATACTCTAGGTACATCCATGTTCAAGGTCTCCAAGAAGTTAAGAAATATTAAATATAATCTAAAAAAATGGAATAGGGAGGTTTTTGGCAATATTCTATAGTAGAAAGAAAATTTGGTCTAGAATTTAAAGGATATAGAAACCCAAATTTAGGTGCAGGGAATGATAGAGGAAATATTAATGAAAGAAAAATTGTTATTATCATATTTTCACTCTATCTTGGCTAAAGAAGAAGTCTTTTGGAGGTAAAATTCTAGGGCTCTTTGTCTTAGAGAAGGTGATAAAAATTCAAAAATAATATCACCTCTCTACTCTTCCATAGGAGGGCGAATAAAATCAAAGAAATAATTAAGGATGATGGCACCTTGACCAAAGATGAAATAGAAATCTAAAATGAAGTAATCCTATTTTTCAAAAACTTACTCTCTAAGGAATAGGAGATGAATGAGCAAGCAATTGAACAACTACTACTTCATATTCCAAGGGTCATTTTAGAAGAAATTAATGATAAATCTCTTAAGACCCTTCTTAGGGGAAGAAGTGAAGAATGTAGTGTTTGGGATGCCAAAGGATAAGGCTCCAGGTCCGGATGGATTTCTAGCTAGTTTTTTCAAGCATTCTGGCATATAATTGGAGAAGATGTTAGTGTAGTTATAAGGGAATTTCATGTTATAAGTAGTCTTCCAAGAGACATTAACTCTACTTTTTTGGTCTTAATTCCTAAAAAATAGGGGGCAAACAATTTCAAGGATTTTTGGTCAATCAGTCTTTATAATACTGTTTATAAAATTATAACCAAATTGATGGCCAATAGATTAAAGGAACTCCTCCCTCTAGTGATCTCTCAATAATAAGGAGGGTTTGTGAAGGGAAGGCAAATTTTGGATGGAGTAATTTCTATTCATGAAGTTATTCACTCCATGGAGAAAAGCAAAAATGTTGGGATGATCCTTAAATTGGATATGAATAAAGCATATGATAGGGTTTCATGGTCCTTCCTCAACAAAATCTTGGAAAATTTTGGCTTTCATGACCATTGGAGACAATGGATTGGGACCTATATTTCTTCTACCATGTTCTCGATAATTGTTAATGGGGCACCTATAGGGTATTTTAGTAGTGAGAGAGGCTTAAGACAAGGAGACCCTATCTCCCCATATCTTTTTATTATCATGGTAGAAGCATTAGGGAGAGCATTCTCTACAACTAGGGTTTTTGCAAGGCTTAAAGGTTTTAAACCAACTTCAAATCTTGAGGTAGTTACTCATCAATAATTTGTTGATGATACCATTTTAGTGGGCCAAGCTTCGGTAATTGAGGTGAGGGAGATAAAATATATTCTTGAAACTTATGAACAAGCTTCTAATCAGAAGATCAATTTTGTTAAGAGCAAGGTTTACTTCATTAATACTCTAATAATGATGCAACAAAGAATTTCTAGACTTCTCAACTATGGAGTAGAGGAGTTGCCCTCCTTGTACTTAGGGATGCCCATGTTTAAAGGTAAAATGAAGGAAGAATTATGGAATCCTATTTTGGATAGATTTTAGAAAAATCTAGTAGGGTGGAAAGGGGTGCTTTTAAGCCAAGTTGGGAAGCTTCAGTTGGTGAAGACAACTCTACAAAGCTTGCCTATTTACTACATGTATTTATTTAAAATGTCGACTAAAGTAGCAAATAGGTTGGAACAAATTCAAAGGAGATTCTTATGGATTGGTATAGAGGAAAAACAAAGAATATCCTTGGTAGCTTGGGATAGGGTTTGTAATCCTAAAAAAGGAGGATTGGGATTGAGAAAAATGAAAGGGTTTAATAAAGCCTTGGTTAGAAAAATTGGATGGAGGTTGATTCAAGAGAATGAGACCTTATGGATAAAGATAATCAAAGCTAAATATCTGGAGAATAATAACTATTTTCTAAGATGTGCAAACCCTCCTCCAGGTTCCTCTCTTTGGAATAATTTGGTTAAGATAAGACCACTTCTTTGGAAAGGGATTCAGTGGAAGGTTGGAGATGGATCCTAGATTGATTTTTGGGAAGACTCATGGCTCATGGATACTCCTCTAGGGCTGATTGATGAGTTGAATCCTGCTAGAAATATTTTGGTTGATTCCTTTAGAACAAAAGTCAAATATTTTATAAATAGAGGAATTGATGGCAAGCAATGAAAAAATATCGATAGGCATTCTAGTTCAAGGGACATTCAACAAGTAATTATGAAGATAAATAAATTGCTACAAGGATATCATTTAATCCAAAATAAGGATATAGATACTATTATTTGGTCCCCCAATCCCTCTGGTAGCTATTCAGTTAAATTAAGATATGAATCCCAGATCTCTCCCTCCCTAGGTAGCTTTGATGCAAATAACATTTGGAGCAAGTTTTTAATTCCAAATATTACCTTCTTCCTATGGTTGGTTGTACAAAATAAGATTTTAACATTGGACAACTTAATGAGAAGGGGATTTTCTCTCCCTAATAGATGTGTGTTATGTCTTAAAAGTGAAGAATCAGTCAAGCATATGTTTATGGAGTGCCCCTTCTCTTCAAGGGTTTTTGAATTGATGATGAAGGAATTTGAAATTTAGTGGGTGAAGCCAAAGGATGTTATAGATTTATTAGAATAATGAAAATCTCTCTTTTCCAATTTAGGGTTATCTCAAGCTTGGAAGCTAGCCTTGCCTCACTTTTTTGGGGCATTTGGAAAGAAATAAATAATAGAATATTTAAGGAAATGTACAAGAATGAAATCTCAACCTTCAACAAAATTATAGCTGTAGTTAAGGATAATATCTCTATTATACCTCATCATAATGATGGAGGAAGGGTAGTGGAAGCTAGAATTGCTTTAAAATGGGGCTTTCTTGCAAGCCAAAATTATGATATTGACCCCAAAATATTGGCTAGATGGAATACAGTCTGGAAACCACCTCAACTCGGTTGGATTAAAGTGAACTTTGATGGGGTAGCTAAGGGAAACCCCAATAGGGTAGGAGGAGGGGAAATTTTTAGAAATCCAAGTGGGAAGATCATAGCAGCATTTGCAGAATCTTATGGAATTCAATCCAACCATATGGCAGAAACAAAGGCCCTATTCACATGCATGAGCTTAATGAAGCAACTAAATATAAAGAGGATCATTATTGAAGGTGACTCTTTAAATATTATTAATTGCTTAAGGGGTAAGAATGAAGCTAGTTGGAACATATCAAACATTATATCAGATGCAAGAGAGATCATTGTAGCCTTGGAGGAGGTTAATATAGTGCATATCTATCGAGAGGGAAACCAAGTGATAGATTGGTTGGCCAATAAAGGTGTAGATAGTCTTGAACCAATTATATGGAGGGATGATTTCCCTAGTGAGTTGAGGAGTATAGTTGAGAGGGAATTGTAAGCTTATGATAGATAAAATTATGGTTAAATTATTAATTAGTGGTTGTAAGCTTTATTCACCTCTTGTAGTCATAGGAAGTGATTCCCTGGTTCCTATTGAGTGGTGCAATAGTAGGATATTGTTATGTGGTAGGATTATTGTTCTATGGTAGGGTCCTATTGAGCAACATGATGGCTACAATCTCACAACAGTTGTGGCGGGGTGTGGTGTTAGCATGGCCCATATGATATTTTGTAGGATACTATTCTATGGTAGGGTTCTTATTTTGTGGTAGGGTTACTATTTTGTGGTAGGGTTCCTATTGAGCGATGTGGTGGCTATAGTCTCAATGGTGGGATACTGTTCTATGGTAGGGTTTCTATTGAGGTAGGGTTCCTATTGAGTGGTGCGACAATGGGATATTGTTCTATGGTAGGGTTACTATTCTATGGTAGGGTTCCTATTGAGCGGTGTGGTAGCTATGGTCATTGCAGCCTTGGAGGAGGTTAATATAGTGCATATCTATTGAGAGGGCAACCAAGCAACAGATTGGTTGGCCAATAAAGGTGTAGACAGTCTTGAACCAATTCTATGGAGGGATGATTTTCCTAATGAGTTGAGGAGTATAGTTGAGAGGGAGTTGCAAGCTTATGATAGACAAAAGTTTGGTTAAATTATTAATCAGTGGTTGCAAGCTTTATTCACCTCTTGTAGTCATAGGAAGTGAAGCTTTTCATTTTTTTTCCCTTTAAGGGGTTTATGTGACTTCTTGTCTTGTTCTACTGCTACACTTCTCTAATTCTTCATTGTTTGATTTAATGTAGAGGAGTGGTATTGTAAAAAAGGGTTGGGGCCCTTTCAAAAACCCCTTCTTTTCACCCTAATAAAAAAAATTATCACTCAGGGACAAAATGAAAGATTTATGAAGAAGATATCTATGGAGGAGTTCCATGAAGTAGTTTTTTCTTTCCATCATAACAAGGCACTTGACCTTGATGTATTTCCTAAAATTTTCTTTCAAAAAATTTAGGATTTATTGAAGAGTGATATGTTAGCTGTCATTGAAGAGGCCTAGAAAAGGAAGGCTGTAATAAGTGAGATCAATGGTACTTTTATTACCTTGTTTCCCAAGAAAGGTAACATAAAATATTTTGATATTTTTTGTCCAATAAGCCTTTGTAATATGATTTATAATATCATTTCAAAAATTATGGCAAACAGGTTGAAAGACATTCTAGTGTGTCTTATCTTAGAGGAACAAGGTGAATTTGTTCATGGTAAACAAATTCTTGATGGTATAAATTTTGCACAAGAGGCCATACATTCTCTTCATTCCATGAAAAAACCAAGTATGCTTATGAAATTAGATATGAACAAAGCATATGATAAGGTTGCTTGGAATTCTCTGCATGTTATTCTTAGAAAGTTTGGCTTTGATTATAGTTGGTGTGAGTGGATTAAATGTTGTTATACCACTATACAATTTTCTATTTTGATCAATGGTTCTCCTATTGGTTACCTCAAGTCATATTGTAGACTTCATCAAGGTGATCCACTTTCTCCTTATCTATTCATTATTTTTGCAGAAGGATTAGGAAGAGCTTTTTCAAAGGCAAAAATGGAAGGAAAAATCAAGTGTATTTAAATTGCAAAAAATGGTCCCTTTGAATCTCTTCTCCAATTTGTTGATGATACTTTTATTTTGGGCCATCCCTTAGTCAATGAGGCCATGGATTTTAAATCAATATTATCATGTTATGAGAAGGCTACTAGACAATTGGTAAATACTATAATTATCCAAGATTTTTCATTAATAGTGCCCTAGATTTAAAACAAAATATTGTGAATATTTTAGGGTTTAAAATTGAAAAATATTACATCAACCTATTTGAGTATTCCTTTGTTTACTAAAGGAAATAAAAAGGAGCTTTGGATCTTTTTTTTTGGTAGAATGAAAGATTTCCTGCTAAGTTGGAAAGGTAAGTTATTAACCATGGGAGGAAGGCTACAACTCATAAAGACTACTTTGCAATCCATCCCTATATATATGATGTCACTTTCAAGACTTCCAATAGGTATAGAATCAAAAATTGATAAAATTTAAAGAGACTTTCTATGGAAAGGTTGTGAGGAAAATTGTAGGTTTCCTCTTTGTAAGTAGGATAGGTTTGTAGAGCAAAGAATATTAGAGGAGTAGGCTTGATGAATTACAAACTTACGAGTTTGGAATTATGAGCAAAGATGTTCGGATCCTAATACTAACTATTAATAATATTAATTCACCTATTTAATTTACGGACCATTGTTTCCTTTCATATCACAACTTTAGGGTTAGATATTTATATGCATTCATAAGGGTGTAATTGGGCATCAAAGAACATAACATTTATATCTCTTTGAGAGCATTTGCAAGGATACCTCCAGTGAAAAAATGATCCTTCTAAAGTGATTTAACATATTTTCTTTGATTCCACATTTACCATTGCTAGGAACTAGGTTCCTACCAACTGGTATCAAAGTCGAGATTTGAAAGGACCCTTTCATAATCATTTCTCACCAATTTTTTTTTTCCACTCCTCTCACCAATATCATCCATCTACCAAATTGCATCATTGATCACCAACCATACCGAAGGTCAACCAAACATATTCTCAAGCATGCTAAATTAACCAATAGATATAACCAACACTGGTAAAGAAACCGCCAACAGACAACCATAACGATTTGACACCGGATAAATATAGCATCAAAAAGCATAACAAGTGGGAAAAAATACACTTAAACCTTTTAAAATCCTTCAAAGAAGATGTCATTGATTCAATTTTACCCCCTGATTAAGGAAAGAATCAAACAAAAATCAATTTGCAAAATAAATCAATCTGCAACAAGGTATCTAAAATTATCGACGTCGTCTTGAGAAAACACGATGAGGATTTATAAAATTTAAATTACAATATAAAGTTTTAAAAATATTTCAACGATCGAAAAATAAATTTTGACGTCGTCCAAGGTATTTTTGATGCCAAGGAAAAGCGGGAGGAAAGAGTTTTAAAAAGGTTTTATAAAACATATCCCACATTCATTAAATGAGAGGGAACAAGGTGTTTAAAACACACTTGGTGTGCATAGTTAGTCATGACTTCGATCACACTTTCTATCCTCCTCTTGTGCAATCGAAGCCACTGACCCTACTGTAGTTGACTGCCACTTGTCCATTGTTCCCACTCTCTAATTGGACATGACCTGCCTTAGTTACCACTCACTGGTGTTAGATCCACCCCCTCTTTGATTCTCTCTCATTTGTTCTGCCCTCACCTTACCCTTCGTGCCCGCTTCGCTCTCACCTCGCTCTTTGTACCCTGCTCGCCCTGTCGCTCGACCCCCGAATCACCTACCATCCAATCCTTTCTACTCACGCCAAGTTCTAATTTAAAATCAAAATGTGACCATTCTATTACGAAATTGAAAAACAGAGAAGCAAAATTCTGCTAGTTGATCGTTCAAAACCCAAATTTTTGCAATAATTTTTTTTCAATTTGATAATTTTGTCAAACAATTTGATAATTTTTTTATCAATTATTGACAAAACCATTGCAATTTTTTCAATTTTTGTCAAACAATTGATAAATTTTGATTAAATCATTTACTAGTGCCAAAAGAATTTGATATTAAAAAGACTTGCAAATCATAAATCACAACACAATGACCGATGGTAGGAGATCACAAGACTCTATCAAAGACTTCATACAAGAAATGAATCGATGGAAGGATGATCTTGAAAAGAAAATCATGACAAAGGAGGATTTTTGCCTATGGAAGGATGATAATGAAAACAAGATAGTAGACCTAGACTTAAAAATTGATGCCACTAACCACTCCATTGATATGGTACAACAAAACTTGGCATTAATCCAAGCCGACCAATCTATCGGAGCACCAACACACCAAGCATTACTTGGGGGACCACAAACGTCAATCCTACCTCGAACCACTAAATTAGATTTTCCAAAATTTGAAGGAGGTGACCCCACCAATTGGATCTATCGAGTTGACCAATACTTCTCCCTCTACCAGGTCCTTGAGGCATAAAAGGTTCACATCGCATCCTTCCACCTAGAAAATATCACCACCCAATGGTATCAGTGGTACGAAAAGACAAATGGCCCCCCTACATGGCTAGAATTTACAAAAAATCTAATGGTACGATTCGGCCCTACTAAATTCAAATATTTCATGGGAGCCCTTACCAAACTCCACCAAACCACTACAGTGCGAGAATACCAAGCTCAATTTGAAAAATTGGCAAATCTTACATCAGGGCTAAATACCTCATTCTTCCAAAGTTGTTTCATCAGTGGCTTAAAGGAAGACATTCGATTAGAAGTACAAATGCTCAACCCCACTGACATGATGCAGACTATCATGCTAGCCCAAATGGTGGAAGAGAAATTCAATAACCAACATCGACTAGGAAGACCACCTATCGGGAAATCACAGAATACTTACACCACACCGAAACTTAATAGGGTCTTACCTATTAAATGTATAAGCCCTGAAGAGATGAAGGAAAGAAGAGAAAAAGGCCTTTGTTTTCATTGTGATGAGAAATTTGTCCCCAATCACAAATGTATTACGCCAAAACTATATATTTTGGATACAATTGATCATTGTGGTTCAAAAGAAGAGGATAATATTGAGGTGGAAGTGGTGTCGGATACACCCAAGGATAACACACAAGACACACCAGAAATATCTTTTAACGCCCTCGTTGGTTTCTCCTCCCCACAAACTATGAAGGTCAAAGGATACTTTAAAAAACAAAACCTCATTGTGCTTCTAGACTCTGGAAGCACACACAATTTTATTGACCCAAGGGTGGCAAAACAAGCTGACTGCTTTATACATCCTTGCAATAATTTTGAAGTCATGATTGGAAATGGAGGAAGAATTGCATGCAAAGGAAAGTGTCAAAATATTAAACTCACTATGGATGATTATAATATGAAAGTAGATATGTATGTACTTCCATTAGGAGGTTGCGATATCATCCTAGGAGTACAATGGTTACGAACACTCGGCATAATCCAATGGGATTTTGAATATTTATGGATGAAATTCACACAAAAGGATCAAACATATACTATTAAAGGATTAAAATTAGGCCCTTCCCAAATAGTAAGTTCTCATAGAATGGAGAAACTTATTCGCAAAGGAGGCAAGGGTATGATGGCACAATTGTTTTCTATCCAACCAATAAATGAAGAACAACAAGTAGCACCTAAACTACAACAACTCCTAGCACACCATGCTCAAGTATTCAATGAACCAAAAGGGTTACCCCCTCAATGTAGCCATGATCATGCCATTCAACTTCTTCTAGGGCATCAACCCCCTAATATCTGACCTTACCAATACCCTTATTTACAAAAGACAAATAAAAAAATTAGTACAAGAATTACTTAAAGCAGGGGTTATTAGACCTAGTGTGAGTCCTTAATCTTCCCCCATTTTATTAGTTCAAAAGAAATATGGGTCGTGGTGCCTATGTATTGATTTTTATGCCCTTAACAAACTAACCATCAAAGATAAATTTCCCATCCCCATCATTGATGAATTGTTAGATGAGCTTCATGGGGCTACATACTTCTCAAAATTAGATTTACGATCAGGCTACCATCAAATTCGAGTAAAGGAAAGTGATATTCCAAAAACTACCTTCCACACTCATGAAGGGCATTATGAATTCATGGTTATGCCATTTGGCCTTACCAACGCTCCTTCTACATTTCAGAGTCTAATGAACCAGGTATTCCACCCTTTCCTTCGAAAATTTATTTTAGTTTTCTTTGATGACATTTTGATCTATAGCAAAACATGGGAAGATCACTTGCGCCACTTAGACCAAGCATTGAAAACCTTGGAGGATAACCAATTATATGCTAAAAGATCAAAATGTTCCTTCGAACAACAAGAAATTGAATATCTCGGACACATTGTCTCTAAAGGAGTTAAAGTGGACCCTCGCAAGATTGAAGACATGAAAAATTGGCCTATTCCAAAAACCTTGAAAGGCTTGCAAGGATTTTTAGGATTAATAGGGTACTATCATAAATTTATCAAAAATTATGGCAAGATCATAGCCCCCTTGACAACTCTACTAAAAAAGAATGCTTTCCTTTGGTCTTCAAAGGTTGACGATTCTTTCATTGCCTTAAAAAATACCATGTGTACCACTCCTGTATTAGCCATGCCAGATTTTTCCAAACCATTTATTATTGAAAGCGATGCTTCAGGAGTAGGAATAGGAGCAGTGCTCATGCAAAATGAAAGACCCTTGGCCTTTACTAGCAAAGCATTTTCAAAAAATAATTTGGCCCGCTCCACATATGAAAAAGAGATGTTAGCTATTATTCATGCTATTCAACATTGGAGACCTTACCTTATCGACCAACATTTTATTATTTGAACTGACCACCATAGTTTAAAATACTTTCTTGAGCAATGCATATCCACCCCTGAGCAACAAAAGTGGGTTACTAAACTACTAGGATATGATTATGAGATCATATATAGAAAAGGAAAGGATAACATGGCTGTTGATGCCCTTTCATGGAAGTTTGAAGAAATACCCCAATTGCATGCCCTTTCCTCTCCTATTCCCAAATGGATAGACCAAGTCAATGAAGAATGGTTTAACGATCCTACAATACAAACATTAATTCAACAACTTCAACAAGACCCCACTAGTAAGCCCCACTACTCTTGGAGTGATAACATACTTAGGTACAAAGGGCGTATTGTCCTATCCCCCACATCCTCATATCATGCAAAACTTCTCCATGAGTTACATGCCACACCCACTGCAGGACACTCTGGATTCCTCAAAACTTATAGAAGAGTGACTAGATATTTTTATTGGGTAGGTATGAAGCAAGATATCAAGAAATTTGTGAATGAATGTGAGACCTATCAAAGACAAAAAGGAGAAACAATAAGCACTCCTGGCCTTCTACAACCTCTTCCTATCCCAACTAAAACATGGGTTGATATTTCCATGGATTTTATTGAAGGCCTTCCAAAATCTGCCGGCAAAACCACTATTCTAGTTGTAGTGGATCACTTATCTAAATACGCTCATTTTTACCCCTTGGCTCACCCTTACACAGCTAGTACCATCACCCAAATATTTCTTGATAATATTTTCAAACTACATGGCATGCCTTCTACTATAGTCAGTGATCGTGATCCCACCTTCACTAGTAACTTTTGGAGAGAATTGTTTAAACTCCAAGGCACTCAACTTCATATGAGTTCCGCTTATCATCCACAAACTGACGATCAAACAGAAGTTGTTAACAAATGTTTGGAAACTTACCTACGTTGTTTTATTTCTACTCAACCCCTTCATTGGGTTAAATGGCTTCCTTTAGCCGAATGGTGGTATAATACCTCATACCACACCACCATTAAGATGACACCATATGAAGCTTTATATGGCCAAACACCACCTTCCATCACCTCTTATATTCTAGGAAGTTTGAATGTGCCAACAGTGGATTCTTCCCTTTCTAATAGAGATAATATTCTTCGCCTTCTCAAGGATAATTTACTCACCGCTCAACATCGTATGAAGCAACAAGTAGACCAACATCGAACCGAGAGAGCTTTTCAAGAGGGTGATATGGTATTCCTTCGTCTTCAACCCTATCGTCAAACTTCTCTCAAAATAAAAGGATCTCAAAAGCTAGCTCCCAAATTCTATGGGCCTTATAAAGTCCTTCAACGTATTGGACCCGTTGCTTATAAACTTGAGTTACCAAAATCTTCCAAAATTCATCTTGTATTCCATGTTTCTTGTCTTAAATTAGTAGTTGGCACCCACATTACTACACAAACTCAACTACCAGAGTTCACAGAAGATGGAGCACTCATGGTTGAACTTGAAGCTATCCTGGATCGCCGCACACGACAACTTTGCAATCGCACCATCATCGAGCTCTTGATTCAATGGAAAGGCCTACCTTCCAAAGATGCTACATGGGAAACACTTCATCACATCCAACAATAATTTCCTCAATTTTTGCTTTGAGGACAAAGCTCTTTTTAAGGAGGGTGGCATGTTAGGATCCTAATCCTAACTATTAATAATATTAATTCACCTATTTAATTTATGGACCATTGTGTCCTTTCATATCACAACTCTAGGGTTAGATATTTATATGCATTCATAAGGGTGTAATTAGGCATCCAAGAACATAATAATTTATATCTCTTTGAGAGCATTGGCAGGGATACCTCCAGTGAAACAATGATCCTTCTAAAGTGATTTAACACATTTTCTTTAATTCCATATTCATTCCATTGTTTTTCCACTTGTTACCATTGCTAGGAACTAGGTTCCTACCAAAATATTGGGTGGAGATTATTTAGAGATCAAGGAAATATTTGGGCAAAATAAAAAATATATAGGTTATCTTGATGTAATGAAATTATTTAGGAAAAGAACTCTACCAAAAGAAACATCCACATGGAAATTCATATCAGAGAGTTTGCAATTGATAAAGAAACATATTATATGGTCAATCAATGAGGGGAGTTATGCAAATTTTTGGTATGATTCTTTGTTGAAGCCTTATCCTCTTATCTTTGACTCAAAATGGCAACCATTGGCTCAAGCATTCCTAGCATGTAAAGGTCCAAAGGTCAAATATTATATTATTATGAGCAATAACTCTGTTGAGGAATATTACATTATTTGGTACATGCTAATGTACCACCATGGTACCTTCATGGTACAATTGTAAATATGTAATAGATTAGGGTTGAGTCTATATTTTAGAGTGTGATTTATATTTTCCCTTTCATTTAAGTGTCAATGTGTAGGAGATGCACAAGTGTCATGTAAGATTACAATGTGGAGGAAATGCACAAATGTCATGTAAGTTAGAGTGCAAGAGTAGATTGAGAGAATGTGCATGAGTGTTATGTATGTAAGAGTTCAAATATGTAATGTAAGAATGTGCACAAGTGTCTTAGATTAGGCGTGCATGTAAAAATTTAGGAGTCATATATAAAAGTGTCTTAGATTCAAGTGACCATCTAGTATGTAAGTGGCAAGATGATAAGCCAAGAGTTATGGGACTTATCATATGGAGAGCAATAGACAAGTAATTGAAGAGTCACATTAATATGGCTATATTATGGAGATAATTTTCCATGAGAAAGTAATTAGAGAAGTATAAACATTTGAGAATACAGATTTGTAACAGGGAGAGAAGGAATAAAGCTTGTATACAAATTTTTGAGCAATTAATATTTTAAGTTTTCTTTCGGCATAGTTCATGAATGACATAGGCCATTTACATTCATATTTCAGTATATATATATAAATGTTATTTGCTTTACTATATAGGTTTTGATATACATATTAATTTGCTCATATATTATTCTACTCTCATATTATTATTTTGACCTTTAATATTGTGGCTATTTTATATTGGGACCTGTGATATTTTTGTGGTAGTAAGATTTAAAAAGCCAAAAATGGTATCAAATATACCACCAGACTTTGTTTAGTTTGATAGAATTTATTTAGCCACCATTATTAATTAACTTTGTCCATTTTTGATAAAGTTAATTTAGAGTTTGTCCACTTTGAAGGCAGTGCAGACTTGGAATCTAATTTTTAAAGGTCTTATTGAGTAGAAGATTGAGGGGACTAGGATTTAGTCACCCTAATTTATAGGCTAGGGTCTTTCCACTTGGTTGAAGGAAAACCAGTGAAGACTAGGACTCAACTAGATTGAAGAAGAGGGATAACTTAGGAGAAAAATTAGACATTTGATAAAGGGAGCCAACTCAGAGAAAAGTTGAAGATATAAGTTTATAAATAAAATATTACGGATTGAATATTGAGGTAAAATCAACTCTAGAGATAGTTTATCATTCAGGGATATACAAATCCACCTTGAAATTGATATTGGGTTCTTTAGTAAGGAGGATAATCATATTGGGTTCTTAGGTACGACCTAAGAAATTGAATATTCTATCTTATAAGGATGAGAAGCTTCCTACAGAAGATGGAGAAAAATATCAACTTCTAAGTTTTTTGAAGAACTAAAGTTTCCATAATACTACAAAAAATAAGTACAAAGCTTTTGTGATAGAGAATTGAAGAACACAAGCTTATACTTAGAGGGAGGGTGAAAAATATAATACCACTTTTTACTTTTCTTTCCCAAACAATATTATTCAATATAATCAATGGTAATATCAATAGCAGTAACCAAAGCAATGCACAAATCAACATTGCTAGATCTGCCCCAAACCTTCACTCAAGGTTTGAACAAATCAATAAATCAATTCTGCTCACAAGTCTTCTCAAAGACTTGTCTCAAATATGCCTTGTAAGATTCCATAAAAGCTCACACTAATTTGTCCACAAGTCCTCTCTAGAACTTGTACAATCTGCTCTCAACAAGTCCTCACTAGAACTTGTCAAAATAAGTTCTCAATATGTATTGTAAACTTTCACAAAAGCTCACACAAATCTGTCCACAAGTCTTCTCTAAGACTTGCCTTAAATCTGCTCAACAAGTCCACACTAGAACTTGTCCAATCTCATGGAAACATAAAGAGAATTGTTAGAGACTCAATATGCTTCACATTCATCACAATGCTCAATCACTTTCAATCACTATTTTAGAAACATATAGAGAATTGTTAGAGATTCAATATGCTTCACATTAACCTCAATGCTCAATCACTTTCACTCTCTCCTTTTAGAAACATATAGAGAATTGTTAGAGACTCAACATGCTTCACACTTACAATGCTCAATTACTTTCAATCTCTCTTTTGGAAACATATAGAGAATTGTTAGAGACTCAATATGCTTCACACCAACAAACTCTCAATCACTTTCAATCTTTCTTTTATTACATAAACATATAGAGAATTGTTAGAGACTCAATATGTTTCACACTCATCAACACTCAACCTCTTTCTCAAATCAATTTAGAATATAGAACAATTTGTTTCATAGAACTTGAACTATCACTTTACACATCCACTTGACTAGGAATAACCAACTCTACTCAACCAATCACTCAATGAAATAATCCTTGCTCACAAACCCTAGTCCAAGCATATGAACACTCACTTAAATATTTCCAACAATGCTCATCGATCAATCTCACATAACAATGATACTCATGATCTTTGCAAACCCTAGTTCAAGTTCTTCACTCAATCATTCACTTCAACAAAGATGCTTATAAAAAAATCTTCACATAACAATGATACTCATGATCTTTGCAAACCCTAGTTCAAGTTATTCATTCAATCAATCACTTCAACAACAATGCTTATAAAATAAAGTTTTATCAAAAAATCTCAATTTCAGAAAAACTTGAAGCATTAATTCAAAACATACTCAACAATGCTTACCAAAAAATCCTTTTCACTCCAACTTTGCATTCACAACTTTCAAAAATCACTCACTATGAAGAATATGCCCATACCTTTATTTGATGTAGAAGTGACCTTGGAAAACATGTCTCAATCACAATTTTCTCTTTTGCCAATCTCAATGGTTAGATGATAAAATATCACACTAAATTTCTCTCAAAATAATTCTCAATTACAAAAATAATCAAACTTAAATACACCTTATTTCTCCTTCTTAAAATAATATCCAACAACACAAATATTCAATCAAAACACTTCTTCCAAAACTCTAACTCATCAAAAGAACCTCTTAACATTTTAATTTCATCATAACCATTTTAAAAAATATATCTCAAAAATAATCTAAACTCTACTTATGACTCCCTACTTAATATTGCATTAATTAAATAAATCATTTTATAAAATAATGCAATAAATCAATTTTCAATTTTTCTAAGGTAAAACAAATTTACCCTAGCCAAAATAACCTTTCAACACTTAGGTTAATATCATAACCTAACCTCCACCTTATTCCTCCTAAGACCTTAGCAATATGCAAATATAATTTTCAACTTTCACCTTATTCCTCCTAAAACCTTAGCACTTGCAATTAAAATAATTTAAAAAAATTTTATTACCTTTTTTCGCAATCCGTGGGGCTCGAACTTGCACCACTCTCTCCACAACACCTTGGTCGTGGCTTCCACATTGTGTGAGCCACGTGCTCCTTTGACACCTTAAAGCGCAATATGGGCTTTGACCTCTTCACGATCCTCAAGAGCCTTTGACTCTTCCTTCGACGCGACGTCCGCTACCACACTTGCAATTTAAAGGCGCTTGATTAAATTTTGTACGAGCTTTGAATATTTCAGATGCACATCTTTTTAAGCGAATGCCAAACTTTGGTTTGGATAAGGTATAAATACATTATGCCCTCTTTACCATGCACGTCAATGGAGGATAATGCGTTGGGAGTCGGCGCTAACATTTGCCTTGTTAATATTTTAATTTATAATTATTTAAATTCAATAGAATTTAAATCTTATAAATTTAATATTTTACATCCTCTTTGGGGATTATTAAAAATTAAAGCCTCCTTAGGTTTTTAGAAATACCTTTTTAATTTGCCCACCTATGGTTTTAATAAAAACATTTTATTTTGCCCAACCATGGTTTTAATAAAAACCTTTTATTTTTCCCAACCATGGTTTTAATAAAAACCTTTTACATAATATTTAAAAATAAATATTATGAATCTTATTTTACCATCAACCTTTTGCATTACTCCTTTTGACCTTTTGACATCAATGACAATTTATCCTTGACATCAATGACAACTTTGAATCAAAATGTCCAACAATCCCCCCCTTTATCATTGATGGCAACCCAATAACTTTTTACCATTTTCTTGACCTTTTCATTTTTCTCCCCTTAGGAAATTGCTCCCCCTGACTGAATGCTTTCCTTCAAACATAGATCTTTCTCCCTTACTCAAATATCTCCCCCTCTGACATCAATGGCAAAGGGTCACCTTTGGGACTCAGGGCTAAGAATGAGTCTCTTAGCTTTTCCTCTCCCCCCTCATTTTGAGGGGGTTAATTATGGGGTGGGAGTATTTCTACTCCCAGCATGCAATGCTCCTCTCCTTTCTCAGATTTCTTTTTTCATACCTTTGATATCACACCTTTTTGAATCTTTTGAGAATCCTCTTTCTTGTCTGTCCTTGGAGGCTCTATAAATTCTATTCTACACCATCTTGCTATATTCCCAATGTTATTGCACTTATAACACTTAATTTTATTAATCCTTTGAGGTGCAAATATCTTAGAATTTCTCCTGGTGAAGCCATATCTATTCCTATCATGTACCTTGCAATTCATTGCCTTGTGAACAAACTGATTACATGAGTAGCAATACCCATGGAAACGTTGCATGCTTTTGAAGTTCCCATATTCGTATCTTTCATGTGTCCTACATTGTGAAGCCATGTGCCCAAATGTATGACATGAGAAACATCATCCATTGAAATTTTCTTGTTTTGATCCCATTGGTCTCTTAGTCTCTTCTACACTGTCGTGTTTCCTATTCCATCTGTTCCTTATTTGTGCATTGTTCCTTTCCTTGTTGAACTTTCTATTGTCCAAATTATCCTTAGAATTCTCACTCTTTCTTTCACTTTCTTCTTTTGATGCTTCTTCTTCTTTGGTGCTTGAGCTTGACTCTCCTTTTTCTGCTTCCTGTTTCCCTTCTTCAAAACTAAGTCCTGTTTTGGTGACTGATGATCTTTGTGCATTGATAATATTATCCAAAGTCTTTGAATTTTTCTCAAACTTGTGTAGCTTTTCCTTAGAGTCTTTCACTTCCATCCTTAGTGAAACTATCTCATGTTCCAATTTTTCACACTCTAGATCTTTTACCTTTAATTTTTTAGCCATACCTTCTTCAATTCTTCTTGCCTCTTCAACCTTGATTTTGAAATTGGTGAGTTCCAGTAGAAAATTTGCTTTTGCTTTCTCATATTCTTGAGCTTGAACCCTCAATCCTGAGTTCTCCATTTTTAATTCTTCGAGATCAACACTAACTCTTTTACATTCTTGCTCTTTTATCTTTGATTGTTCAACCATATCTTTTTCAGCTTTCCTTACATTTTCAACCTTAAATTTCAAGTTAGAGAGATCTTGTGGAAGCTTTGTCTCACATTTCTCATCCTCTTGTATTTGAGCCTTTAATTCTAATTTCTCCCTTTTCAACTCAACAAGTTACTTAAGAGTGACTTCCTCCATTTCTCTTTCTAAAATTTTCTCTTTTCTTTGGTATTTAATTTCTTCTATTGTCCAAAGTAGAGTTTCTTCTTCATACCTATTTTTACTGTCTCTGTTATCCTTTTTTGAACCATCCTCTAGGACCTCAATTCTGAAAGTGTCTTCTTCATCTTCACCTCTACTAAACCCATTGTCATAACTTGCATCATTGATCGAGTTGACCACAACCAAAACATTCTTCACCTTCTTGTGAACAATAAGCTGCAAGGTGACCTGTCTTCCTACATCTGGTATAAAAATTTATTAATCTAGTATTTTCTCCACTGCTTGATTCATCTCTTGAATATATTTTCATTCTTCCTCCCAAAACAACAACATTGAATTCATCTTTCTTTTCTTTCATGACCATGTGTGTTCTTTTCTTCTTGTATCTCATGGTTTTACTTTTGCCTTTCTTTACCATTTGTGTTCTTGTAAGATCTTCCTTAAAGCTGTTAAACCTTTTTTGAAGGAACCAACTCTGATACCAATTTAACAACACAAGCTTATACTGAGAGGGGGTGAATAGTATAAGATCACTTTTTACTTTTCTTTTCCAAATAGTATTACCAATACAATCAATGACAATATCAATAGTAGTAACCAAAGCAATGCACAAATCAACATTTCTAGATCTGTCCCAAACCTTCACTCAAGGTTTGAACAAATAAATCAATCAATTTTGCTCACAAGTCTTCTCAAAGACTTATCTCAAATATGCCTTGTAAGCTTCCACAAAATATCACACTAATCTATCCATAAGTCCTCTCTAAAACATGTCCAATATGCTCTCAACAAGTCCTCACTAGAACTTGTCTAAATATGCTCTCAATCTATATTGTAAACTTTCACGAAAGCTCACACAAATCTATCCACAAGTCTTCTCTAATACTTACCTCAAATATTCTCAACAAGTCCACACTAGAACTTGTCCAATCTCATGGAAATATAAAGAGAATTGTTAGAGATCAATATGCTTCACATTCATCACAATGCTCAATCACTTTCAATCACTCTTAGAAACATATAGAGAATTGTTAGAGACTCAATATGCTTCACATTCACCTCAATGCTCAATCACTTTCACTCACTCATTTTAGAAACATATAGAGAATTGTGAAAGACTCAATATGCTTCACACTTACAATGCTCAATTACTTCCAATCACTCTTTTGAAAACATATAGAGAATTGTTAGAGACTCAATATGCTTCACACTTGCAAACTCTCAATCAATTTCAATATTTCTTTTATTACAAAAACATATAGAGAATTTTTAGAGACTCAATATGTTTCACACTCATCAACACTCAATCTCTTTCTCGAATCAATTCAAAATATATAACTATTTGTTTCATAGAACTTGAACTATCACTTTACACATCCAATTGACTAGGAACAACCAACTCTACTCAACCAATCACTAAATGAAAGAATCCTTGCTCACAAACCCTAGTCCAAGCATATGAACACTCACTCAAATATTTCCAACAAAGCCCATCAACCAATATCACATAACAATAATACTCATAATATTTACAAATCCTAGTTCAAGTTCTTCACTAAAATCATTCACTTCAACAACAATGCTTATAAAACAATCTTCACATAACAATGATACTCATGATTTTTGCAAACCCTAGTTCAAGTTCTTAATTCAATCAATCACTTCAACAACAATGCTTATAAAACAAGATTTTATCAACAACTCTCAATTTCAGAAAACCTTGAAGCATTAATTCAAAACACACTCAACAATGCTTACCAAACAATCCTCTTCACTCCAACTTTGCATTCACAACTTTCAAAAATCACTCACTAGGAAGAATATACCCATACCTTTATTTAATGTAGGAATGACCTTGAAAAACTTGTCTCAATCACAATTTTCTCTTTTGCCAATCTCAATAGTTATATGATAAAATATCACACTAACTTTCTCTCAAAATAATTCTCAATTACAAAAATAATCAAACTTAATTACACCTTATTTATACTTCTTAAAATAATATCCAACAACACAAATATTCAATCAAAACACTTCTTCCAAAAATCTAACTCATTAAAATAACCTCTTAACATTTTAATTTCATCATAACTCTTTTCAGAAATATATCTAAAAAATAATCCAAACTCTACTTATGACTCTCTACTTAATATTGCATTAACTAAGTAAATCACTTTATAAAATAATGCAATAAATCAATTTCCAAATTTTCTAAGGTAAAACAAATTTACCCTAGCCAAAATAACCTTTCAACACTTAGATTAATATCATAACCTAACTTCCACCTTATTCCTCCTAAGACCTTAGCAATATGCAAATATAATTTCCAAATTTCACCTTATTCCTCCTAAAACCTTAGCACTTGCAAATTAAAATAATTTCAAAAAAATTTATTACCTTTTTCATAATCCGCGGGGCTCAAAATTGCACCACTCTCTCCACAACGCCTTGACCACGAATTCCATGCCGTGTGAGCCACGTGCTCCTTTGATGCCTTAAAGCATAATATGCGCTTTGAACTCCTCACAATCCTCAAGAGCCTTTAGCTCTTCCTTCGACGCGACATCCGCTACCACACTTGCAATTTAGAGGTGCTTGATTAAATTTTGCATGAGCTTCAAATATTCTGGATGCACACCTTTTTAATTGAATGCCAAACTTTTTTTTGGCTAAGGTATAAATACCTTATGCCCTCTTTACCATGCACGTCGACGAAGGATAATGCATTGGGAGTCGACCCTAACATTTGCCTTGTTAATATTTTAATATATAATTATTTAAATTCAATAGAATTTAAATATTATAAATTTAATATTTTACATCCTCTTTAGGATTTATTAAAAATTAAAGCCTCCTTAGATTTTTAGAAAAACCTTTTTAATTTTCCCACATTTGGTTTTAATAAAAACCTTTTATTTTGCCCAACCATGGTTTTAATAAAAACCTTTTATTTTGCCCAACCATGGTTTTAATAAAAACCTTTTACATAATATTTAAAAATAAATATTTTGAAGCTTATTTTACCATCAACCTTTTGCATTATTCCTTTTGACCTTTTGACATCAATGACAATTTATCCTTGACATCAATGACAACTTTGACTCAAAATATCCAACAAGAATAAGCAAAGCAGAAGAGAAGCAAAGAAGAGGATAAGTGAAGCAGAGAGAATAGAAGCAATGAAATAATTAAAAGCTACAATGGATTGAGAAGTATTCAAAGCTTCCTAGGAATAAAAAGAAGAAAGATAAGCAGATAAAGAGAAGGAGCAAAAGCAGAAGAATAAAGAACAAAGAAGCAAAATATTATTAAAGAACTAGGGTGACTAAATATATCTATATACCATTTTAGTCTTGGTCATAGATCACTTTTTGAAGCAGGTTCTTCAAGGTAGACATTTCTATAAAAGAGAAGAAAAATAGGATATAAAGGTCCAAGAGGCCAATATAGAACATAAATGCTGAAGAGGCCAATATAGAAAAGTAAGAGGCCTAAGAGGCCAATATAGAAGTGGCCTAAGAAACCAAGTTAGAGAAAAGAGGCCCAAGAAGAGGAAAGAGGCCCTATAATTTAATATAGCAAAAGAGTAGGCCCGCTCGACCAACTCAATAAGGCAACATAAAAGGCCCATTCGACCATATAGTAAAAGAATAGTCCATTTGGCCAACTCAAGAAAGAAACATAAAAAAAAGGCTCATTTGATCAAATAACAACAACAAAGGCCATACGAGCAACGTTGAAAGACATTGTAGTTAAGAGGAAAAACTAATCAATTAGCATAAAAGAGAAGTGGGCATTAAAGTTTTTATAGCCTACACAGTGAACCATAATCCAACATCATAATGGTTCTCTAAGAACAACAAAGTGGTTCTCCTATAAAACCTAAGCGAAGATGCCTATGCAAGAATGAGAGATCATAATGTTAAGGCATTACACTAGATAGTGGAATCAATGGAGAGCGTCGAGTATCAAGATGTTACTCCTGCCAACCAATGATATTACTGTCGACTAATAGTTAGGTAAAATCATACTATAACAATGCATATTATTTTGAGGGAATGAGTTTGAATATTGTGCTAAAATTTGAATTTTAGGAGATATAAGAATTTGATTAAAGTTTTTTAAGCTTTGCATTTTTAGTATTTTGAAAGCTATGGGGATATAAGGAGATAATGGTTTTAAGTTTTTTTTGATTTGGTGAGATATTTAGAAGTTTTTGAAAGATTGAAAACTTGAAAGCAATGGAGATATAAGGTGTTAGTGATAATTTCAATTTTGAATGATTTATGAAGATTTAAGGTTATTGAGTTATTTAAAAGTTTTTAAAGTTATTTGAAAATTTGAAAACTTTAAAGACTTAGGGATTTTTGAAAATTTGAATTTTTTAGATTTTTAAGATTTTGAAATTTTGCAAATAAAATTAGGGAGTTAAAAGGTTTTCAACATCAAAGGATTAGAAAACTATAATTTGCAAATTTTATATTTGAGTTATTTTTTGAACTTAGGAGATATAAGGTTTTCTACCTCAAAGGATTTCAAATTTTGAATGAGTTTCATTATGTCAAACAATAAAATTTTCCTTTCTGAATCTCAACTATTGAAAGGACCAAATTTTACATCATGGAAGAACAAAATGAAATCAATCCTAGTTGTAGAAAAACTCTGGGATATAGTAAGCAAAACAAAGATAAAACCTAGTGAGGATGTAAGAGAAATACAAATATTTGAAGAAGGAGATGCAAAGGCTCTCATGTTGATAACATTTGGAATAATTGATGAAATACAACCATATTTAAGTGGAGTAGAAACTTCTACATAAGCATAGAATACATTATGCAAAATATTTGAAGGGAAAAACAAAGCTACTATTCTGAACCTACAATCCCAATTGTATTCCTTAAAGGGCAACAATAGAGAAACTATAGAACTCTTTATTCGTAAAGTAGTAGATATAAAAGCAAAATTATTAACTCTGGGAGAAAAGTAGAAGATAAATTTCTTGTCCAAGTAACATTAAGGGCACTTCCAGAAAGTTACAAACATCTAGTCACATCTTTGCAAGTCTTAAGCAAAGAGACTACATTTGATGACTTAGTTAATATTCTTTAGGAATATGAAGTAGAGAACTTAGTCAAAGATGAAATGACTAATAATGCCTTGGTATCTAAAGAGAACATACCAAGAAATATAGCTTCAAATTCTAGGTATATATCTAAATGGAATTCAATATTCTACCATATATGCAAGAGAAAAGGTCATAATACAAATTTTTGTAGATATAATCAAGGAAGTTGGAAAAAATATAAATCAAGAAGGACAAATGAACAAACTAGTACATCAAAGGTAATATCAATATTAATATCAATATAATCCTCAATGACAACAACTTCAATCTCAATATCAATGTGGACAAGAAAACGCGCTATTTCATTAAAATACAATCAGTGTTATAGTATGACTTACAAATGCCCCTTGGGCTAAAAATGGTCTTCCAATTATAAAACCCTTTTTTTCAATGCAATTATTTGGTACTCCTTTGTTTTCTTGGTCACATTGATAGGGGTGGGTTTATGCTTGTGTACCACTGTTGGTTGAGTAGAGAATCCAAACCTACACAATCAAGATAAATGATAGTAGCACCTGTTAGGTTTAGCTCATTTAGATCCAAGTTTTTAAGAGGAGCAAACACTAAAAATGTAAACTAATGCATTAAACAAAACTCAAATGAGATAAAAACACATTACAAACCTCTGTGATTATTTTTCTAGTTTATAGGTGACTAAAACTAGTTCATGATAGGAACCATCTCTATTGGGATGGTTATGGCTATAAAATGTCCATGTTTGGATGGTTTTTGTTGTGTTGAACCTGGTAAAATTTTCTTTGGTGGAAACCTTTTGTTGGTGGTCAGGTGGTTTTGCTTCAAATATGGTGGCTATCTAAATATGGATCTACAACATGTTTACAAAATAAGGGTATGCAAAGAGAGACAAAAAAATCTATCCATGGGGTCATCACAAGAGATGGATTGCATACAAATGAGGGTTTGAGTGATTTTGACAAAGTTTCTCTAAGAAACTATCTCATTCATGCAAATGAAAGGGAAATGGGGCCTATTTATAGAATTTTGCTAAGGGTTAGGGGGTGATGAAGTGGAGGGTTAGGTGGCATGGGTACACCATACCTCATTAATATTTTTAGATGGAGAAAGTATTCACCCCACCCATATGCATTAAATGAGCATGGGTGCACCATGCCTCATTAATGCATAGGGGTGGAGAAAGTCTTCACCCCATTAAGGCATGTGGGTGGAAGTCTTCATCCCATTAATGTAAATGGGTGGAGAAAGTCTTCACCCCATCCATGTGCATTGAATGAGCATGGGAGGGGGTGTGGGTGCATGGGGATGTGGAGAGTAGGGGGTAAGGTAGACTAGGGTCAAAGGGTAGACTAGGGTGAGGTGGACCTAGGCTAGGTGAATGGGATGGTCACATGGTGACCATGGGCTAGGTGTAGGATGGGGCTTAGTGGGAAAAATGGGCTAAGATGGATAATTAATGTTTTAATACAAAATAATTAGATTTTTGGGGCTTTTTACAAATTAATTAAATATTAACATTGCACAAGGGATAATATGACCATTTTTAGGTGTCTAAATTTACCCCTTTTTATAATGTGGTGTGTAGACACAATACAGTGCAAAAACATATGACACTAGATGGGTGACTAGCTATGACAAGGACATATTGATAGTGGATGATAATGATTGATCACAAATTTTATTGTGTTGCAATGATAGTTGAAGGAGGAGACGTAAGATTGTATTAAATCATGAATAATGTAAGACGTCCTAATTGTGGAAGGGATGAATATTCTTGAATCTTTTCCTTTGACCAATTTTTGAGTTCACTTTATTGAATAAGTTGATTAGACATAGGTATGTATCCTCATGACGCTTTGATCGGTTGTAAGTGGGCTTAAGTTACCACCTTGATGAAGAGAGTGTGTGAGTAACCATACAATATTGGCATAGAGCATACTAAATTTATATTGAATTAGAGTTTGAGTTGAGAGGAAAAGAAGAGAGTTTGCTTTTGCTCTACCAAAGGAGGGCTAGTGATAGTCTCAAAAAAAGTTCTTGGACACGATTCTAAGATTGAGTGTTTGAGTATTGGACATGCTCAAGGTGACATTGATGGGTAATATCTTCCCCTATCAAGTGGTGAGTTTATGAGTGAAGAAATAAAACACAACAACAAAGCACTTGACTGAAGATTTCTACAATAGAACAGAGTGGAAATTTGCTAGAGAAACTGAGAAATATCGTTAAAAATGGAAATTGTGTAGTCGATTAGAGGTTATAAAATCGGTTGCTATGATTACAAAAGTTGATCATTGACCATACTGGGCAGTCATCGAATGTATGGTAAGGTCAGGGATCACACCAAAATAAAAATGGTGCATGAGGGATGCACGAGCTCATTTACATTATATGATTTGCGAGAAAAAATATTGAGAGAGATGGGTGAGGCTAAGAATTTGATGTAAAGCATAGTTAGATAAAAAATATAGAGGGACAAGATGGCAGAAACTAGTGCAGTACCTAGTGATGGAGGGAGTGCAATGTAAGTTAGTGGGTTTTTTTACCCCTTTCTTTCTTTCTTTTGTATTTTTTGAAATAAAATAAACCCTAGTGTCTATTTTTAGAAAAAAGAAACCGTAGAAGCTTAGGCTAGCTTAGGGATGGTAAAATTATAATGTTTTGCTTGTTTGGGTTGTCGGGTGTATTTTTTTTTTTTTTTAATGTTCTTGAGTTTTCTATTTTTGGGTTTTTATTGGTTTGGTGTGTTTTTTTGTGTTTTTAAGTTTATTGTTTTTCAAGTTTTTGTTGGTTTAGTTTGGTGTGTGTGTGTGTGTTTGGGTTATTAGGTGTTCATAACACCTCTTAAACATGAACCATCCTAGTTGGGATGATTTTGGTGTCCGTATGCTATATAAACGTATGACCATACAAACGATCATATGAATCGTATGACAGTCATACAATACCGTACAAAATTTTTGTGTGATTGGAGGGGGGATAGGGAAAGGAAATTGATGGATGGTATGATGGTAGGAGAAGACAGTGTGGTCGTGACATAGGTTTAGGCCACTCTTATTTAAGGAGGAGAAGGATTTGACTGAGAATGACTGGGAGTGGTTAGCGAATATTTAGTTTTGGGGAGTGGCTCAGATGGAGACTATACACGTTAACCGGTCCTACCTATTGACTTTAATTGAGTGCTAGGACCTGGAAAAAGGTACCTTCCATTTCCCCATAGGGGAAATGATATTTACACCAGAGGATGTATATAGGATATATCAATTACCCATGGAGGGATGCACAATTATAGTAGCAGGTGTGACACATGTGATAGTTATGGGGTAGATTTTTGGAGCCAATTGGGATCAGGTGGACATGTTAGCTTTTGATGAGTAATTAATCTAAATAATATTACCTTAATATAAATAATATAATTGCAATATGAAAGATATAATAATGCTGATCAATCAAGCATATAAACTCAGAATCTGCTATATAATAACTCAAAGAATTCTAATGACAAATGCTAAAAAATACTAAGAAATATTTATTGAATGAAGAGATCAAAATACATCATACTACATCACATTCCATTATTTACATAGGTGACTCTTTCTCCTTCGCTATATCTCTTTTACATCAATACATCCATATATAGAATGGAATGTGACTCTTCATATGAAGGTTTCTTGGTCCTCACTCTTCCTATGACTCTTCATATTCCTACTCTATTGAAACATGTACATAGGGACAACTATGCACATTTACATTACCAAAATATCACTGCACACTTGTGCATTACATTGTATAAAGTAAATCCTAATTTAAGACACTCTTTCCTAATCTCTAGATGTACCCATGATGGTACATTGGTATGTACCAAATAATGTAATATATTCCAACACCCTCTGTATTACATTATTTGGTTATTGAAGACTTTAGTATTCAATATGGTCTTCATCTTCTTTCTCGAACTTGTGTCCTTCATATTGTAGATACTCTTCATTTTGTTCAAGTTCAAATTCTTCTTCATGTAGACTCTTGGATGATGTTGTGTTGTTATTTGATCCTTGTAGAGACATTCTTTTTCCTTTTGTTCTCCATATTACAAGTTTATGTTTGTCTTCAAGTTCTGTTTAAGCTTCTTGATATAGTCAATCGTGAGATATCCTTGTTGAGCTAGAGCCCCAATAACTTCTTTAGTCCATATTTGTTTTTATTGATCTTTGTGCAGTCTTCTTTCCTGTTCTTCAAACTTGTATTTATGGTTATCAAAAGCTTTAAAAATAATTATTTGAAATAAGCATTAACCTGAATGTTAGAATTATTTCAAAACTCATGTAATACTCCTTTCTATAATGAAAAAAGGAAGACAAGTGAGATCCTCTCCCATAATATGTGCAAGAATGTAGATCCCAACAATAAGCTTTTTCATGGCCTTATTTGTTACAGTAAGTACATTTCAAGTTTTCTTGTGTTGTTTTAAATACCTTGACTTTATTTGTTTCCTTGATCAATTGATATAGCCATGCATGAATGGTTGAAGTAATTTTACTTTTACTTCTTTCATAGACTTGTAGAAGGAATTCTTGTCCTACATGTTTTACCATACTTTGAGAATGTTCACTATGACAATCTTCTATCATATTTTTAGAATATGTCTTTAAGGTATTTCTTCTTATTGTACTAATTTGTGATTCTTCAAGAATACTTTTCTTTCTATCCACATGTTTCATTTTGTTATTGTCCTTAGAATCAAGTATATCTTTAATCCAAGTTGATTTATTGAATCCTTTATATATAATAAGGTATTCCATCATTAAAAATTTAATCCTTTGAGGTAGACTTCCTTATGACTTCCTAGTATCAATATAGTCCTTTCAATTCTATGTTTTGTAGAACACATTTTATCTCCATAATGTTTGAAAGGCAATGTAATTTTAATATCAACTCTATCAATCAATGTGATTTCAATCCTTTAAAAATCTTCAAATCTCTAATAATTTTTAACTTAGAGATTAAACTTATCAAATGTAATATTTCTATGTAGAATTCATTATATCTCCCAACTTATGAATAAAATATTTTAACTCTAAGTTTCATAAACTAGTTTTGAAGTAGGATTCCTTATTCCTCCAACTCTAGAAATTCAGAAAAAATAATATTTGCAATATTTTTGTAGTCCTAGTTTGATGTAGAATGCCTTATTTCTCCAACCTTAGTAATTTTGCAAATATTCAATTTGTTTTGTAAATATAAATATGCAATTTTACAAAACTCAAATATAATGCTTCTTCAATTTCAAAATATTATGCAATATTCAGATTTTTCAAAGGTTCTATAATGCTTATCACTCCACTAAAAATCTTCAAATATTTAACCTGAGAATATTTTCCCTTTATTCGTTATTTCTCCTACCAATATAAACTTTAATATGAAAATATTATGGGAAATGTTACCTTAATTATTCAGGCACTCCTCCTTGACTTGTTGAGCATTCTTCTAGTCAACTTTCATTGGACTTAATAATAGGCGCTTTGAATGTGCCTTCAATGCTTAACCTTCACACTTGCTACGTATCTGCCTTTACTCTCTTACACAGGTGGCTATATGGGTGTTTTTATCCTCTTATGCAATGTGCCACTTGTAGAATACATTATGGAGACTTATTTACTTCCTTTAGGTGGTGCTAACATTTTTGTAATATGAATAGAAACTTGACACAATATTCCTTATGTTGTTTTACATGTTACTAATCCTTTATTGAGCGTTGGGTGATGATTTAGAGCATTGAGCACTTTTATTTCTTGGAGACATACGTTATGACTATGTTCCAATTCTCACCCTTGTGCCAAATGGTAATATTCCTCTTCCTTGCTCGAGACAAGTGTTACAGTCTTCAATGCATGCACTCCCTTTTCCAATTTTCTTTGCTATTCCTCCAACGTATTCTTGCTTGTTTGTAACAATAATGGGTGTTGTTTATTCTCTCTTTGGATGATGACGAATTCACCCACGGTTGGCTCTAGTTGTAACTATTTTAGAGCACTCCAATGGTGGCTCTATGGTGCTTCCTTTCTAGTAGTTTGATCCATTGGTAATATTCCTTTAGTAATGTACCCTGTATTTGCAATCTGTCTTGCTTTATGTAGATAGAATGGCTATGCTATGTAGGATTTACGTAGGGTAATATTTTACAGGTTGTAACTAACATATTCTAGCTCCTTGGCTAGCTGATTCCTAAGCTTAATGGATCTTTCCTTAAGCACTATTTCTAGTTCTTATTTCCTACAAATGGATGGACGTTTATGAAGATCTTGCCCCCCTGTAATCTGTTTCTCAATGGTGCTCAATATGGTGGTGATCCACACCACTCTTTTAGTGGTTTTATTTACCATTTTGGACTGCACGTCTGGTGTTTTTAAACACCTAAAATTTACTTTTAAATTTGGAACTCTTTGCTTTCCAATATCTACTCTATTTTGAGGGATATTCTTCCTCACAAACGTAGAATAAATCTACTCTTAAATTAACTTAAAAAACAACATATACTATTCACTTATAACTCCTTTAAAATATTTAACTAATGTTGTTATAATATTGTAGATTTATCTAAAAATAATGGTGTGTAATATTGTATTTGGCTTAATGAAACTTTAATTTTTTTTCCTTTTGCTAGCTCTAAATAGCTCTAAAATTTGATGCTCTAAAAAACTATTAATAAGCACCTTCAAAATTTATGTAATAATAATTTATATGGCATTAAATTTAACACACCTTTTTATAGCTCCTTTCTTTATAGATTGCTGTCTTGTATCTGCTGTAATGCACCTTTCTTTTGTTGTTAGTAGACTCTTCACTTTGTAGCTATAGTTGCTACTTAAAATCAGATTTCTTCTTCTTCAAATGTGTGCTAGCTAGTTCTAAAATTTGCATCTCCAAATACTGCTCTTTCATTGTCCAATTATGTAGTAGGACTCCTCCTTAGATGCTACCAAAATATGCTTGAGCTTTTCTACCCAAATCTGTTCAAATATTCTCTAAAATGTAGCTTGCTTTCTTCTTTCAATGTTGCCCAAAATTGTAGCTTAGACTTCTCTGATTGCTGCTTATAACATCTGATTTGGTAATGTCCTTTAATATTTAAATCTGCTACTCTATTTTTCTATCAAGCCTTATTTTAGCTGACTATCAAAAGCTTCTCCAAAGCCTTTCAAAATGCATCTTTATGCTACTACTATTTGTTGTACTGTGACCTTTCGTCTTCTCTTTTAGTAACTTTGTGCTTTTACAAATCAACCTACAAAACGTTTGTGGATGTCTCCAAATATCTCTAAACTGTGACCTCTGCAATATTATTTATTTCTTCTAACTTATTGCTAAATTCTAAATTCAAATCTAACCTCTGTCTCTATCTTCTTTCACTAGAATATGGATGTCTTGATCTCACCAAGATCTTCTCAAAATTTGACAAACTTATTGCCAAATTATTTCTTCTTTTGGGATTGTTGTCATATGAAGAAAATTGTCCTAATCTCTTTTGGTCAGGTACTCCTTCTATTTGCAATATTCTACCATGATCTTTGCTTTGAATCTCTTCCAATGGTCACTACTTTAGCTTCTACAATAAGGCTTTTTCTTGCCTTTTATTTCTTCAATGAATCTTCTTGAGACCTCTATTCTTGGGTCTTCTAATCCTGTAGCCTTAAATTCTATTAGTAAATACTTTAATGAAATCTTACCTTGGTTTTTTCAATTTTCCAACTATTGGAAATTCTTCAATGAGATCTCTTTCTTGGATCTCATTCAATGTCTACTTTTTTGCAACAAAAGAGTTAATCCCTGCACTAGGAAAGCACATAGACTTTCAAGCAATAGAAGATGAAGTCATTCTCTATATATTGTAGTAAGCTTCTCAAATTCTAAGAACCAATATTTTGCAACATAAATTATACAGTAATAATCAAATGTATTCAATTTTCTAGAAATAATAATCTTCACTAGCTATCTTAAAAACTAGTGGAATCAAATCTATACTAAATCCTAGTCTTCACGAGTTTTCCTCTCAATCCTGTGGAAATATTCTAGCCAAATAATAATCTATGATATTTTTTTATCAAGCTTATCAATAGGATCTCTTCTAAGGGTCTCTTAATCTCTTCAATGATAAGGTCTATCTTCAAGACCTTTCAATCTCCTATTCCGATTTTATTCTTGGAATAGGTATATTCTTAAATATCACTTATTTTTATTCAACACAGTGAGAAATGCTATCTTATCTTATTTCTCTTTCCAGAGGTAATTCTTTTATCTTCTCTAATTTCATTTTCTAGAGGTAATTCCTTTATCTTATTTAGTTCCTTTTCTAGAGGTAATTCCTTTATCTTATTTAGTTCCTTTTCTAGAGGTAATTCTCTTATCATTACTGGTCTCTTCTTAACCAATATAAATATTCTTTGCTTTTGATCTCTATTATGACTTCTATAAAACTATCCCAAGACAATGATGTTTGTATGCAGTGCTACACAATGACTAATCTATTTGCAAAGATATAGTGGGATTCAGATTGATAGTAGCAATGGTGATCCCTTGTGGCTCTGATACCACTATTAGTTTTTGATGAGAAAATACTCTAAATAATATTGCCTTAAGATCAATAATATAATTGCAATATGAAATATATAATAATGCTGATCAATCAAACATATAAACCTAGAATCTACTATATAATAACTCAAATAATTCTAATGAAAAATGATAAAAAATACTAAGAAATATTTATTGAATGAAGAGCTTAAAATACATCATACTACATCACCTTCCATTACTTACATAGGTGACTCTTTCTACTTCGCTATATCTCTTTTATATCAATACATCCATATATATAAAATGGATTGTGACTCTTCATATGGAGGTTTCTTGGCCCTCACTCTTTCTATGACTCTTCACCTTCCTACTCTATTGACACATGTACATAGGGATAACTATGCACATTTACATTACCAAAATATCATTGCACACTTGTGCATTACATTGTATAAAGTAAATCCTAATCTAAGATACTCTTTCCTAATCTATAGATGTACCCATGATGGTACATTGGTATGTACCAAATAATGTAATATATTCCAATAAGACACACATAGTGATGGGGTATTATATGAGCAATATTATGTGGATGGGTTATTATCATAGAGGTAGATGCTAGCGATGGTGCTAATATCTAGTTTTGTGCTACCAAACTCTTCAGGTCCACAATTTCCATAAAACCTATTAGGGATCATTTCGGACTTGGTGGAGGCCTCAATGATGTATGTGTGGAAATCAGTCTTGTTGGTGTAGACACAAGGAGTTATATGGATGTACTAGGTACGAGCGTGGGGGGTTGAGTTGTAGTTTTCTAGTGCAATTATGGAAATGAGAGCATGTGGTGGTTAAGAGGCCATGAGGTTTGCTATATGATGCTCATAGATTAATGGGATAGTATATTCTATACATATTGAAGTGGTAGACAAACATGGAGTCACATGGGAGGAGGTATCATGAGGGACATGCTAAGTTTTATTGCTAAATATGGTCAATATTGAGGTGACATGATGTAATCTAGTGATAATGGAGAGGTGGTCCATTATGGAATGAGGAGGGTCACCATTTATGTTAGGTATGGTGAGTAAGGTGGTTGATTGGATACAAGGCCACTCAGGTCGAGTATTTCTAGTTTACTTGAGTGTTGTGGCAGTTTGGATTGAAACAAGGGATACTAGATCCACCTGTGATATATTAGAGGATTAGGAATGATGATAGACCAATACCTCAGGTATACTTGATAGAGGAGCAGATAAATGAGGTTGTGCTAGTACTAGATACTGATGATGCCAACATGACACTAAAGTATGATAGGTTTTGGACCATACAATAGTGACAAAGGTAAAGTTAAGGAGGAAGAGGTTTGGAGGTGGGTGGTGATGGTGATGCTAGTGTAGTGGGAGGAGAGGAGGAGGATCCATTCAAATGATGCGTACATCATCGAGTAGTTGAGGAGTGGTTCCATTAGGGGCAATTGATGGGGAGATGCCAAAAATAAATGTTGTGAGTGGAGAGGTAGTTGAGTTTGATGATACCATATATTTTAGTGGGGTGGTGATAATTATCAATAAGGTCAAGATTTTTAGGGAGCATGTATGATAATTGGAGGTCTAACTAGTATATGAGTAGGTAGTAGGGGCACTATAGAGGATAGGGCTATAGGGGTGGCTTGATACGATGGCTGTAGAGTGGGACTAGATGATAGTAGAGTGGGATGGACTATAGGGATGACTTGATGTGGTGACTACAAAGCATGTGAGGACAAAGACAAATAGGCTATAGGGATGACTTGATGTAATGACTACAAAGTGAGATCGTATTTGATAGGATATTGAACATTTTGGAGTACAACCATTAACAATAGAGAGTGGGGTAGACATGAGGATCTTACGAGCCAAGATCCAATAGCTACAATAGAGTAGGGATAAGTTTATAGCTAGTTGGTCATGTGAGAAGAATAGAGTATGGTTATACGAGGAGACATTGATGAGGGTGAGCATGTCTATTCCATCACTCATAGTTGCTCGATCCTAGTAGAGTTATAGGAGCACACCATTAGATTACAGACCTGATTGTGTCACATGTAGCACTACCAACAACTTCTTAGGTTAGTGGGTGACACCAATGTAGCAGATATGATAGGTAGGGAGGAAGAGGTCTGGATGATAGAGAGGATGGACAAGAGGGGAGTGGATAAAATATAGAGGATCAACAATAGTGAGTCTATTTTTGGGTGTGGTAGATTGACCATGATTTTGTAGAGCATTTTTATGAGATGATGAGGATGCATGTTTTGTGACATGTATATATGTATGTATGATGTAACTCGAGAGGTAGTTTTGATGTAGCCCTATGAGCATTAATTTGTATTTATGTATTGATGATGAGATGGATGTATATGGACATTTTATTTATTTTATGAATTTTTGTTCGTTCATGATATACACATGATGCTTATTTTATGGTTGGCATGATATGATTGTATGGATGGATGATATGATGCATATGTTTAGGTTTTTTTTATCTATTGTATGATGGATGGATGTATGTGAATAGCTAGACATGACATATTAGATGATATAGATTTGATATGTTTATGTAATAGATGATGGTTCCTCTATTTATTTGCATGGTTTAGACTCACATGTATTATTTTAATCACTTTTTGGATGTTTATATGAGGTTCCAAATCTAAAATGGCTTAATAAATCAATGATAATTTGAGTCACAACACATTAACACAATAAAATAATACATAAGCCAAGCTAGAAAATAATGAACACAATGCTAAAAATAACCATGGGTGGACTAGTAGGGGCAACGAATTAACCTTGAACCTAATAAAAAGGAACAATGAACATAAGGAACAAGATGAATGAACATTAGAAAATGACTTAAGGACATAGCTAGTAAGATAAAATGTAAATGGATAATTTGCTAACCGGATAAACAATGAACAATGACTGATGATTACTGACAAGGATCGATACTTAGGATATATTTACACTGAAGGATGGTTAGGAAAGTCAAACACATTAGTTTCAACAATCAAAATCATCTAATGGTCAGTAAATATCCCATAGAAATCTAGACCATCCTGAATAAGTGTAAGCCTATTATGGACTAAAGTGTGTGCAACAAGGTTCATTTTCCATCTTGAGTAAGGTTGGACTAACCAATTGTGACTCAAGCCAATATAAGCTAGCTCATCCATGAGCATGTAGAGGTCTATATAAAAGAAGGTCGCTAATGTGATAGACATGTCACCACTCAAAATATATAATCCACTGCTAGACATATGTCTATAGCCCCGATGGAGGTTAACCCCATAATCCTTCAATGTAGCTCCATTGCTAGCTAGGCATCTATAGCCTCGGTGGAGATGTCTATAATACCTGAGGGGACCAAGGAGAAGTACATTTGGGTGTCATCCTTATTCTTTGGATCTATTTTTCTCTTTTTTCTTATTATTTGAAACTTGCAATTTAGATCCTTAGGTTTAGATTATGCAAATGATAGGATGAGCAAGAAAAATTTAGATTTATAGCAAGACTACTCATGGCATTGTATTCCCTAAAATCAAAATCTAATTAAAGTGTGATAGGTGATTAGTCCAAGAAATAACTCAAGTCAGTCAGGGGAAGCTAAAAATTTCCTTAGAACACAATGACATGTGACAAAGATTGATTGGATCAACTAAGAATGGTTGAATAACATAAAAGACTTCTTTTTCCAAGCACCCTAAGAATATGATTGAACAAGATATCATGAAATTTGGGACAACTAGTGTATGCTTACTAACAAAATACGAAAGACAACTAAAATTTGTGTGCAACATGGTTGAAAAGACGACATGACACATGACAACACACTATATTTAGACAAATGATAGTGAGATATGAAAAATGGGAAAAAATGCAACAAGTACAAATAGGAATAAAATATACCATGTGTATATGTCATTGATTAATTATGCCAATCATGATTGAGGAACACATATGTGAGCATCCAAAAGGTCATAAAATTATCACGTTATTAACCTTGGTTTATTGATGTATAAAGAGTGAGTTGAATGCAATGCGAAAAATGAGAAGAGATGAGAGCAAATGATTGGTGGGATTAGCATGAATATATTGGAAGTGGTAAAATTGAGTTTGAGAGGAGTGTCAACTCCCCTAGATACAAAATTGGTTTAAATGAACTCCCCTAGACATAAAATTGGTTTTAAGGAGTGTCAACTCTCCTAGATGCAATATTGGTTTGAAGAGGAGGAAATAAATGAGGAGAAAAGAAAGGTTGAGGGAGGAATGAAGTTGAGAAACAAGAGTAGTTTGGAGATGAGAAGAAGGTTGAAGAAGAGGAGAATATTTAGGAGGAAAATAAGGTTGAGGTAGGGAAGAAGATTTGGAGATGAGGAGTAGATTAAAGAAGAGGATAAGAATTAGAAGGAAAATAAGGTTGAGAAAGGGAGGAATAAGTAGCATGCACGTTAACTGAAGGAGGATTGGGAGAGGAAAATATGAAAAAGAAGTGGGATTCTAAGGATTAGAATATTAAGGTGGGGTGGAAGGATGAAAGGTGATTTTGAGGAATAGAAGCAGGATGAGAATATAAAATTATTTGAATTATTGAATTATTTGCAAATTTAGTTATTTGGGAGATAAAAGGATTTCAACCTCAAAATTTACAAAAATATAAATTTGCAAAGAATTATTCTTAGTTTCTAGAACTTGGGAGTCATAAGGTATTCTACAATAAAATTGATTATTGCAACATGGAAATAAAAGACAAAAAACAAAGAAAGATAATAAAAAATATTTTACAAGTTTTCTCTCAAGAAGCTATTGAAGATGAAAAATATGTGTCAAGTGAAGTGATGGAATATTTACAATCTATTCTTGAAGAAGAAAAAATAGGAATTTTTTTAATACTTAAAAAATGCATTCAAAGTATTCTTAATGATGCCAATGAATGTTATAACTTTTTTGTTACTATACCTGTTAGTCTATGGAAAATAATCTACAAGGGAATAATCACTCTAAATGTTTCCAAGATAAGAAATCAAGGAAAGATTGAAGAATTAGAGAATAAACCAATGATGAAATATGTTTGAAGGATTGGACTTAATGAAAAAAATTTCAAACTCAATATCAATGTGAACAAGAAAATGTGTCATTTTATTAAAATATAATTAGTGTTACAGTATGATTTACAAAATCCCATTAGGCTACAAATGAGGGTCTTCCAATGATGAAGCCCTTTTTTCAATGCAATTTTATGACATCCTTTTATCTTTTGGGTCACCTTGAGAGGGGTGGGTTTATGCTTGTGTACCACCGCTAGTTGAATAAAGCATCCAAACCTACACAACCAAGACAAATGTTAGTAGCACCTGTTGGGTCTACCTCATTTAGAACTAAGTTTATAAGAGGAGCAAACATTGAAAACATAAACTAGCGCATTAAGAAAAAACTCAAAATGAGATAAAAACACATTACTCACCTCTGTGATTGATTTACTATTTTGCAGGTGATTGAAATTGGATCTTGATAGGAACCATCCCTGTCAAGACGATTTTTTGCTATAAATCATCCCTGTATGGATGGTTTTGGTTGTGTTGAACCTAGTAAAATTTTCTTTGGTGGAAACCTTTTGCTAGTTGTCAAGTAATTTTACTTCGAATCTAGTGGTTGTCTAAATTTGAATTTGTAATCTATTTACAAAAAAAGGGTATGAAAAGAGAGGCATAAAAATCTACCCATGGGGTTAGCACATGATATGAATTACATACAAATGATAGCTAGAGTGATTTTGGCAGAGTTTCTCTAAGCAACTATCTCATTCATACAAATGAAAGGGAAAAGGAAGCCTATTTATATAATTTTTCTAAGGGTTAATGGGGTGATGAGATGGAGGGTGAGGTGGCTTGGGTACACCATGCCTCATTAATATTTTTGAGTGGAGAAAGTCTTCACCCCAACCATATGCATTAAATTAGCATGGGTGCACCGTGCCTTATTAATGCATGGGGGTGGATAAAATATTCACCCTATTAAGGCATGTGGGTGGAAGTCTTCATCCCATTGATGTAAATGGGTGGAGAAAGTCTTCACCCCATTCATGTAAATGGATGAAGAAAGTATTCACCCCACCCTGGTGTATTAAAGGAGCATGGGAGGGGGTGCGGATTCATGGGTTTATGGAGAGTAGAGGGTAAGGTAGACTAGGATCATAGGATAGACTAGGGTCAAAGGGTAGACTAGGGTGAGGTGGACCTAGGCTACGTGAGTGGGATGGTCATGTGGTGACCATGGGCTAGGTGGGGAAAAGAGACTAAGATGAATAATTAATGTAATAATTGGGGCTTTTTGAAAACTAATTAAATATTAACACTACACAAGGGGTAATATGATATTTTTTAGGTGTCTACAATCAACAACATCAATATCATCCTCAATATCAATATGGGCATCAACAACAACCTCAACTACAATTTAGAGAAGGAAATCAAAAGGGAAACTTAGTTCAAGAAATTCATGAAATACAAGAATTAGAAGAAACATATGAAGAAAATGAGTCCAAAGATCTTATAGTAAAACTCTCTAAAGATGTACATTTTTCTAAAGATACTAATGTTGCAGTTGCTATAGAAAATCATGATATAGGAGGAGAAACTCAAGAATGATGACAAGGCAAGATTAAGACTAGAAATGAAAAGAATAGAGTAAAGAAACACACAAAGAAGATCAAGAAAATACAAAAGAAGAAAGCAAAAAGAGATGCAAATAAAAATCAAGTACCTGAACAAGAGGCTGATGGATCACATGCTCTAGATAAAAGAACAAAGATGGAGATTGAAGACAAAGACATAGATCAATATTAAAGACTAAAGTCTTCAATAACCAAATAATGTTATACATCGAGGTTTTCAAGAATATTTTTTTTTTGTAGATAAAATACTATAGCATTAATATCGGGTTTTACAGGTTGACCCAAAACATTTTACAAAAATCAGCCCAGGGCTGTTGATGAACATGTCCTTACTAAGGATCATATATATGTAAAATCTACATGCCACCAAAGCCATTACATCCGGTAAGGCACATAGCTTATTATAAAAAAGAAACTTCCCATACAACATTTTGGGTATACCCCGAGAAAACACACCTGCGTCATAATTACAAAAAAAGAAACAGACATAGATCCCTTCCTTGAAATAATGGAGAAACAAAAAGCTGCAAACACACAACATAGTACTGAAAAAAACTCCCACAAGCTCTATATTGACAGTTACTCTTAATAATTCTTTGGTAATTGCTTTCTTTCGTATATGACATGCTTTGGGACCACATCCCGTCTTGGCAAATCAAACTTGGAGAAGTGAACCTGTTGGCTAGATTTATGGCGATGGCTATTTGGTGGTCCACGTGGCTCTGGTTCAAAGTCTTATATTGCCATTTCTTTCCTGCCCTGTGATTATCAATCAACCTCAAATTACTAAGATGACTAGGAGCAATGTTATCTAACATGTGACTGTCCCCATTAGTCTTTGTGGTATTTCCAAGCAGCATCCACCAAGACTAACGACTCGAATAATTTTTATTGTGAGTCCATTTCAAAAAAGAGATGGGAATACTCATAGCCTTCAAAATTACAGTGCCTTCCTTGTTGGTAAATTTGACTATCATTCTTGGAATTCTTATTGAATAAGCTCCTCTAATTCACTCAGGACACCATGTTTCCATTTGAAAAATTTATCACCATCGACACCCAAATTGGCTAGCTTATCAACAAATTTGTTAGCTTCCCGAAAGAAATGTTGGGATTTTCTGTCTTGTCTTCCCTGGAAAAGGATCCTAGCCTCTTCAAAAATTGTTTTAATCCTCCAAGGAGGTGTTTTCCAATTATTGAGGAGATTTATAACATGCATATAGTCTCCTTATATGATCAAATTGCCTTCTAAGTCTTGAGTCATTTGAAGGTCTCTCCACATAACTCTAGCTTCAGCTTCGTTGTTCGTCCTTGTTCCCAAATATTAGGAAAATGCAAGGATCATATTCCCATTATGATCTCGTACAATGTTGCCAAAACCTACTCTGCCAGGATTGTCCTTAGTTGCTCCATAAAAATTAAGCTTAAACAGACCCGTAGGAGGTGGGGACCACTTAACATTGGCTCTGGGGTTGACTACCCTAGACACAGACTCATCTAACAAGGTTAAGCTTAAATATTGAGAAATCATGGTCTCCTGTAGATGAGGTTTACAGCTATCAAAAGGGATAAGGTTCAGATTCTCATCGACAAAGGATATGATCCTAGAAATGATAGTTTAATGATCATGGATAGACTCATTAAAGACTCTATGGTTCCTTTATAACCACACCTACCAAAGATAGTGATTGAGACAAATTTTCCACATGTATCTAAATATTTGGCTTGAAAAGGGGTAAGGCTACTAAACAAACAAATCAAGTATGGTGGTTGTTTTAACCCAGGAAATATTGAAGGCCTGAAAAACCCCACTTAGGACAGTCAAGGAAAAAGAGCACTCAAGGAAAATGTGATAAATGGTCTCCAAATTAGCCCTTCACAGATAACAACGATTAGTAATACAAATACCTTTATGCATCATATTATCAATGGTTAGAATTCTTCCTTGGATAACCAGCCATGAAAAGACTGTAATTTTTGGAATTAAATTTTTTATCCAAACTAAGTCCTTTTGGAGGACAAAATCCTCGTCATCAAGTAGAAGCTTGTAAGCTGATTTAACAGTGAACTACCCATTTTTCGTAGGAGCCCAGGTCACTTGATCTTCCTTGGGTCTCATGGGGATAAAATATTTCCTGATAATGTTACAAAGATCATTTGATTCTGCTTGAAATCCCTAAATCCTTATTTGTTTCCACTTCATTCTGCCTCTGTCCTCAACCATATAATCAAAGACTTTTATGCCAATGAGTTCTTCCATGATATATCTGATTTGGGCTAAGTTAGGATATTGCATCAGTGGTTCGTCCTTAGACCACCTGTCATTCCAACAATTTATCCTCTCACCATTGCCTAAAACCCATATTAAACCTTTTTTGATGATTTCCTTACAATTGAGAATTGCTTTCCAAAAAGTAGAACCTTTGATTGGAACTGAGTCACTTAGAAATTCCATATTTTGAAGATACTTTCATTTTATGATAGCCGCCCATTCATTTTATTCACTAGAAATGAGGCACCATGCCTGCTTAGCTAGTAAATCTAAATTCATATGAGCAATTATCCTAAGACCTAAGTCCTCATTTTCCTTGGGTCTGCACACTTTGGTCCATCCTACAAGGTGTATACTTTTTTCTCCTCTGATCCAGTCCATAAAAGTTCTTTTTGGAGTTTCTTAATTTTTTGGAAAACCTTCACAGGGGCTTTGAAAATGGAGAGGAAATAGACTGGAATGCTCTAAAGAGAGGCCTTAGTGAGGGTCAGCTTTCCTACTTGAGATAGAAGATGACATTTCCATCCAACAAGTTTTTTTTTGAATTCTTTCAATAACCCTGTCCTACATTGACTCTCTCGGAGAACCAATGAAAAGAGGGAGACCAAGATACGAAGTGGGGAGGTTTGCTATATCATAACCTAAAATTTTTGCAATCCTTCCTTGCCTCTAAATGGGGGTGTTCAAGAAATATAACTTGCTTTTATTGAAATTAACTTTCTGCCCAACATCATCCTCAGAGTTGCAGGATGTATTTAATTATTTTGGCCTCAACCAATGATGCTTTAGTCAATAGAAGGGTATCATCGATGAATTGTTGGTGAGAAAAAACCCTAGTGAGATATGTTGCCTTGATTCCTAATATTAGCCTTGAACTACAAGATTTTTTTATGGTTCTACCTAAAGCTTACCACAATGATGAATAACATGGGGCTGATAGGGTCCCCCTGTCGAATTCCTCTACGAATTTGAAAGTAACCAACAATTGTTCCATTAACCAGAATCGAGAACCATGCTTTAGAAATGCATTCTTTGATCAAATTAACCCATTGGTGGTGAAAACCAAACTTAAGGAGGACATCAATCAGAAAGTCCCAATTTATCCTGTCAAATGCTTTTTTCATATCAAGCTTGAGGGCAAAAATAGACCTGTTAGTATTATGAGTAGAGTGCAAAGCTTCATAAACTATGATAACTCCATCCAAGATTGACCTACCCTAGACAGAGCTTCCCTGGCATGGATCTATGATGTGGGGCAGAACATCTCTCATTCTATTTGTAATGGATTTAGTTAGAATCTTGTAAGAAACATTACACAGACTAATTGGCCTAAAGTCAGCCATAGATTCAGGGGTTTTCTTCTTAGGAATTAGAGAAATAAAAGTAGAGTTGAGAAATTTTGGGATATGATTGATTGCTTGTAATTCTCTAATAGCAAAAATTACATCCTCACTTACGATGTCCCAAAAATCTTGATAGAAATGAGGGGGAAAGCCATCAAGTCCCAGGGCTTTGTCTGGCTCCATGCTAAACAAGGCTTCCTTAATTTCCTCATCAGAAAAGGGAGCTAGAAGCTTAAGGTTTATATCCTCATTTATTATGCTAGGAATGGATTGCAAGAGAATATCTTTGGCCTCCTCATTGCACTACGATTCTTGACCAAGGATAGAATTGAAATAAGTTACTGCCTCCTTTCTGATTTCTGTTAAGTCCTGAGTAATAGAACCATCTGCTTTTTAAAATTTTTTTATCTTGTTATTGATTCTATTTCCAAGCGTGGTGATGTTAAAAAAATTGGATTTTGAATCTCCATATTTCAACCAAAGATCCCTTGATTTTTGCCTCCAATAGATTTCCTCACAGGCCAAAATGTTATGAAACTCTGCTAGTTTTGTCCGTTCCTCCTGCCTAGTAGTTAGTAGTTTCATCAACATCACCATGTTGAATCCTCTGAACAATTATCTTCAAAATTTCAACAACCTATTTTTTATTTTAAAAGAGGTTCCCAAAAACCTCTTTTTCTAAGTTTGATGCTTTTCCTTAACAAAATTTAATTTGCCAGCAATTTTAAAAGCTACACTACCCATGACAGGCTGCTGCCACCACTGAATTAAGTTATCTATGAAACTGGAATGTTTGATCCACATAGATTGAAATCTAAAATATTTCTTGAAGGAAAGAGAGTTAGGGATCTCCAAAAAAATGGGATTATGATCAGAGGCAATTTTAGGAAGGGCTTGCAGGGTAGAATCATCGAATAGAGTTGTAGCCTCCTTCGATAGAAAAAACCTGTCAATCCTTTCTTGAACGAGATGACACCCTATCCGCCGATTTCTGTAGGTATAATTTGATCCTCTAAGTTTTACATCCATAAACATGTTGCAGTTCACAAAGTCATTGAACTCATCCATGCTCCTGATAGGTGGTCCATTTCCACCCATTTTGTCTGAAGGGTAAAGAGGAGCGTTAAAATTCCTAGCCAGAATCCAGGGGACATTATGGAAGATTTCACTCAAATTGCCTAAGTAATCTCAGAGTAGAGCTCTCCCTTGAATTGAAGTCGGGGTATAAATATTTGAAAGGATCCACGACCTATTGCTATTTATTTTCTTAAATAAAACACTAAGAACCCTGTCATATTTTTGAATAATGGTGCCTTCTACTATCTGGGGATCCCACAAATTTATAAGGCCTCTAGACGCTCCTCTGGCTGATTTGCAAACCATCTCCCCTTGATTCCAGATTTTTTTTGCTACTTTTTTGACTGAATCTTATCAGTTTTTGTTTCTTGCAACATGATAATAGTTGGATTCACTTGATTTCTTATTGTACTAACTTCCCTATGTTTGGGAAGGCCATTGAGATCTCTCACGTTCCATGAGAGGAACTTCATTTATATTGTTTGGGATTTCTTCCTCTCCCCCTCCCTTGAGGGGGTTTTCCTAATTTGTTGTCTTCAGAACCCAGAATAACTTTGTTGAAACAAGGTTCTATGTTTTCCATTGGCAATGTCATTATCGGTTTTAATTTTTTGATGCTCAGCATTTGATATTCTCTCTCTTCTTTTTTCACTACCAAAATCTATAGGAGACTTCACAGTGCTCCTGGTTTGTTTAGGACTAAACTGGGGGAGGCAATTTATTGCACAACTGGATTGCCATATTCCTAAGTCTAAAGAGTTTCACATATCGCCACACCCACATACAAATATTCTACTTTTTTCCTTTATTCCCCTGGTCTGCGACACGACCCATCAGTAGGATTCACCTGGCTCCTAGTGATGATGTTAGGGAGATGAGATTTTTTATTTTCCAATGCCTCAACTTTCTTCCTAAGTTCTTCAAAATTAGGGTTTGGCTTTGGGATTCCCACTGGGATTGAAGTATTTTCAGAATTGGGGTTTAAGGATCTTGATATGGATGGGGATTCTAGATATCAGGCATTAGGGTTTGGCTTTGTGGCTTACAGTAATTTCAGCTTTAGGGTTTGAGGATTGGATGGGGATTCTAGAGGGTCAGAAAGGTTAGCCTGAAGGTTCTAGGCTTCCATGTATTTCGATAATCATCCTACTCCCATATTGGATATAATTGAAAATTTATTTGAAACTAGAGGATTGGAACTTACCTGAGTATTTTGGTTTCCAAAAACTCGTTGTTTTCCTTTATCTTGTTGTGACCCTGCACCCTCTCTTTTATTTTTGGTAGACATAGTTTGCTTGATTGAAATCACCTTTGCTATGGAAACTCCTCAAATTTCCTCTGTCTAGCATTCCATGCTTCTGCTTTTCTCTATTCATTGCCAGGTTAGGGAACTGATTGCATAGATGTCCTTGATTTTTTCATTCTGCACAGAATGCTGGTATGTTCTCGTATTCTATTGACTATTTTTGATAGTATTCTCCATACTCTAGCTCCACAAACCTTGGCAATTCATTATCCAAATTAGAATTTACGTAGATTCATGCATGAGTCATCCTTGTCCTGGCCAAGGTCACATGGTCAATGGAGATTAGGTCTCCTATAGTTCTGGCTATGCCCTGTAGCCAATATTTATTGAATAACTGGGAAGATAGACTCGGGAGATGAACCCAAATAGGGGCAATGTTAATATTTTGCTTTTTAGGATTGAAATCTTCACCCCATTGTTTGAGAAAAAGGCTCCTCTCGCACAAAAACCAAGGACCTCCTATTAAAATGCGGTTAGCATCCTCCATATTGTTAAAATGGATAATGAAGAACCCTCGAGTTAGAGCTACCAACTCCAAGATGCATACCAGTCACTATTTACCCGTCGCCTAAGCCTTGATAGTCTCCATGTCCGACCTACCTCCTAAAAACTTGCCCACTAGGGAGAATTCTTCCATTGAAAGAAAAGGGCTCATGGAACTTATCGGGGCTAAAATTTTATTGTTTACTGGAACTAGGGGCGAAAGAGAGAGAACCTCCTTTATTTTTCCTCTAAGAGTCTCAACAAAAGATAGCCACTTATTGGGCCCCACATTGTCCTTCGTATATTTTTTATCGAGGTATTTCTAAGGAGGGTCGGGCCCCCGCGTGATGCCCGCCTCCAAATCTGCCGCAACCTGACCGCATTCCTCTGGATCCTCGCTTGATCCATGCTCAAGGTTCCCACCTGCCCCTTCCATACCTGCTCTACCTCTATCACCTTGGCTAAGATTATTGCCCAAAAAATTCAAACCCTCACTCCTTTCGCACCCGCTTAACCTCAGCTCACTCATTCCTGATTCGCTTCATAAGGTTTGCTCTAAGTAAAACATTACTTTTTCTATATCATTGGATGGGTGTTCAAGAATATAATATTAATTGGTCAAATCTAATGTACCACCATGGTACCTTCATAGTATAATTATAAATATGTAATAGATAAGGGTTGAGTATATAGTTTAGAGTGTGATTTTTATTTTCCCTTTCACGTAAGTGTCAATGTGCAAGGAAAGCACAAGTGTCATGTAAGATAGATTTCAAGAGTATATTGAGAGAATTTTCACAAGTGTCATGTATGTAAGAGTGCAAGTATGTAATGTGAGGATGTGCATAAGTATCTTAGGTTGGGATTGCATGTATAAGTGTAAGAGTTATGTGTGCAAGTGTCTTAGAGTCAAGTTCCCATCTAGTATGCAAGTGGCAAGATGATAAGCCAAGAGTCATGGGACTTTTCATATGGAGAGAAATAAACGAGTGCTTGAAAAGTCACATTACTATGGCTATATTGTGGAGATAATACTCTATGAGAAAATAATCCAAGAAGTATGAACATTTGATAATACATAGTTGTAACAAAGAGAAAAGGAATAAAGCTTGTATATAGATTTTTGAGCAATTAATATTGTAAGTTTTCTTCATGCATAGTTCATGAATGACATAGGCTATTTACATTCATATTTCAATATATAAATGAATTTTATTTGCTTTATTATATAGGCCTTGATATACATATTAATTTAATCATATATTATCCTACTCTCATATTATTATTTTGACCTTTAATATTATGGCTATTTTAAATTGGGACCTGTGATATTTTTGTGGTAGTAAAGTTTAAAAAGCCAACAAAATATAGATCATGGATTTAATTTAGTAACCTGGTTGAAGGAGAGGAACTCAAACAAATTATCGATAAACTTCAAAATATGCTTCAAGAGTTTTATTTAAAGGATAAGTTGATTTATAATTTATCAAAGGATGGTGGATACTTGGTCAAGTTGGGTTATGAGGATTTAGAAAAATCAAAATTTTCTTTTTCCCAAAGATTTTTCTTGGAAGAATGTTTGGTCATTAGAGGCTCTCCTTGAGGCCTCAACATTCGTTTGGTTATCGGTTCAAAGTAAGATTATTATAGGAGAGAGTCTACAAAGAAGAGGATATTATGGGAATCTTTAGATGTGCCTTGTGTGAGAAGGATTTAGAAACATTAGACCATTTACTTCTTCATTTTTCATTTGCTCACACCATTTGAGGTTATTTTTTAAAAAACATGAAATCATATTAAGTATCTCCATCAACATTGAAAGAGTTGATGAAATGTTGGATTAGTTATTTCAAATCTAAAGCATTATGTATTCTTTGGTGGATTTGCCGTACCATTGTTTGTTGTAATTTATGGCTTGAAAGAAATAATAGATTTTTTAAAAATAAATTTCAAATTTGTGCCCAAGTTTGAAACCGTATTATAGCCTCTCTTGAAAAATATCTATAAATATGGTGCTCATCATGGGAAGTCTTAATTGCAAAAAAAGAGGTGCCAATAACTTGGCTACATGATTTGAACATACATGGAAGGGTCATTTGTGACAATGGAATTAAAACAAAGGATCTACTTCGATCTATGGTAAAATGGAAATGTCCAAAAATTGGGTTTAACAAAATTAATTTTTATGGTGCTTCTAAGGGAAATTTGGGAAAAGCTGGTGGAGGTGGTGTTTTTAGATATAGTGAAGGCATAATTATCCTCACTTATCTAGAATCATACAGAACTTCAACTAACAACTATGCAAAGGCTAGGGCATTTCTTATAGGGATTAAAATTGTAGTAGAAAAAGAATGGAAATATATTTCAATTAAGGGGGACTAAAAAATTATCATCAATGCTATTAAAAAAAATGGATGTGGAGAATAGATAAAAAATAATCACCATCTATTACTAGAGGTAATCTATTGAAAGTGTGAGAATATTTATAGAGAAGGAAATCAAGTAGCATATAAATTTGTGAATAGCGGTGTTGATCTTCATCTCGGTGAAACTTAAATTTTAGAAGGAATTTGGTCAAGTGAGAGTTTATCTCTTAATCAAAATAATGTCAAGGAACTGATTATGGAAACATAGTACTTCGAGGAAGTTGAAGAATATATTTAAGAGAAAAATATATGAAAAATTGTGATACAAATTTATGTAGTAAATGTAATATTGTGGTATTTAAATGGGAGTGGCCCCCAATAGAAGCCACATATAACTTATTAAAAAACATAATTTTTAAATTGGTATTAAATGGTATTAGTTTAATTTAAAAAATTAGAGTGCGAGTTAGGAGTAAGAGGAAGCATGAGCAGGAAATAGGGAGTAAAGCATAATCAAAGAGCAAGGACAAATTTTTCTTATTTTGGATCTTAGAAGAAACTTAAAAACTAAAAGATTCAAGTGAAGAAAATCTAATATAGTAAGCAAAATGTTTTTAAAGTCCTTATTGAAAATAAGGATGCCTTATTTGGAAGTAAAGTTGTCTTAGGTGGAAGTCTAAATGCCCTAGTTAGCGATAAGAGGAAGATCGAATCTATGGCAAACCTTATCCAGATACTACACCAAAAGTGATTATCAAGGATGAGATGATCAAGCATGATATAATGGTTCTTAAATCCAAAGGATTAATATGTAAGTTCCATAGATACTAGTAAGCTTTTTTCCAAGATTCAAAATTTGATCAAGTGGAAGTGAGGATTGAAGTCAAATCACTCCATGAATTTTCTTATGAAAATGATTTTTTCTTATTATTTTATCTAATTCAAAAATAAGGGATAAAATAATAGATGAAGTCCCTTGGTTTAGTGGTAAATATGCATTATATTTAAGACCATGGAGTGAGATTTTTTGGTGGAGATAATACTATTAAAAAGATTTTGATGTGGATTAGTCTTTCTAAACTTCCTTAAAAACTCATTAATAAGTAGGTTTCAAAGTATACTGGCAATACCCTAGGCAAGTCATCCAAGAGGAACCAACTACTAATGAGAGAAGGTATTTTGTATGCACTCGAATATGTGTTTCCTTAGATACTTCAAAACCTTTATCATAGTCAATTAGGATTAATCTAAATCAAGAGAATGGGATCAATGGGTGGATTATAAAAACACAACATTCTGATGTCACAAGTGTCATAAAACCATACACATGACAAGATATTGCAAAGTGAAAATGATAGATAAAGAGATGGAAAATATTGGGCATGAGGTAAACTTTAACATGAAAAAGAAGCTCATATCATAGGAGAATTATTGTCAAATAAAATAATTCCCACTCCTAAGAAAGTGGTAAGAAAAACTCCTTTGCGTCATCAAATTACAAAGGCCATTGTAGTTCACTTGAATCAACAATTAGAAGAAAAAATACACAAGGGACAAGGAAAAATAATCTGCAAATTCAAATACAGGAGTTAAAGGTGCAAAGAAATATGGGAAGGAAAATTTTAAAGCAAAGTAATATGGGGAGGTGAATTTAAAAGTCAATGAGGTGAAGGAGGTCAAGGTTAATCTAGATAAATCATATTCAATTTCCTCAAGTAGCATAAAATATTCTCCTTGTAATAGTACAAAGTGTATTCATTGCACATTAGGGTTTCAAGAGCAACACAACAAAGAAAAGAATATGGAGGATATCTAAGGAAATTTAGGGTTTCTAGGGTAAAATAAGGGAGGATCATCCATGCACTTTAGGGTCTTTGGGGTAACATAAAGAACAAAGTGTTTATGAGGCTATTCCTTTCATTTTAGATTATTTAGGGAAACATAAATCTTTAGAAGATAAGTGTCATTATGGAAAATATAGAAAAATATAAGAGATTGATGAAGATGATAATGTTTTTAGGAATGAAAAAAGGAGAGAAAGGCCATCGAAGAGAAAAAGAGACATAAAAAATAGCAATTTGGAAAACCAAATAAAAATATCATAGGTGTTAACAAGAAGTGGACTAAGACCACTAATAAAAATAAAAAATTATTATGATGAAAATGATATCATGGAATATTAGGAGTACGGATAAGACCCATAAAAAATGAGTTATCAGGGTGTTAATAGGTGGTTATAGTCTTGAATATTTTTCAATATAAGAAACAAAGTTAAATAGTGAGGAATGTAAGGATGCTTTTAAAAATATTTGGAAGATGAGTTATTATCTAGCAATTTCTTCTATAGGAACTTCAAGTGGTATTGCAAAAATATGGGATAAACACAAATGAGATAGACAATTGTTAGAAACAAAGAATAAGTGTGTTGTTGGGCTATTTTGTAGAAAAGAGTAAAACATCACAATTGGGGTTATAAATGTATATGCTCCAACTATAGTTATTCCTCATGAAAAATGTTGAAGGGGCCTTAGCATTTTTTTATCAAACACAATGATGATTCATTATGATCTATGGATTCTTGGGGTGTACTTCAACATTGTTATATCCTATGGAAAATAAGGATGGTATTCCAAGATAGTCTATATCAATGTAAAATTTTGCTTAATTTTTCAATTCAAATGGCCTTTGGGATAATAGTCCTTTAAGTTTTCAATATACATGGGATAATAATGCATGGGGTAAAATTATATAGTAGAAAAATTGGATAGATTCTTGTTATCCAACAAATGGTTGCAAATAGAGTATACAATTTCTTTCGATATTACCTATTCTTTGTTGGTAAAAGAGTAAAACATAAAGTGATTCATTAATCTCATTCTTGCATTCAAATATTTTCAAGTACATATATATAATTTCTTACATGAGGGTCCCATAGAAAAATAATCTTGTACAAACTGTTAAAGTAACATGATAACAAGAACTGGTTAAGCATGCTCAAGAGGTTGAATATTAAGGAAACAAACTAGGGTTTTGAAGGCTAGGGCAGAGACATGGAGAATATTTTCTCATGAGAAACAATATTAGAGAGGATCAATACCATTGAAGGGTCTTTCAATAGCAAGGTTCATGACCAAGAATGGGGGTCATAGGTACTTTGATATTAGATCCTCCAAAACAAGGAATCTCATACCTAGATAAGCTACATGAAATCCTAAATAGCTTTAGAGACCATTGAACTTAGGTAAGAACAATTATAGACATCATGAGGAAGTAATAAAATGAGGATTCTCTATTTGGAAGGGTGAATGGATGTTTACCATAAGTAAAAGAAATACTAGTCTTGGAAATAATAAAGGATTGGGTAGCCTAAGATATAGTTTATAAGATAAAACACAAGCTAATAGGTAAATTTATGGGTTTCATACCATAATTGCACTTCCTCCACATGTGGATAAGGAAAAAATGGCATATAAAAGGAGAATAAAATATTCTAAATCTCCCAAAAAGATATTTTTATGGAGTTCACTTCAATGGCAGACCAACAAAAAGTATTTGAGGGAGGGTCATATCATAACGGGCCAACGAGACTATTCTTGCAACCATGGAAGATGGTATTTGACCTGAGGGTGGAATTGATTGTAGTTATAGTATGGGTAAGATTATTTGCCATTACCCTTGAAAATTGGAAAGAGGAGGTACTCAAGGCAATAGGCAACTTACTAGGACATTATCAAGGTAGATCAAGAGAAATAATTTTAGGAGGATCGACAACTTTTGCTAGGATTTGTGTAGAAATGGACCTTAGTAAACCTCTTCCAATGGAGATAGACCTAAAAATGTTGTAATCACAGTGACACTGAGAGGGGGGTGAATCAGTGTGATCTTTAAAATTTCTAATACATATAGTTTTAAATCCAGCAGCTATTTAAAACTGATAAAAGAAATATCAAATGCAGCAAGAAAGCATGACACACACAACACAGTTATTTAACGAGGTTCACCAATGTGGCTACTCCTCAAAATGACTGCTTGGACTACCATCCAAATCCAGCCAATGCAAAGCTACAACTTTACAATATCTTTTACCAAGCACCAACTGGAAGGAGCACCAACCCCTTAGCTTTATCCTGTTTCAAACAGAATGGAGCACCAACTCCTAATTTACCAAAGCACCTACCGGAAAGAGGCACCAACCCCTTATGCCAAGCTGCAACTTGGAAGTCAATAAAGATAATAAAAATTACAGAATAAAACTTTCACGTTGTTTCTTACAGTCGCTATTTTTTTGCATTCTGTTGCTTCTGCGCAAAATGCTTCGCACTGTCCGACCGCTTCTATGTACTTCTTCGCACTCTCTGTACAATCGGATGATCGATCACTTCTGCTATCTACGCGCTATCACTTTGAACTTAGAACTCCACCTCTACACATTGCGCTCTTCATTCATGCAATCACGATATGCAGACTCGAACTACGACTTCGCACTCTGCTCGACACGAACTTCACTTGCGCAATCACTCTGCTCGCATTCGCACATTATCTTCCACTGCACACCCTCAAACTCGAAGTACCCCTACTTTTATAGAAGAAATTTTAGGAACAAATCCTAAACAACAGTCGACTGTAACCCTAAGAATGTCGGCTGCAAAACCCTAGAATTTGTCGACCCAGATTCAACTTTGTCGGCCTCAACTTTTCCTAAACAACAGTCGGCTGTAACCCTAAGAATGTCGACTGCAAAACCCTAGAATTTGTCTATTGCAAACCCTAGAAATTATCGGCTACGAACCCTAAAATCTGTCGGCTGCAAAACCCTAAAATCTGTCGGCCCAGATCCAACTTCTACTGCCACCTCTGTCACCTTCCTGTAACTATTGCCATGAAATAGAAACATGTCATGATATCGTGACACTTTTTGAAACCGTATGCCTTCTTGTCCTTGCTGTCATGAAATCGTGACCCTTTTGGCCTTTGATAGCTTTGCCACCGTTCTTGTCATGAAATCGTGACACTTCAAACTTTTGCTGACGTCATCCTCATTCTTGTCACGAAATCATGACGCTTTCGACTTCCAACGGCTTTTCTTGCAACCTGTCATGAAATCGTGACACTTTCGGCTTTTGTACATTTCTTGCTTCATGCAGTAGCGAAATCGCTACAACTTTGTGCCTTGTGCTTCCAACTTTGCTTCTACCCGTGAAACTTTGACTTGTAGCGAAATCGCTACACTTTTGTGCCTTGCACTTTCGACTTGTAGCATAATCGCTACACCTTTGAGTTCTACACTTTTGACTTGTAGCGAAATCGCTACACCTTCGTGTTGTGCACTTTTGACTCGTAGCAAAATCGCTACACCTTCGTGTTGTGCTTTTTCAACTCGTAGCGAAATCGCTACACCTTTGTGTTGTGCACTTTTAACTCGTAGCGAAATCGCTACATCTTTTCACTTAACACTTTCTTCCTGCTTCAGCCAGCAAAATTTCAACATGTAGCGAAATCGCTACAACTTTTCCACTTAACGCTTTCTCCTTGCTTCAGCCAGTGAAATTTCAACATGTAGCGAAATCGCTACAACTTTTCAACTTAACGCTTTCTCCTTGCTTCGGCCAGCGAAAATCCAACATGTAGCGAAATCGCTATAGTTTCTCGACTTAGCTTCTTGGCCTCCAACATGTCGCGAAATCGTGACAGTTTGCCTTGCGCCTTCTCTCTCCTCATTTTTGTCGTGAAATCATGACACTTTCGGCGTGCCTTCTCTCTCCTCATTTTTGTCGTGAAATCATGACATTTTCGGCTGCGCCTTCTCTCTCCTCATTTTTGTCGTGAAATCATGACATTTTTGACTGCGCCTTCTCTCTCCTCCGACTTGTCATGAAATCACGACAGAAAACATGTCGCGATATCGCGACAGTTTTCTAACTTGTCTTTTTCTTCGAATTTTAGAAACTGGGTCACTTCTGTTTTCTAGGAATTGCACTTTACATAATCTGACTGTCCTTTGAACTTCTGTCTTCTGCATCTGAATGACTCCTAAACTGTCTGTCCACTGCATCATTAGATCTAACTGCCTATGTTGACAACAATGACAAACTTCTTGCAACACCTTGCTCAACAATCTCTCCCTTTGGAATTGTTGGCAACACCCGTGTACATTCCTCGTAACTCTTCTCCCCCTTTGTCAATAATACCAAAGGGTCTGTCAGAACTCCCCTGAGTCCATCCTCACAATTCTCAGGCACAATTTGTTGCATCTAGCACAAATTATGATCATGAGCAAAAGAATAGTCAAATACTCAAATGCTCCCCCTGAGAAAGTGATCCCTGTAGCTAGTCACTTCTTAGGAAGTGTGACTACTCCTAATTTGCTTCGAAGGTACTCAAACACTTCCTTGGGCAAAGGTTTTGTAAAAATATCTCGCTACTTGTTCTGTAGTTGGGACAAAATCCAATTTGACTTCTCCTTCCGCAACTTTCTCCTTCAAGAAATGATACCTTATAGCAATGTGTTTAGTCCGTGAGTGCATAATCGGATTCTTGGAGATGTTAATTGCACTCGGTGTTATCACACTTAATCGATATTGGTTCACTGAAATTAATTCCAAGATCTTTCAAAGTTTGTTTCATCCACAAGACTTGTGTACAACATGTTGTTGCTGCAATATATTCTCGCCTCAACTGTAGATAAAGAAACCGACTCTTGCTTCTTACTCGTGCCATGCAACCAATCTGTCCCCCAAATAGAATGCACCTCCACTGGTACTTTTTCTGTCATCAACACATCCAGCCCAATCTGCATCTGAATATGATATAAGAGTGAAGTCTTTGCCTTTTGGATACCACAACCCATACTCCATGGTGCCCTTGAGATACCGAAAAATCCTTTTAACTCTTTGTCACATGAGTCTCTTTGGGACTGGTCTGAAATCTAGCTACCATGCAAACCGCTCGTAGAATATCGGGTCTAGTAGTCGTTAAATATAGTAGACTTCCAATCATAGATCTCGTACATGGTTTGGTCTACAGGTGGAGATTTGTCTTCTTTACTCAATTTGCACCCTGTTGTCATGGGAGTGCTAACTGGCTTACAGTCCTCCATAGTGAACCTCTTTAGCATTTCTTTCACATATTTGATTTGGGAAATGAATATGCCTTTCTCATTTTGATTAACTTGTAGCCCAAGAAAGTAAGACAGTTCACCAATCATAGACATTTCAAATTCATTCTAGCATCTTATTTGCTAAGTCTTTACAAGATTCATCTTTGTTGCCGCCAAATATGATATCATCTACATAGACAACTAGAACAATGAGATGCCCACCTTCTGTTTTCACATACAGATTACTGTCCACTAAACCTTTCTTGAATCCTTGTTGAGAGAGATAGTTATCTAGCCTTGCATACCATGCCCGTGGTGCTTGTTTTAATCCATACAATGCTTTCTTTAATTTGCAGACAAGGTTAGGATCCTCACTAATTTGAAAGCCATCCGGTTGTTCAATATAGACCTCTTCTTCGAGTTTCCCATTTAAAAAGGCAGATTTTACATCCATCTGATAAACTCTAAAGTTTTTGTGAACTGGCTAAGGCCGGAAACATTCTAATTGCTTCTAATCCGGCCACTGGAGCAAAAGTCTCTTCAAAATCAATGCCTTCGACCTGTGCATATCCTTTACAAACCAGTCTTGCTTTGTTCCTAATGACCTGTCCGTCTTCATTTAATTTGTTTCGAAATATCCATTTGGTGCCGATTACATTCTTATTTGCAGGTCTAGGTACTAATTCCCAAGTTCTGTTCTTTTCAATCTGATCTAACTCTTCATTTATTGCCTTCATCCAGCTATCATCTTTGCTTGCTTCATCTATGTTTTTGGGCTCAATGCTAGATAAAAGAGAGTAATTACTTATTACTTTCCTTCTTGTCCGAATACCAACTGTGGGATCTCCAATTATTTGGTCTCTTGGATGATTTTTCTGCCTGCTTCCTGTTTTCTTGCACCTCCGAGTCATCGACTAATTCATCCGAATCAAACGTAGATTTATTTTCTGTTTCATTCACCTCATCTCCTTCAACGACTTCTTCATAGATTGGGTAGTTTTCCTCAAAGTCAGCTAATCGTTTCCCAACTTCATCAAATTTAATGTCTTGCACTGTCCACAATTTTCTTGAGTCTCTTGTTGTAGCATTTGTAAGCTTTGCTTTTTGATGAATACCCAACAAAAACACCTTCATCTGCTCTATCTTCAAACTTCCCAAGGTTGTCATCTATTTTTCTGATGTAGCACCTACAACCAAATATTTTGAGATGTTTTGCTGTTGCTTTTCTACCAAACCACAACTCATAAGGTGTTTTGCATTCATGAGTTCTTAACATATATCTGTTTTGGATGTATACTGCAGTGTGAACTGCTTCTTTCCGGAATCTATCTCGCTATTTTATTTTTTTCCAGCATGGTGCGTGCCATTTCCTGTATAGTTCTGTTCTTTCTTTCTACTACGCCATTCTCTCGTGGAGTTCTAGCCGCTGAATATTGTCTCCCGATACCATGTTTTTCATAGTATTCTATAAATTCATTCGAAATGAATTCTCCTCCTCTGTCTGATCGTAAGCATTTGACCCTTTTTCCTGTTTCATTCTCAACTAGCTGTTTGAAGGTTCTGAACATTTCAAAGGCTTCTATTTTATCTTTTAGAAAAAATATCCATGTCATTCTGGAATAATCATCGATACACAACATAAAGTATTTGTCGCCGTTAATGCTTTGAGTTCTCATGGGTCCACATAAGTCTGTATGAATAAGTTCCAAGGGCCTGCTAGTGTGGTATTCTTTTGTTTTAAATGAGACTCTGGTTTGCTTTCCCTTCGACATGAAGCACAAACATTGTTTGAAGGTTTTTTAATGGTTGGAATATCTCTCACCGCTTGTTTCGAGCTGATTTTCACCAAATTATCAAAACTTATGTGTCCAAGCCTCTTGTGCCACAGCCAGTTCTCTTCTTCTTGTCCAATGAAACACGTACCTTCTGAAGTTTTTGAGAGTGTGTACAGATTTCCAGACGTCCTTGAACCGGTTGCTATCAATTTCCCACTGTTTATTTTTCTGACTTCACAACCCTGCTTTTTGAAGACTACTTCATGTCCTTTATCACAGATTTGACTGACACTTAACAGGTTGTGTTTCAAACCATCCACAAATAAAACTTCTTCTGACTTGATTTTCCCTTCACTAATTTTGATAGATCCTTTTCCTATTATTTTGGCTCCATCATTATTTCCAAACTTCACAGAGCCACCCTCATATTTCTGTAGTTTTTCAAATTTTTGTTTATCACCTGTCATATGACTTGAGCAACCACTGTCAAGAATCCACGGTACACATTTATTCTCGAGCCCCGAACGCTGTCTCGCACTATTAAAGATTCCTTTTCTTCCCTGAGTCTGTTCTTTCTGTTTCCATTCTGTTTTGACTATGGTATTGGGTTCTAACTTGGATTTCCCCTTTTCATAATCTTGCACATATCTTTCAGAAATATTTCTATTCTGTTTTGCCCTATATGGTTGAATTCTTCTTTTCTGAGATTGATTTGAAATAGAAGTACTATGACAGTTTCTAGCAATGTGCCCAAAGTTGTGACAATTAAAGCATTCTACTGCATAACTCATTAGAGGAGCAAAAGTATTTCTACTAGTGAAACTTCTTGGACCTACATTATACTTGCAGTTAGCAATTTTATGCCCATAACCATTACATTTGAAATAGAAACCATAAAAGTAATGATTGAACCTGAAAGATGGTTTTTGCCAAGATGTTGCAGGAGCCTTAGATCTTCTTTTCTTTTGATGTGTGACCTTGGTAAAACCATCATTGTCAGTTCCTATTTCAGGACTGGCATTACTGCTTTCTTTTGCCTGATTTGTTTTTCTTTCAACAGCCTGTTTCTTGTCTTTACTCTTTTCACATTCAACATTGCTTGCCTTTGGTCCATTTGATGATTCTCCTTCAGTAAAGCCCAGACCAAATTTGATACCTGTGGGTCTTTGATCACTTAGGATTTTGTCCAGCTTCATCGAACTTTCTTCACGTTTTAAATGGCAGCTAATTTTTTGATCCAACTCTTGTATCTGTATTCGAAGACCAACATTTTCTTCTTCCAATTTGCAACAATAATCTATCTTCATGGTTACCTGTACTTCAAGATCTTCGTGACATTTTCTTGTACTCTTCTGTCTATGTTTTTAGACTGGTTATAATGTCATTTGCATCCTCAAGCTTCCTTGACAGTTTTTTATTCTTTCTTTTCTCAGATTTCCATTCCATAAGAGCAGAAACTAGCTCACCTTCTAAATCAACTTCAGCCTCACCTTTTTCAATAGACACTTCAAAGTTCATTCCTTCTCTCTTTTCTATGTTTTCTGCCTCTTCTAATTTTTCTACTTCAAATGCCATAAAGAGAGCCTCACCTGTTCCTTCTTCGGAGTCTTCACTAGAGCTGTCCTCTGAAGAATCTGCATTTCGGGAGATAAAACTTTTCTTTTTGAAATTGCCTTTCCTGAAGTTTGATTTCTTCTTCCAGTCACTTCTTTCTTGGTGCGAAGTTTCCTCACCCTGGTTCTTTTCATTGAGAGGACATTTTGTCGCAAAGTGCCCAATGCCTCCGTAGTTAAAGCATTTAAATGGTAGCTTTCCTCTGTACTTTCCTTTTCCCTTTCTCACTTTTTTGACAAAATTTGCTTCCATTTCATCTGATACATCCTCTTCTTCAGACTCTGTTTTGTGACTTTGCCTTTTAGGGCTTTGAAAGCAGCTTCTCTATCTGTGGGATTAGACCTTCCTATTCTCATTTCAAAAGCAGTCAAAGAACCATGCATCTCATCCATACTAAAATGATTTAGATCTTTGGCTTCTTCTATGGCAGAGACTTTAGAATCAAATCTAGGAGGGAGCGATCTTAATACCTTTTTCACGATAGTAGCATCGTTTATATTTTCGTCGAGACCTCTGATTGAATTGGTGATCCCATTGACTCTTTGCATGAAAGTCTCTATGTTCTCATCATTGTCCATCTTTAAAGATTCGAATTGAGCTCGATGTGTTTGAAGCTTGGCCTCCTTGATCCTATCATCTCCTTCATGAATGTTCTCTAGTTTATCCCATACATCTTTTGCTGATTCACAATTTATGATCTTGACTAGCTCACTGTCCACTAGTCCACACATGATGGCATTTTTTGCTTTTGAATCATTCTCAAATGCCTTTTTACCAGTAGTGTCTGTTGGAGCGATGGTGGGAGCTTTGTAACCATTAACTATCGCACCCCATATGTCAAAACCCAAAGCACTGAGATATGTCTGCATTCTAATTTTCCAGAATGCATAATTAGTTCCATCAAACAATGGTGCTTTGTTCGAGGAGAACCCTTCACCACTTGCCATTGCATCACTTCCAAGATCACCCTAGCTGTTTGAGCCTGTTCAGGAACTTGGCTCTGATACCAATTGTTGTAATCACAGTGACACTGAGAGGGGGGTGAATCAGTGTGATCTTTAAAATTTCTAATACATATAGTTTTAAATCCAGCAACTATTTAAAACTGATAAAAGAAATATCAAATGCAGCAAGAAAGCATGACACACACAACACAGTTATTTAACGAGGTTCACCAATGTGGCTACTCCTCAAAACGATTGCTTGGACTACCATCCAAATCCAGCCAATGCAAAGCTACAACTTTACAAAATCTTTTACCAGCACCAACTGGAAGGAGCACCAACCCCTTAGCTTTATCTGTTTCAAATAGAATGGAGCACCAACTCCTAATTTACCAGCACCTACTGGAAAGAGGCACCAACCCCTTATGCCAAGCTGCAACTTGGAAGTCAATAAAGATAATAAAAATGACAGAATAAAACTTTCACGTTGTTCCTTACAGTCTGCTATTTTTTTGCATTCTACTGCTTCTACGCAAAATGCTTCGCACTGTCCGACCGCTTCTATGTACTTCTTCGCACTCTCTGCTGCAATCGGATGATCGATCACTTCTGCTGTCTGTGCGCTATCACTTTGAACTTAGAACTCCACCTCTACACATTGCGCTCTTCATTCATGCAATCACGATATGCAGACTCGAACTACGACTTCGCACTCTGCTCGACACGAACTTCACTTGCGCAATCACTCTGCTCGCATTCGCACATTATCTTCCACTGCACACCCTCAAACTCGAAGTACCCCTACTTTTATAGAAGAAATTTTAGGAACAAATCCTAAACAACAGTCGGCTGTAACCCTAAGAATGTCGACTGCAAAACCCTAGAATTTGTCGACCCAGATTCAACTTTGTCGGCCTCAACTTTTCCTAAACAACAGTCGGCTGTAACCCTAAGAATGTCGGCTACAAAACCCTAGAATTTGTCTGCTGCAAACCCTAGAAATTGTCGGCTGTGAACCCTAAAATCTGTCGGCTGCAAAACCCTAAAATCTGTCGGCCCAGATCCAACTTCTACTGCCACCTCTGTCACCTTCCTGTAACTATTGCCATGAAATAGAAACATGTCACGATATCGTGACACTTTTTGTAGCCGTATGCCTTCTTGTCCTTGTTGTCATGAAATCGTGACCCTTTTGGCCTTTGATAGCTTTGCCACCGTTCTTGTCATGAAATCGTGACACTTCAAACTTTTGCTGACGTCATCCTCATTCTTGTCATGAAATCATGACGCTTTCGGCTTCCAGTGGCTTTTCTTGCAACCTGTCATGAAATCGTGATGCTTTTGGCTTCCGTACATTTCTTGCTTCATGCAGCAGCGAAATCGCTACAACTTTGTGCCTTGTGCTTCCAACTTTGCTTCTACCCGTGAAACTTTGACTTGTAGCGAAATCGCTACACTTTCGTGCCTTGCACTTTCGACTTGTAGCATAATCGCTACACCTTTGAGTTCTGCACTTTTGACTTGTAGCGAAATCGCTACACCTTCGTGTTGTGCACTTTTGACTCGTAGCGAAATCGCTACACCTTTGTGTTGTGCTTTTTCAACTCGTAGCGAAATCGCTACACCTTTGTGTTGTGCTTTTTCAACTCGTAGCGAAATCGCTACACCTTTGTGTTGTGCACTTTTAACTCGTAGCGAAATCGCTACATCTTTTCACTTAACACTTTCTTCCTGCTTCGGCCAGCGAAATTTCAACATGTAGCGAAATCGCTACAACTTTTCCACTTAACGCTTTCTCCTTGCTTCGGCCAATGAAATTTCAACATGTAGCGAAATCGCTACAACTTTTCAACTTAACGCTTTCTCCTTGCTTCAGCCAATGAAAATCCAACATGTAGCGAAATCGCTACAGTTTCTCGACTTAGCTTCTTGGCCTCCAACATGTCGCGAAATCGTGACAGTTTGCCTTGCGCCTTCTCTCTCCTCATTTTTGTCGTGAAATCATGACACTTTCGACTGTGCCTTCTCTCTCCTCATTTTTGTCGTGAAATCGTGACATTTTTGGCTGCGCCTTCTCTCTCCTCATTTTTGTCATGAAATCGTGACATTTTCGACTGCGCCTTCTCTCTCCTCCGACTTGTCACGAAATTACGATAGAAAACATGTCGCGATATCGCGACAGTTTTCTAACTTGTCTTTTTCTTCGAATTTTAGAAACTGGGTCACTTCTGTTTTCCAGGAATTGCACTTTACATAATCTGACTGTCCTTTGAACTTCTGTCTTCTGCATCTGAATGACTCCTGAACTGTCTGTCCACTGCATCATTAGATCTAACTGCCTGTGTTGACAACAATGACAAACTTCTTGCAACACCTTGCTCAACAAAAAATAGGGGATTTTTTGTGTGTAAACAATTGGCTTATGTGGTTTTTCCATTCAAATGAAGGTTGTGCCACACTCATGGACATCTGGCTAGAATATTCCCAACAGGTAAGGATCATAAACTAGAATAAGAGGGGGCAAAAGCAAATATTAACATGGCAGGACAATCTCTTCAATATAAGGTAAATAAAAAGGTAAGGGAAGGCCTAATGTACTTTGAGGGCTTCCAAAAAGTAATCAAAATTCCAAATAGAAGAAATAAACAAAGTAATCAAAGACAAGGAGGAAAAGCAGGAAGAACAAACAACAAATATGAGATATTCAAACAACTTAGAAGCTTGGAAACATAAGGGGAATTTTAAATGGAAGGATTAGAGGAGGATATTCACTAGGTCACATCGAATAATCAGGAATAATACTCCAATGTAGTTTTGGGGAACAAGCAAGCAGTAGAATCAAATAAAACCTCTCTCATGGAATAGGAGATTCAACCTATGAAGGAGACCACAAGAGGGGAAATGGATTAAGGGATAGTCTTACCTCAGAAATAGATATAAAATAAGGAAATAAGAATAACTATGATCCTAATTTAGGTATTCATGCAATGAAGATGAAAAAGAAACCAAACTAGTAAATAAGGAGGAAGTCAAACAAAGAAAAAATGGAGCAACAAGAAATAAATTTGAGCCAGAATGGAGAGCTAAAATCAATGGTTGATTATCTGCATGTGTAGAGATGTTGGAAAATGCCCTGGGTGCTATTTGTGGCTGACCCAGGTTCCATTCCCACTACCTCCACCCTGCTGGATATGTAGGCATAGTTGGCAAATGTCTTGTGTGCTGGTAGAGGCCGACAAGGCTCCATTTTCTCTATGCCCAACCTGTGGATATATTAATAATTCAACCCCCTTGTGACTGATGCCATGTGGTATACCTGGATGGGATAAATATGGTTGGCCATAGAGCTAGGTTCTTGGGGCTTCTAAAGTACCCAAATTCTATCCACGTGCGTAGAGCAGTTGGCAAATGCCCTGGGTGCTGGTTGTGGCCAACCCAGGTTCCATTCCCACTACCTCCACCCTGTTGGATATGTAGGAATAGTTGGCAAATGTCTTGTGTGCTAGTAGAGGCCGAAAATGCTCAATTTTATCTATGCCCAAACTATGGATATATTAATAATTCAACCCCATTGTGACTTATGCCATGTGGTATACCCAGATGGGACAGCTATGGTTGGCCATAGAGCTAGGTTCTTGGGGTTTCTAAACTACCCAACTTTTATCAGCATGTGTAGAGCAGTTGGAAAATGCCCTAGGTGCTGGTTGTGGCTGACCCAAGTTCCATGCCCACTACCTCTACCCTGCTAGATATGTAGGCATAGTTGGAAAATATCTTATGTGCTGGTAGAGGCTGACAAGGCTCCATTTTATCTATGCCCAAACTATGGATATATTAATAATTCAACCCCATTATGAATAATGCCATGTGGTATACCCAGATTGGACAACTACGGTTGGCCATAGATCTAGTTTCTTGGGGCTTCTAAACTACCCAAATTTATATCTGTGTGTAGAGCAGTTGGCAAATGCCCTGGGTGCTGGTTGTGGCCAACCCAGGTTCCATTCCCACTAACTCCACCCTGTTGGATATGTAGGCATAGCTGGAAAATGTCCTGTGTGCTGGTAGAGGCTGAAAAGGCTCCATTTTCTCTATGCCCAACCTATGGATATATTAATAATTCAACCCCCTTGTGATTGATGCCATGTGGTATACCCGAGTGGGACAGCTACGGTTGGCCATAAAGCTAGGTTTTTAGGGCTTCTAAACTACCCAATTTTGAAACAGTTTTTCAGAGGGGAGGGTCTTGATCCCTTCCCTGCTCCCCCTCCCCTAGTTCCTGCCCAGTCCTTGGCTCTTCCCAGGTCATCCCTCCCTGGGATTGTTTGTTGCAGATGATCTCCTTGAGGGAGATACTTCTCCTCTTTCTGCACCTCTCCCAGTCGGTCAGGGTTCCCTTGTTTGAGTTTTTGGCTTGGTGCTTCCCAGGGTTCCTTGCTATTTTTGGGATCCCTTCCCTTTTTTTTCCCTCAGGCTTCCCCCTAGGGTTTTTTGCAGGTTTTTGGCATGGATATGGTTCCTTGCGGTTCTCTAGGTGGTGGGGGTGATTGGTTGGGTTTTTGATAGCTTCTTGGGGTTTCCTTTGAGGTCCTTACTACTTTGGGGGTGGTCTAGGGGGGCCTCTTTCCCATTTTTGCTAGTGAATCCTCTCTGGGATCCTATGGCTGTTGTTGGTCCCATCCTTATGGGGAGGGCCCTCTTTGATTTCTTGCTTAGAGGCTTCTTCGTGTTGGTTATGCTCCTTGGTGGACATCCTGGGCATTTTTTTGGCCTTGGGGGGGCTTTTTCTCTTCCTGGGCTGTTCCCAGCCTCAGTCCCAGTTCCTTGAAGTTTCTCCTATGCAAGGATGGGATTCTTGGCCCCTTCTATTGGGGTTCTCTGGGTTTTGCTACATTTTTCAAATCTTGGAAGGATCTGATCTATGCATGCAGAACCTAGATCCCCTAGGATAGGCTCCCAGGGATCCCATCTTTGTGGCTATTACCTCTTCCCGCCTGGGATCCCCAGTCCCTGTATCCCTGGTCCCTTAACCTGTTGTCTTTTCCTGCTAGTTGTCCCGGGGGCAAGATTCTCTTGGTGGTGCTTTCTGGATGCTTTCCAATAGGTGGGATCTCCTCTTTTCTGGTTTTCAACTACTTCCTACTGGGTGGGATTCCCCATTTTTTCTAGGCAGGATGGTTTCCCACGAGGTGGGATTCTCCAAAACCGCTGGGTTTCCCATTGGGTGGGTTTTTCTCATTTCTTGCTGGTTTTCTTGGGAGGTGAGATTCACTTGGTAGAGGTTTTTTCTGGGCAAGATCTACACTGGGATGGATTTCTACTGCTTCCCACTGGGTGGGATTCACTCTGTGGTGGTTTTTCGACTGCTTCCCGCTAGGCAAGATTTATATTATAATGGTTTTTTACTGCTTCCTGCTAGGCAGGATTTACATGATGGTGGTTTTCAGCTACTCCCCACTGGGCGGGATCTTCAAACTTACCTTCCTTTGAAATTTGTGGTTTCTCGCTGGGCGGGATTGTTCAAATTTACCTGTTCCCGTTGGGCAGGATTTCTGTTTGTTTTTCATTTTTAGGGTATTGGTGCCTTAGGCCCAGAATTTTGTTGTAATGGCTTATTATCGGCATGTTATTACCAACTCTTATGTAATCAGGTTTTGGGATCCTAGTTAAAACCCGCTGTAAATACAAACGCTACTTAACAAAAAAAAAAAATCGATGGATGATTTTTCTCTGTCAATTATCAATGATACTAATTACTTGGAATGTGAGGGATTTAGGCAACCACCTCAGACAAAATATAATAAAAAAAATTATTATGGATACAAGTCTAGATATAATATTTTTATAGGAAACTAAAATGTAGGAAGAAGATTTATAGAAAATAAACATGAGGATATGGCAAAAAGGAGAGATTTTTACTCAATCGACACAGGGAAAATTAGGGGGATTGACCGCTATGTGGAATCACTAACTGTTCCTAGTGATAGGGGCAACCTCCATGAGAGGGGTGCTAATGGTTACGTTATAAAATAAGGAAAATGGAAAAAACTATAGTTAATTTATATGGAGCACAAATAATCAGATTATAGAGGGATCAATGGGTGGCTGAAGAACACAAGCTTATACTAAGGGGGGGGTGAACAGTATAAGACCTCTTTTTACTTTTTTATTTATACTTCAAAATAGTAAAGCAATATACCCAAAGCAATATCAAAGCAATGCACAATATCATCCACAAAGTGACACCAATTTTAACGTGGTTCACCCGAATGGTTGGGCTACGTCCACAAAACTTTTCTCTAAAAGTTATCTCAAAGTTCTTTGGGAATCCTTCCCAATTACAATGTTTATGAGCCTCGGCCCAAAGGAGATACCTTCCCCCAATCAGAATTTATGAGCCTCTCGCTCAAAGGAGATACCTTCCCCCAATCTAAATTTATGAGCCTCTACCTCAAAGGAGATACCTTCCCTCTAATTTATGAGCCTTCTCAAAGGAGATACCTTCCCCTCTATCTAAATTTATGAGCCTCTACCTCAAAGGAGATACCTTCCCTCTCGCTCTGGAAATGATCCCTCGTAAGATCAATTGCCTCTACCTCTTGCCAACACATGGAACTCCTTTCCATCGAAGACCTCCTGTCCTCAATGCTTAGCCTAAGAGACCTCTGCCTTCTATGATCACGTCCACAGTAGCTCAAGGAACCTGTACCAAACACAGTCAGTCGGTCTAGTACAAGTCTTCCTCTCTCTGTCGATCTGTCCAACACTTGAACAAATCAATCCTCTACACACAAGCCTTCTCAAAGACTTGCCAAATCTGTCCTCAAGTTCTTCTCAAAGAACCAGTGCTCCTCTGTCCTCAAGTTCTCTTATAGAACTATCAAAACTCAGCTCACAAGTCCTCTGCCTAGGACCTGTCCAAATCTGCTCACAAGTCCCCATGAACCTGTCCAAAATCTCACAAGTCCCCAACCTCAAACTCACAAGTCCCCATCGAACCTATCAAAACCCCAGTCCCCAAACCTGTCCAAAACCTCTCACAAGTCCCCACCGGAACCTGTCCAAAACCTGCTCACAAGTCCCCACCGAACCTGTCCAAAACCTCAGCAAGCTCACCAAGAAAAACTTTCTTAGTAGGAAATCACAAGGTGAATTGTTAGAGACCCAATGTGATTTGTCAAACTCATAGAAGCATAAAGAGAATTGTTAGAGACTCAATATGTTCTATACTCAACTCCCAATCTCAAAACTCAACTCAAATCAACTCAACTCAAACTCAATCTCAAATCTGAAAACTCAACTCAAACTCAATCTCAAATATGAAAAACTCAATCTCAAATCTGAAAACTCAACTCAATATCTGAAATGGATAGGATAGAATGCTTTCTTTCAAGAACATGAAACTCCAACAATTGCCAACTATGCAAAGAATCACATAACAATGATACTCATGTTCTTTTCACCATCAATTAGGGCTTCAACAACAATGCTCATCAAACAAGGTTCAATCAACACCATTCAGCTCAAAACACAACCTTGAAGCATTTCACAATCAACATCAGAAAAGGAAACAAGTAGAACTCCTTTTCTCTCCAATATTGTTTGAACAAAAGCATCCACCAACTCAACTCACAATAGCACACACAACTTTTCAAATCATCAATAAAGGAGTAAGCTCAACACTTTAACCAAGTAAAGAATAGCTTGATTATTACCAATTTAATGAAAGCAAATATCAATCTCAAAGCTGCCCACTTAAGGTTTCACAACTTCACACAAGAAGCAATTGACCTTAAAACATCATGCTTTCATTTCCATAAACAACCAAAAGCACTCTCAACATTACAAGAAAGATTTAACCCTTATACACCTTATTTCTCCCTTATAGTCTTATCACAAATAAAATTTATCTCTCATAAGAATGCAATAAGAAATTTCAACAACATCTTCAAAAAGAATCTTTTATCAAAATACAAACAAGCTTTAAACTCCTTATAACTCCTAAGCTGTTTTTCCCTCTAACAAACTTCCTCCATCCGCAAAAACACTTAGCAAAAATTAATTTCGAAAATACCTTAGCCAACATCAAAAATCGCTATGGAGAAATTTGTGCATGAATTCTAACACCACCCGCTGCGTCCACTTCACGACGAAAAACCCTTTCACGATATTCGAACGCGGAACCTCCCGTTCGGGTAGCGCGCCAACAACCTAGCCGCTACCGATGTGCCAAAGGCACCCGATGAGGTTTAAACCTCACGCTGTTAACCTTGATCCTTCTGCACCAGGGATAAAATGAAACCACAGTCCCTTCCTTTCCTCTACCATGACACGACGACAATAAAATTTACGACGGATTCGACAAACGACGAGTGCAGACAAACGAACAACGGATCCACAAAAATCAGCGAAGACACAGTCGAATTTACAGCGAGCAACTCCTTTCAAAATTTGGATGGGATAAATCTTTGTTTTCATCGAGGGAGATTTATATGCAATTTACCATAAGCTCTTTGACGTCGACGAGGAGTTTAACACGTCGACGGAGGTCTTGGCTAGCGCCCACAATGTTAAAACATTTGCGCCATGGATTAGGAGAACCCATTGCAAATAATAATTTATTTATTTAAAAATAATTAAATGGAACCTTAACAAGGTTTTTAATTATTTAAATAAATACTTCCTCCTGGACCCAAATGCATTAAACCAATGCATCCACCTGTAATCTCTAAACCCGCCAACTTGGGGTTTGCAAAAGACCTTTGAAACTCGTCATGCCGTAACCTTCATCAAAACAAATTATTTGACATCAAATCAAATTCCTTCAAGAGCTTCTTGACATCAATGACAACTTATACACTTGAGCAAAGGCAATGTACCCAAAGTACCCAAAATTGCCAACAATCTCCCCCTTTGTCATTGATGGCAAACCTTTATGGAGAACACATCTCAAAAGCCAAAACCGAAACCAACTGTGCTAACAACCGAGAAACTGTGCCCACAACTCGAGAATCTTCCTTTGAAGTTTTGCTCCCCCTGACTTGAAGCTTTCCTCTTCACTTTGAAGCTCTCCCCCTTACTCATATCTCTCCCCCTTTGTCATCAATGGCAAAGGGCCACCTTTGGGGCTCGGGACTAAGAATGAGCCTCTTAGCTTAGTCCCTCCCCCACCTCCCCGATGAGGTGATTAATTTTGGGGTGGGAGTAAAACTCCCATTAGGCACTCGATCATCATCAGCATCTATAACTTCCTTGTCGGGCCTTCTCTTGAACTCTTTGTCCATATTCCTGTTCTTGTCACTGTTCTTGTTCTTGTTCTCATCCCTCGTTCTTGTCCATGCCTTGATCCTTGGACCTGATCATGCCACTGTTCCTGTTCCTGTATTCTAGAATTTTAGCTCTACACTGTCTGATTATGTGACCTTCATTGTTGCACTTGAAACACTTGACGATGTTGTTTCTCTGAGGTAAACCTGATCTTTGAATCCACCTGTTCTGACCAAACCTGTTCTGGCCAAACCTGTTCTGACCAAACCTGTTCTGACCAAACCTGTTCTGACCAAACCTGTTTTGATCAAACCTGTTCCTGTTATTTACCTTGCAATAGACTGCCTTGTGCCCAAACTATTTACAAGAGTAGCAATACCCTTGAAAGAAACTAGCACTTCTGAAATTGTCATTTACCTTCTTCACTTGAGCCATGCAATGTGAAGCCATGTGACCAAACCTGTGACAAGCAAAACATCTACCTTGAAACTTTCCTTTATTTGACCTCTTGGGTCCCGAAAACTTCTTCTTCTCATTCTGAATTCTATTTTCTATTTCTGTGCATCTATCATTCAAGGACTCCTTTTCTGAAGTACTTTCCTCATCGAACTCTCTTCCTTTTGGAGTCTCTTACTAGACTCTCCAACTTGTTCCTTGTGTGGCTTAACAAAACCAAGGCCTGTTTTATCTGTTGTCTTTCTTTGACCTTTGATGAGTGACTTAACCTTTTTGGAGCTATCTTGAAACCTGTAAAGCTTATCCTTGTACTCTTTAGTTTCCTCTTTCAAAGAAGCCATTTTCTGTTCTAACTCACTATACTCAAGAACCTTAGACTCTAACTCATCCTTGAGTTCTTGTGTCTTAGCTATAGAGAAGTCAAGACTTTCTATAAGATCATCTCTCTCCATACAACATTCATCTAACTTATCCTTGAGTCTAGCATTCTTCTTTCTTTCCTTTTTCAAAGCACTAAGAGCACTAATAAGTTCACTTTCAAGATCATTTATTTGATTGCCTTTTGAATCATCAAAGCCTTTTTCAGATTTCTTATCACTAGAGGTGCTACCCTTTTCAAAAACCATACATGCATCTTCCTTATAGTTTTCTGAAGCATCCTCATACATACTAGAAACCAAATCATTATTTGTGCAATCATCCTCAAGGTGACCAAAATTTCCACATCTAAGACATTTCATGATAATGAATCTATGTTTCGGTTCTTCCTCTTTTTCTGATATGAACAACATCTCATTTTCATTATCACTTGAAGAACTTTCACTATCACTACTAGAACACTTACTTGCTTTGTCTAGGTAGAAACTCTTCTTGTGCTTGTGAGAATACCTCTTTCCTTGATTGTTGTGCTCATCTTTGATCTTCCCGTGATGCTTGTGCTTTTCAGAATCCTTGCTCTTAGAATCCTGTTTATCTTCATCACTTTCATTCTTGGGAACAATACAGTTAGTAGCATAATGACCAAACTTTCCACAATTGAAACATCTTATATTTTTCATACTTTTGTGTTTTCTAGAGAACTTGCCTTTCTTGTTGTAATAAGCCTCTTCATCACTAGAAGACTCATCACTATCTTGAAGTTGTTTACCCTTGGATTCCTTGGTAGCCTTGAAAGTTGCCTCTTTCTTGACATCAACCTTCACTTGAGTTCTCAACTCAAATGCTGCAAGTATACTATGGAGCTCATCCTTTTTCAACTTATCCAAATCTTTAGCTTCCTCAATAGCAAAAATATTTTCACTAAATCTATTAGGAAGAGATCTTAAAATCTTATCACAAACATCATTTTCAGCAAGCTCAAGACCTAAGTCTTTCATGGAGTTAACAACCTCATCCATACGAAGCATGTAGTCACTAATATTTTCATCATCATTCATCTTGAGTTGTTCAAACATACCTTTGAAGTGTCTTAACTTGGCTTTTCTGACATTTGTATCACCCGTATGAACCACCTTCAACCGTTTCCACATTTCACTAGTTGTCTTGCAGTGAATCACTTTGGTGAGATCTGCTTTCGTAAGCCTTTCAGGATTGCATTCATTGCTTTTGAATTGTTGTGATGTAGGAGCCTTTCTTCTTTAGTATTAGGACCATGTACAGGAATAGTGTACTCATCTTCAATCACTTCCCATACCTCATTACCAAGTGCCATTAGATGAACCTTCATCCTTGCACTCCAAAGACCAAAATCTGACCCATCAAGAATAGGTGCTACATTACTACTTGAATGATCCATTGTGTTCTTTACTAGCTTTTCCTTCAAGTTGTTAAACTTTTCGAAGGCACCTGCTCTGATACCAATTGAAGAACACAAGCTTATACTGAGAGGGGGGGGTGAACAACATAAGACCTCTTTTTACTTTTTCCTTTATACTTCAAAATAGTAAAGCAATATACCCAAAGCAATATCAAAGCAATGCACAATATCATCCACAAAGTGACACCAATTTTAACGTGGTTCACCCATAATGGTTAGGCTACGTCCACAAAACTTTTCTCTAAAAGTTATCTCAAAGTTCTTTGGGAATCCTTCCCAATTACAATGTTTATGAGCCTCGACCCAAAGGAGATACCTTCCCCCAATCAAAATTTATGAGCCTCTGCTCAAAGGAGATACCTTCCCCAATCAATTTATTAGAGCCTCTCAAAGGAGATACCTTCCCTCTAATCTAAATTTATGAGCCTCTACTCAAAGGAGATACCTTCCCCTCAATCTAAATTTATGAGCCTCTACTCAAAGGAGATACCTTCCCCTCTACTCTGGGAAATGATCCCTCGAAGATCAACTGCCTCTACCTCTTGCCAAGCACGTGGAACTCCTTTCCATCGAAGACCTCCTGTCCTCAATGCTTAGCCTAAGAGACCTCTACCTTCTATGATCACGTCCATAGCAGCTCAACAACCTGTACCAAACATAGTCAATCGGTCTAGTACAAGTCTTCCTCTGTCTGTCAGATCTGTCCAACACTTGAACAAATCAATCCTCTACACACAAGCCTTCTCAAAGACTTGCCAAATCTGTCCTCATGTTCTTCTCAAAGAACCAGTGCTCCTCTGTCCTCAAGTTCTCTGATAGAACTATCAAAACTCAGCTCACAAGTCCTCTCCTAGGACCTGTCCAAATCTGCTCACAAGTCCCCATCGAAACCTATCCAAAACTGCTCACAAGTCCCCAAAACTAACCTGCCACAAGTCCCCACCGAAACCTGTCCAAAACCTCTCACAAGTCCCCATCGAACCTGTCCAAAACCTCTCACAAGTCCCCACCGAACCTCGTCCAAAACCTCAGCAAGCTCACCAAGAAAAACTTTCTTAGTAGGAAATCACAAGGTGAATTGTTAGAGACCCAATGTGATTTGTCAAACTCATAGAAGCATAAAGAGAATTGTTAGAGACTCAATATGTTCTATACTCAACTCCCAATCTCAAAACTCAACTCAAATCAACTCAACTCAAACTCAATCTCAAATCTGAAAACTCAACTCAAACTCAATCTCAAATCTGAAAAACTCAACTCAAACTCAATCTCAAATCTGAAAACTCAACTCAATATCTGAAATGGATAGGATAGAATGCTTTCTTTCAAGAACATGAAACTCCAACAATTGCCAACTATGCAAAGAATCACATAACAATGATACTCATGTTCTTTTCACCATCAATTAGGGCTTCAACAACAATGCTCATCAAACAAGGTTCAATCAACACCATTCAGCTCAAAACACAACCTTGAAGCATTTCACAATCAACATCAGAAAAGGAAACAAGTAGAACTCCTTTTCTCTCCAATATTGTTTGAACAAAAGCATCCACCAACTCAACTCACAATAGCACACACAACTTTTCAAATCATCAATAAAGGAGTAAGCTCAACACTTTAACCAAGTAAAGAATAGCTTGATTATTACCAATTTAATGAAAGCAAATATCAATCTCAAAGCTGCCCACTTAAGGTTTCACAACTTCACACAAGAAGCAATTGACCTTAAAACATCATGCTTTCATTTCCATAAACAACCAAAAGCACTCTCAACATTACAAGAAAGATTTAACCCTTATACACCTTATTTCTCCCTTATAGTCTTATCACAAATAAAATTTATCTCTCATAAGAATGCAATAAGAAATTTCAACAACATCTTCAAAAAGAATCTTTTATCAAAATACAAACAAGCTTTAAACTCCTTATAACTCCTAAGTTGTTTTTCCCTCTAACAAACTTCCTCCATCCGCAAAAACACTTAGCAAAAATTAATTTCGAAAATACCTTAGCCAACATCAAAAATCGCTATGGAGAAATTTGCGCATGAATTCTAACACCACCTGCTGCGTCCACTTCACGACGAAAAACCCTTTCACGATATTCGAACGCGGAACCTCCCGTTCGGGTAGCGCGCCAACAGCCTAGCCGCTACCGGTGCGCCAAAGGCACCCGATGAGGTTTAAACCTCACGCTGTTAACCTTGATCCTTCTACACCAGGGATAAAATGAAACCACAGTCCCTTCCTTTCCTCTGTCATGACACGACGACAATAAAATTTACGACGGATTCGACAAACGACGAGTGCAGACAAACGAACAGCAGATCCACAAAAATCAGCGAAGACACAGACGAATTTACAGCGAGCAACTCCTTTCAAAATTTGGATGGGATCAATCTTTGTTTTCATCGAGGGAGATTTATATGCAATTTACCATAAGCTCTTTGACGTCGACGAGGAGTTTAACACGTCGACGGAGGTCTTGGCTAGCGCCCACAATGTTAAAACATTTGCGCCATGGATTAGGAGAACCCATTGCAAATAATAATTTATTTATTTAAAAATAATTAAATGGAACCTTAACAAGGTTTTTAATTATTTAAATAAATACTTCCTCCTCGACCCAAATGCATTAAACCAATGCATCCACCTGTAATCTCTAAACCTGCCAACTTGGGGTTTGCAAAAGACCTTTGAAACCGTCATGCCGTAACCTTCATCAAAACAAATTATTTGACATCAAATCAAATTCCTTCAAGAGCTTCTTGACATCAATGACAACTTATACACTTGAGCAAAGGCAATGTACCCAAAGTACCCAAAATTGCCAACAAGTTGTCCATCCAAACTTTCAAAGATATCTATTTAGAGGACCAAGGGATCCTAGGGGTATATTTTAATGCAAATATTAGAATAGAAGAAAAATAAGGAGGTAGATCCATGTTGGAGGAAAAGGATAGGTTCTTCTTAGCAATAACATATCAAATAAACCTAATAGATATCCCAATTGTAGATAGATCCATGACCTGGAAAAATAAAATAAAGGAAGGTGAGATAGTCATATATTGCTTGGATTGTTTCTTCATGGAGGAGTAATTATACTTGCATACCAAGCATCAAGGGAGGGTCATGGATAGGAATTTTTCAAAACTTTTTCTAGTAAGCCTTACCATAGAAGAAGATAATCATAAAGTCAGGAAATTTTAAATTTAAGCTATGGTGGTTGAAATATGAGGAGTTGGAGGACCACTTAAAGAAATGGTGGAAAGTAGAGAAACCAATATTTGGGACAAACCAATTCAAAATCCATAAACAATAGAAATATGTGAGGACCAAATTAAAGGGGTGGAGTAAACACAAGAAGGAACTAACTAGAATCCAAAAGAACAAAATCAAGAATTAGAAGGTGAAGATTGCTAGGAAGATAAGAGGGACTATTACAAAATATCTATTGCAACGTGAGGAAAAAAATATTAGAAGAGAGGAAGCCTTAGAGGAACAAGAATATATACTAGAGGCAAAGAGCTAGAGTGACATGGTTAAAGGCTATCTTTCGTAAGACAACAACAACTAGAAGAAATCGACATAGAATTACATGTCGTATAGATATGATGGGTCAAGTAAAAATTGATGGAAGTGAAATGAAAACTATAGCAAATCAATACTTCCATACCCTATTTAGAAGCAATTAAAATTTGAATACAATATGGTAGGAGAAAATACTAGAGGCAATTCGCAATTAGTCAAACTTGGACATAATTAATTATTAATGAAGGAAATTTATTTGGAAGAAACATCACAGATCATACAAATAATGCAAACAAGAAAGACCCAAAGATCAAATGGGTTTCCCATTTAATTTTATCAAAAATTCTAGGAAATTGTGGGCCAAGCAGTGGTGGAGGCATTGGAGGAAATAAAATAGAGTAAGCAAATTTTAAAATCCTTGAATCAGACTTTTATTACTTTAATTCCTAGGGTTCTACCTAGCAAGATAACTAATAATTATAGGAATATTTCACTATGTAATGTAGTATTCAAGATATCAACAAATCTTATGGCAAAGAGATTAAAACATTTTTTACAAAATTTTATTTCAAATGAGAAAGATGGTTTTGTTGAAGGGAAAAAAATTCTAGATGGAATAGTAGTGGCCCAAGAGGTGATACACACAATATCCAAGAAGAAGGACCCATGTATGTTTATTAAATTAGATATTTCTAAATCCTATGACAGAGTAGAATGGACCTTTATGCAAAGTATTTTAGAAAAATGGGCTTTGGAGAGGGGTGGAGAGACTGGGTAAAAGCATGTACATAGACTACATCACTCTCAGTTCTAGTAAATGGTAGTCCCTCTCCTATTTTCATAGCAAGACGAGGGCTGAGGCAAGGGGACCCTCTTTCCCCTTACATTTTTATCCTATATGCAAAGGGTCTAGGGAGATTGCTAGAAAAAGGGAGACAAGAGGGGAGGCTGAGGGGTCTAAAAATAGGCTCTCAAATTGAGGTAAATCACCTCTAGTTTGTGGATGATACTACTCTTATTAGTCAAGCCAATCTTCTAGTAGCAAGAAACATAAAAGAGGTTTTAGATGGGTATACTCAAACTACTGGGCAAACTTTAAATGAAAAAAAGTCTCAAATAGTCTTTTTCAATACACCGAAGAGGGTGAGAGACAAAATTATACAACTTTTGAACTTCATGAAAAATCCTTTACCCATAGAGTATCTAGGAGTACCTTTTTTTGCAAAGAAAATAAAAAGTAAGGAGTGGAAAGTGTTGATTGATAGACTACAAGCTAAGTTGAGAAAATGGATGCACAAATGGCTAAGCTTGGGAGGAAGGCTTACAATGATTAAAGTTGTGCTACAAGCCCTTCTAGTTTATAAAATTTCCATACTTTAAGCTCCAAAGGGAATTCTAAAACATATTGACAAACACACAAGAAAGTTTTTAAGGTCAAGCATAAGGGGAGAACAAAAATTAGCACTAGTTGGGTGGGAGAAGATATGCCAACCAAAAAAATAGGGAGGCTTGGGGATAAGATCAACATCCCAAAATAGTAGGGCATTCGCAGGTAAGCTATAATGGAGATGGATTATAGTTGCTAGGGGCTTATGGAGGAGGCCACTACAAGACAAATATCACCCAAGAGTGGAAGGAGATGGATCTATAGTATGGAGAACAATGGAAGTGAACCAAGAGTTAATAATGCCATACCTTTGATCCAAAAATCTGATTAGTCTATGGCAAAAGTAAGGAGCAATGAGAAAGTAAAGGTAGAGACCAAAATGGTAGACCTCTCTCATCATCAAGACTCATCCACTTGTTCACCAAAAGTAACTTGTAGAAAAATAATAACACCACACAATAATATAGAAATGAACATTTTGCAATTAAAATAATGATATATCTTTTATTAAATAGGGGAGCCTAAACCTCCCAATATTATAGATATTTGCTTTAGAATTGCCCCAACTATGTTGGTGTAATATTACAATATATAAAACATTTTCTCAAATCATAGAAATAGGGCTTCTCTGGACAAATAAACTGGTGTTCTACCTTCTCTCGCTACAATTCCAAGGGGTGAGTGGGCTTCAAATATTCAATGCATGGACCACTCCAGCTTCAACAGCTTCTCCAAAGTACCTGTCTCCAACACACAAGAAAACCAAATAATGGTTAGTAGCACCTGCAAAATCAAGATATAAAAATGATGCTATAGAACCCTAACTAGATAATCATGCAACATAGAAAACAAAAGCAAATAAACCATAAGCCTTGTTGAATAGAACTTTACTAATTGGATTTTTGTGTCGTACTCAGATTTGAGAAATTGCAGACGTATGGTGTAGGCTGGTAAACCATGCACATGCGATGCTGAAACCATGCAGGTGTAATTATTATTGTGAAACTATGAACATGCAATTTGGGCTGAATGATAGATTGATTCAAATAGGGTCTTCAGGCTCTAGATCTGGGTTCTCCTTGAGATACGTGTAGAGCTCTAGTTCTATTTTGGTAGCCTGATGGTATCAATGTTCAACATATTTGATTTGGTGGGTGGAGGTGCCTTTATAGGCTCCCTAGGATTTTGGAGGGAAATGAGAGGTGGTAAGCTAGGATTGCTAAGTGGTAATTCTGGGCTACTAAATGGAGGGGGAAGTTAGAGAGAGTCACCCTGAGTGCCTCACTTAACTAGGGTGATGTGGCTGCAAGTGGAGTGTTATATGGAGAACTGCCCCATGTGAAGGGACAAGGGAGACAAAGGTTTATGAGATGTGTCGAGGTGGGGTAGTAAGGTGGCTAGGACACATATCTAGTGGGTAGGCAGGGTATCCTAGGCTGATTTTCTAGATTTAATAAATATGGGAAATAGGATAATGTGCAGTATTTTATATACCTAAGTCTAAACTTAGTCATATAAATTATTATGGAGGATTTTATGTGGGGTGGCAAATGGTTATTTTTTGGATGACCAATTTTTGGTATCTACAGATGCCCCTTTTTGTATCGCATTGCATGAAAAATGATGCGGTGAAAAAACCAATGCCACCTATCTTTATTGGACGAATGGACTCAACTCTTCTTGATGCACAAGAACAAACATGTATACACCAAATTGCAGCCATTCATCCACCTTCCTAGTCATCCCACCTTCCACTTGTCCTCCATCCCCCTTTCCCACCTTCAAAAGGCCCATTTTCCCTTTCTCGCCTTCAAAAAGGCCCATTTTCCCCTTTCTCACCAAAATAGGACTTATTTTAATATATATTATATTATTTTAATATTTTATATTATATTTAATTTATTTAATATTATATTATATAATTATAAGTTCATTTAACCTCCACCGTCCGATCAGATTAAATCCCCACCATCCATCCCACTCAATCCATGCCACTTCCATCATTTAATCTTAGCCCTAGGATATGACTTAATCTTAGCCACACGATCAAAAGTGTAAAGTTAAGAACCCTAAGTTAAACCCTAAAGCTAAGTTATAAATACAAGCCCCTCATATTGCCCAAAGGCAGGCTAAAATACTAAAAGAATGGAACGTTGAAGAATCTTGAGGCCTCTCTGTTGAAGAATACCCTAAGCACCTTTAGCATACCCTAGGATAGATCTCCATTTCATCCTCCATTGTCATCACAACCCCCATCCATCTCGCATCTCTCGCACCCCCTAATTTACTTCTACAGATTTACCCTCACCTGTAGGCGCCATCCCGAGCTTCGCAAGCTCACCGCAGAAGCTTGCGAAGCGCTCTCCAGAGCCTATAGATCCATAGGTGCACACTAAAGCTTGCCAAGCTTGCCGTAGAAGCTTGCCAAGTGCCCACCAGAGCCTGTTGTATATAGCAGGTGCACTCCAGAGCCTGTGAAGCTTGTGTCAGAGCCTACCAAGTGCACGTCCGAGCCTGCTGCAACCATATAAACATGAATCAGAGTCTGCTGCACCACACTATCTAACATCAGATCTACAACAATGGAGCAAAGAATATTCACAAGCAAGGTAAATCTATATTTGGTTATCATTCATTGTTATTGCATTTTACATTTACAACTTACATCAGATCTAGGGTTTTAGTATTCATTTCAGAGGGTTCACATGATGGAACCCTCATTTTGTTTACTAACAATTTTACTATTTTTTATGTGTGTAGGATTGGGTAACATTGATCTAAAGAAGCATTGGAAGACTACTGCAGTCAGAGTGGCCCGACATCGGATATCTCAGAAGCCCACTCACCCTGTTGGGATCAAAGGCACAATCTTCGAAAGACACTATTTTATTTTATTTCTAGGGTTTTGGAGAACCCTAGACCATTGTAATATTGTATCAAAATACTCTTGGAGAGTAGCATTGTATCAAAGAGTTCACTTGGCTCCCCCCATTGTCAATATTAAAATTGGAACATTTTGTGCAATATTTGTCTCTTTGTGTATTTACTTGTAATTTCATTTTTAGTGTCGCGTCTTTGCATCTAAAAATGGTGATCACGGTGGGACCCCACAAGGGTTTCATTATTTAAATTGATCTACCTTTCTAACTTGATTTTATTTCTGTTTGTTACAAGATTTTTAGAAGCGCAGAAGTCACCAATTTTGTCGCTAGGGTTTCTATAGCATTCTATAGCACTTTTTAGAGTTTACGTAGGTGCTCTATTGTGCCTATGCAGGCACTCTACTGTGCCTACACAGGCACTCTGCTGCACCTGGCAGGCGCCCTGCTATGCCTGGTGTTGATTAGAGGCGTTCGACTATGTTTCCTACATAAAATACCCTGACTATTTTGGCCATATCTCACTCATCCGAAGTCGTATTGGGCTGAAATTTTGAGGGTAGGTTCCTGACATGCCATAGCATGTCTCCACAAATTTTTAGGTCAATCGGAGCAACAAATATCTCAGAATGACTTCACCAAAATGTAGGCTTCCAAGTAAGTCCCATAACCCTAGTTTGGCGTTTCACGATTTATGTATTCTATATTTTTTTGCAATTTTTTGTTGTTTTTGGGTTATAAAAAGAGCTTAACACTAAGTAATATGGGAAAGAATCCTTAGAAAATTACATTTAGGGTTTGTGTGCATCTGATTACATAAAATTCATTTCTTGTTCTAAAGTTGTAGATCTAGGTGATTGTTTGCATTTTGAGTGCATATGAAACAGAAAAGCATCCTAGATTTTGCATTTTAGGGTTAAAGATCACTTTAATTTTGCATATCTAAATAGGAACAACATTTTGACACATAAAGTAATCCTGCCCTAGGTTGGCCCCTTTGGCAGAGAGGTGGACGAACCCTTCGGTTGCTCTTGTGATTCTAATCACTTGTAGGCAAGGGATTTTAAGGGTGTACTCTACACTCTTTAGATGAAATTTGTGTCTTTGTGTTGGATTATGATTTAGATTAGTGAAATTAGTCATCTTTAACATTGTCTGCACACCATAAAGAACAAGAAACATAAAATTAACATCACACACTGCACGCTCCACTTTTTAACAGTAGTAGTTGGATTTCATCACCAACTATTGCTTGAGGTTTGGTGACGGTGGCATTCATCTCCATCCATAAAATATCTACCCTTAGACACCATAGGATTACCCCCGAGCAAACTTGTTGGAGGTCATTACCAACAAGAATCTCGTAGCCCTATCCAACCATAGATTTTTCCTTTATTTCATTTAACAAATATTAGGTAACATCAAACACACCAACCACACAATTTTAAAAGGAACCACACATTAATGAAGAAAATAATACGGAATGAGGTAAGCCACACAAGGTGAAACCTAGGATTGATTGTTTTCTTTTATCTTTAAATTCTTGTACAAGTTTTTACAGTTGGTTTTATTTTGATAAGCTTTAAATATTGGGTTTAAGTACTTTATGGTATTAACAAGACATCAGAAGAAAGTAATAAACCAAAACAACTTAATGGAAAATACATTTGACTTGGCTTTACGTTAACCATTTCATCATTTCATCATTAACATGGCTCAACCTTAGCCATTTCATCATTTCATCATTAACATGGCTCAACCTTAGCCATTTCATCATTTTATCATTAACATGGCTCAACCTTAGCCATTTCATCATTAACATGGCTCAACCTTAGCCATTTCATCATTAACATGGCTCAACCTTAGCCATTTCATCATTTCATCATTAACATGGCTCAACCTTAGCCATTTCATCATTTTATCATTAACATGGCTCAACCTTAGCCATTTCATCATTAACATGGCTCAACCTTAGCCATTTCATCATTTCATCATTAACATGGCTCAACCTTAGCCATTTCATCATTTCATCATTAACATGGCTCAACCTTAGCCATTTCATCATTAACATGGCTCAACCTTAGCCATTTCATCATTTCATCATTAACATGGCTCAACCTTAGCCATTTCATCATTTTATCATTAACATGGCTCAACCTTAGCCATTTCATCATTTCATCATTAACATGGCTCAACCTTAGCCATTTCATCATTTCATCATTAACATGGCTCAACCTTAGCCATTTCATCATTTCATCATTAACATGGCTCAACCTTAGCCATTTCATCATTAACATGGCTCAACCTTAGCCATTTTATCATTTCATCATTAACATGGCTCAACCTTAGCCATTTCATCATTTTATCATTAACATGGCTTAACCTTAGCCATTTCATCATTTCATCATTAACATGGCTCAACCTTAGCCATTTCATCATTTCATCATTAACATGGCTCAACCTTAGCCATTTCATCATTTCATCATTAACATGGCTCAACCTTAGCCATTTCATCATTTCATCATTAACATGGCTCAACCTTAGCCATTTCATCATTAACATGGCTCAACCTTAGCCATTTCATCATTTCATCATTAACATGGCTCAACCTTAGCCATTTCATCATTAACATGGCTTAACCTTAGCCATTTCATCATTTCATCATTAACATGGCTCAACCTTAGCCATTTCATCATTTCATCATTAACATGGCTCAACCTTAGCCATTTCATCATTTCATCATTAACATGGCTCAACCTTAGCCATTTCATCATTTCATCATTAACATGGCTCAACCTTAGCCATTTCATCATTTCATCATTAACATGGCTCAACCTTAGCCATTTCATCATTTCATCATTAACATGGCTCAACCTTAGCCATTTTATCATTTCATCATTAACATGGCTTAACCTTAGCCATTTCATTGGCTCAACCTTAGCCATTTCATCATTTTATCATTAACATGGCTCAACCTTAGCCATTTCATCATTAACATGGCTCAACCTTAGCCATTTCATCATTAACATGGCTCAACCTTAGCCATTTCATCATTAACATGGCTCAACCTTGGCCATTTCATCATTAACATGGCTCAACCTTAGCCATTTCATCATTAACATGGCTCAACCTTAGCCATTTCATCATTAACATGGCTCAACCTTAGCCATTTCATCATTTACATGGCTTAACCAATAGCCCTTTCATCACTAACATGGCTTACACAATAGCCATTCCATCATTACGTAATAGGTGGATTTGATGTGTTTTCCATTAAGCTATTTTGACTTATTACTTTTGTTTGATTTCGAGTTAGTACCATAATGTAAGTAAATCAAATAATAATAAAAAGGAATACATTTTAAATAATAATGAATGAGGTAAGCCACACAAGGTAAAACCTAGGACATTGTATTTTCTTTTACTTTTAAAAATTCCTACACAAGATTGTTTGGTTTGGTGTTATTTGGATTTAATTGCATATATTTTGTTTACGCACTTCATAGTTCAAGCTAGAATGCAAAAGAAAACAAGTAACTTAAATTGTGTAATGGAAAACATACCCCACTCCCCGGTCACTTCGGTGGCTAATCAATTTCAAAAGGCTCCAAAGGTCTTAACCCCTTTGGTCACACATCAATTTCAAAAGGCTCCAAAGGTCTTAACCCCTTTGGTCACACATCAATTTCAAAAGGCTCCAAAGGTCTTAACCCCTTTGGTCACACATCAATTTCAAAAGGCTCCAAAGGTCTTAACCCCTTTGGTCACACATCAATTTCAAAAGGCTCCAAAGGTCTCAATCCCTTTGGTCACATCAAATTTTCAAAAGGCCCCAAAGGTACCCAACTCCTTTGGTCATAAGCTTACTATGTTAGTGGGAGTAGACAAACCCGAGTTGATGAACATCATACACTTGAAAGCGTTCCATGCTTATTGTGATTACTATATATGTACATACATGGCTAAAAAAAAAAAATCAAAACAACAAAACAACAAAATCAAATTGCATTTTCATAAGCATGCATACATATAGGCATTTGCATATACACTTCCACATTCGCATTCATAAGCATTTTTCACATGCATTTCATTTTCGCTTGCATTCATACATCTAGATTCATACATTCATAATTGCACATTTCATATACATTCCTCTATAGTCATTCATAATTGCATTCATCCCATCCCATGTTCGAATGATCTTACTTAGTAATGATGATATGGCCAAAAATACAAAGTCAAGTTATAACAATTGGGGGTACCTAGTTTGAAGAAATCATACAACCCTCGCAAAAGCCATATGTCAAACCACATCCCGTGTCAAAAATCATAAAGCCTAGATTTTCAATCATTCAACCATTACTAGTGTAGCAAGCAACCTCCAAATGAATGTCCAATTTTCTTTGGGACCAAAAATACACTTTACACATTAAGAAGGTCTTGAGTATTGCCAATTGATTCTAAATACAATCTTGAACCAATCACATTCCATCACATCTTAAAAACATTATGAGCCAAAGAGGGTTAGTACCATACTTGGGTAGTACCTTGAAGCAAAAAGGGATAATCCTCGCTTGTCCCATCATGCAACATAGTCCAAAAAAAAAATAGTGGTTTTCACCACTACCTCAATTACTCTTCAAACATAAGCATAAAAAAATAGAGTAGTAAGGATAGGGTCAAAATTCTCATCACACTTCGGTTGAGAATCCAATTCCCCAAAGCTCTATACAAAATTAACAAATAAAATCCCAAACACCCTTGATCCCTCAAGTTGTAAGGATTCGTACTACATGTCCCTGACAAGGATGGGTAGTCATCCCCAAGGCCTAAAATATCAAATCCCATTGGACTATGGAGTGAATATTCATCGGGGCTATAGATGCCTGGATGGCAGTGGAGTAAGCTCATGCGGGGCGACATGTCTCCTTGGCAAACAAGAAGACCTCTGACCGCACATAAGGATAGGCTAGCTTCAGGTCATCTCCATAACAGGTCATGCCCAATTTACTCATAGTGGGTCAATGAAATTCACATGCACACACACTGGTTCTTGATTAGATAGGGTCATTGTCACACTCAAGATTTGGTAATTGAACCTCACTTGCACACACATTGGTCCTAAAGAAAGTTAGACAACCCAAGTGAGTTTTATTGATAATACTAGTATGTTTGAGTTTTTGAAAACCTTTTGCAATACTCATTCCATATCAACATCCATATCTTCTTCCATATCAACATCCATATCTTCTTCCATGTCAACATTCATGCCTGCGTCATACGTCAAGTTGCATAAAGTCGTTAAAATTGGGTACCCCTGATTACAAAATAGTGGACATCAAACATGGCCAATAAAATTTTTGAACTATAAAAAGATCATTCGAACACCATGCATCCCTCTCATATAGCTTAGGTTCATTACACATTTACTTGCATCAATAATACATCATTTAGCTTGCATGAATCATCCATATAAGCATTAGGTACATACATCATTTAGCTTACATTAATCATCCATAAGGCATTCCATAAAAACATTTTCATTAAACATGCATTGCATTCATATTAACACATTAACCCAAGTTGGCTCTTCGTTTCGTTGAAAAAGATGCCCCGGTGATAAAGATATTTAATTTTAAATATTTAGTTTAAATTTTAAAGGTTTTTTGTGAAAACCAAGGCAGTCAAAATAAAAAGTTTTATTTAAAACCATGGATAATAGATTTGAAATGGGTTTTTCTTAAAACCCAAGTTGGCTCTTCGTTTCGTTGAAAAAGATGCCCAGTTGATGAAGATATTTAATTTTAAATATTTAGTTTAAATTTTATTTTATTTAAAATTAAAATTAAAATATTAAATTAAATTAAAAGGGCCGACATGTTACTATTTCGCGGCAATAAGCTACAGGAAAGTGACGAAGGTAGAAGAAGTGAATCCTGAAGTTTATGATGAAAATATTGAGGCTGAAGTAGATTTTGAAGGAGAGTTGATATCTGCTCTTGAAGAGTGGAGAATAGAAAAGAAAAAGAACAAAATACTGTCTAAGAAATTAGAAGAATATGAGGATGAGATTGAAGATCTCTTCCTACAAGTTCAAAAAAGAAGCCTTGAAGACACAGCTGGATAATAAGAATGATGTATACAGCACAAGTGAATAGGAATATAAACAGGTTATTTTTGATCTAAAGCTGCAAGCAGAACAAAACAAAAGGATTGAAGATATTCTTAGGTCTCGGATCAATGAGAAAGAGACCGTATGCCGCCAACAAGAAGAAGATATTGTTTCATTGAAGAAACAACTAAAAGAGGCCAATATAAATCTCAAATTTGAGAAGAGCACAGAGTTTCTAGATACAATGATAAATCAAAAAGAAGCTCCACAGACTAAGTTTGGTCTTGGATATGAAGCTGAACAACCTTCATCCTCCAAATATGCAAAGAAGAAGAAGTCCTCGGTTGAAGGATTGAAACAAGAAAATTCTGAAGCTGAATCCTCAAAAGGAAGAAAATATCAAAGAAGATCTACAACAAAGCAACCACAACAAAAGAGGTTCTCTCACTCTCACTCTTTTAATAATAATGCTTTTTATGGCTATTGTTCTAAATGCAACCACTTTGGTCACAAGGCAATTTATTGTGGACTGAACAATAGATCAAAGAGTTATGCTGATAAAAATACTTTTGTTTTTTTGAGTGAACACCTTGTGCAATGTTTTAAATGTAATGGCCATGGGCACATAGCAAGGTTTTGTTCAAGCACTTCTGTATCCAATCTAAGGCAATACCATAGATTTCATCATACACATAGAATGCTTCAAAGTTAATCTTGAGTTGAATGATGTTGGTTAAACCTTGTCTATAAGCATTGTTGCTAAAGCCCTAATTGGTTGAGAAAAGATGTTGGTTGTGCTGTGGTACAGTGTTTGGTACCTGCACAGATTTGAAAGTGGATTGAGGTAGCCTGCTGGATTCTCACTACAGAGAGAGACAAACAACTGTCAGTAAGTTCAAGCTTGTTGAGAATATATCCAAGATGCATGGTGAAGTTGTATGCAGATGTTGTTGGCATTGCAGAACAAAAAGTTGGCTATATAAGATTATTGTATGCCTTCACTAACAGTGGACAAGTTTGAGTTTGCAAAGCAACAGAGGGTAGTTGCATAGAAGACAGTGGTTCACCATGTTCTTACACATGTTATATTGGTGAAGTTGACGGTGATGGTGTCATTCACTGGTTATTGCTGCTATTCACATTGTTGATTTTATTGATGCCTATTATGCTTATAATGATGTTGTCAATCAGTGAAATGAAGTGGTCTTGGACTCAGGGGGAACATTTGTGTACTTGTTTTTCTTCTTGTTCATGCTTGGAATATTTGCTAATTGTAATAATTTGTGTCTAAGAATATTGTGCATAGAATCAGGGGGAGTCTCAGAGCAGCCCTTTGGTATTATTGTCAAAGGGGGAGAAGATTTACAGGAAAATTGCACATGTGTTGCCAACAATTCCAAAGGGGGAGATTTTTGAGCAAAGTGCAGCAAACAGTATTGTCATTGTTGTCAACATAGTCAGACATATTTATTGATGCAATGGACAAGAGTTTATTGAACAACAAGGTGCAGCCAAAATACAATAGATAGGAGTTCAGTGTTGAGCAAGGTGTTGCAGGAGGATTGTCATTGTTGTCAATACAGTCAGTTAGATCTAATGATGCAATGGACAGGCAGCTCGAAGTCACTCGGATGCGAGAGGATAAAGTTCGGAGTTAGTCAGATCATGAGTCCTTAAATGATAGATGCACAAAAACAGAAAACATAATTCAGAATGAGAAGAAGAAGTCTTCAGATCCTGAGATGTCAAGAAGCGAAAAGGTTTTTTGTGAAAACCAAGGTAGTCAGAATAAAAAGTTTTATTTAAAACCATGGATAACAGATTTGAAATGGGTTTTTCTTAAAACCCAAGTTGGCTCTTCGTTTCGTTGAAAAAGATGCCCCGGTGATAAAGATATTTAATTTTAAATATTTAATTTAAATTTTAAAGGTTTTTTGTGAAAACCAAGGCAGTCAAAATAAAAAGTTTTATTTAAAACCATGGATAACATATTTGAAATGGGTTTTTCTTAAAACCCAAGTTGGCTCTTCGTTTCGTTGAAAAAGATGCCCCGTGATGAAGATATTTAATTTTAAATATTTAGTTTAAATTTTATTTTATTTAAAATTTAAATTAAAATATTAAATTAAATTAAAAGGGCCGACATGTTACTATTTCGTGGCAATAAGCTACAGGAAAGTGACGAAGGTGGAAGAAGTGTTTGAGACCGACAAAGTTAAATCTGGGCCGACGAATTTTAGGGTTTGGCAGCTGACAAATTCTAGGGTTTCTCAACCGACGTTCTTTTAGGGTTTGTTCCTAAAACTTCTTCTATAAAAGCAAGGGTACTTCGAGTTTGAAAAGTGGGGTGTAAAGATAAAGTGCGAATGCGAGCATAGTGTTTGTGAAAGTGAAGTTTGTGTTGAGTAGAGAGCAGAATGTGAAACGACACAGAGTGTGCGAAGCGTGTGCGCAGAGAAAGCAGAGTGTGCAGAGAAGCGCGAAGGGAAAAGTTGATTGAAAAGTCTCGGTCGTAGCAAAGGCAAAGAACCGTGTGAAGTGATTGTGCAAGAGAGAGCAGAGTGCACAGAGATTGCAAAGGTGATGTAGACCAGTTAGAGTCTTGCAATAACAAAGGTATATGTCAAACATTTTTTTTTTATTCAATATTGAAGTCTAGTTGGTGTTGGCAAATTAAGGGGTTGGTGCCTCTTTCCAGTAGGTGCTGGTAAAATAGGAGTTGGTGCTCCATTTTGTTGAAGCAGATAAAGTTAAGGGGTTGGTGCTCCTTCCAGCTTGGTGCTGGTAAAGGATTATGTAAAGTTGTAGCTTTGCATTGACTCGGATTTGGATGGTAGTCCAAGCAAGTATTTTTGAGGAGTAGCCACATTGGTGAACCTCGTTAAAATGTCGTGTTGTGTGATGCTTTCTTGATGCATTTAGTATCTCTTTTATCTGCTTTAAACTGCTGCTGGTTTTATAATCTAATTGTTTTAGAAGTTTTTAAAGAACACACTGATTCACCCCCCCTCTCAGTGTCATTGTGATTACAACAAAACATACAAGCCATGTATGTATATATATCAAAATCACTTATGCAAAGATCGCTAGCAAGTTAAAACATCATCACAACTTGGGGGTGTTCAAGGTTTCACACCTTTCCCCCAATCAAACAAGCAACATCACAACTAGGGGGTGCTCAAGGTTTCGCACCTTTCCCCTAATCAATCAACATCACAACTAGAACTTGGGGGTGTTCAAGGTTCTTACACCTTCCCCACACTTGCAATAAAAAATTCAATCATTCAATCACATCACATCATCAACAAGTCAATTGCTAGGTTCAAAATACTGTGTTCTTTTGTCAAAGGTTGCGCCCTTTGCCTTGCATTCACATCATCCAAATTGCAAAAATCCCTTCATCTATTGGGGCAGAAATAGATCACATTGATGTTCTTTTATCATTATCCATTCATAAGTGAACCTTGTATTTAGTGGTTTATCCTATAAACCTGGCGGTTGCAGCGATTGGTTATCTATGCAATCCGGTAGGATGGATAGACTACCATAAGGACACTTTCATCATAAAAAAACCCCTTTATCTGTTAAGGGCAATGAATAGACACTTTTTCATCTTACATCATCAAAAATCCCTTTATATGTTAAGGGCAATGAACAAACACTTTTTCATATTACATCATCAAAAACCCCTTTATCTATTAAGGGCAAAGAATAGATACAAATAATGTTATTTTCATTTATTTCTCAAAAATCCCTTCATATATTGGGGAAAAAATAGATCAAATTTACATTCCTATCAAGTGAACCTTGTATTTAGTGGTTTATCCTATAAACCTGGCGGTTGTAGCGACTGGTTATCCATGCAATCCAGTAGGATGGATAGACTACCATAAGAACACTTTCATCATCAAAAACCCCTTTATATTTTAAGGGCAAAGAACAAACATAATCACTTCATTTTCACATCATCAAAATCCCCTTTATCTTTTAAGGGTAAAGAACAGATACAAATCATTTTATTTCATCACATTTTCACATCATCAAAATCCCCTTTCTTCAATTGTTAGGGCAAAAACGGTATCTCATCAATCATCATTTATAAAAAATCATGGTATTATACACCAACCCACTTTCTTCAACCGTTGGGGCAAAAAATATATCTCATCAATCATAATTCTTCAAAAATCATGGTATTATACACCAACCCCCTTTCTTCAACCATTGGGACAAAAATGGTATCTCATCAGTTGGCTCTAAGTGAACCTCGTATCCAATAAATTATTCTATAAAATTGGTAGTTGTAGTGATAGTAATCCATGCAATTTGGTAACATGAATAGTTTATAATAAGGACACTTAATCATGATCATCACCAATTATCTCATTGCCAAGAATCATAATCATATCTCAGAACCTCAAATTCTAAGTGAAACACTGCCAAGAAGAATTCGCCAAACAGGAATCATTGACGTCCTTTTCCATGGGATGCGAAATCATGGATAACTAATATCAATCACTCATTCATCTGACTATAGTTACAAATCAAACAAGATCGCTATGTTTGATTGGTTCCATTATGGAATTGACGAAGAATCTTCTATAGTAAATCGCCAGCCCTACGGTGACTCAATCATTCTGCATTTTCATATCTTGCATACTCAATGACACCTATGAGGCATATTTTTCAACAATATCAAATCACCCCCAAATTTGGGACAACCATGTTGATTTTTATTTCCCACGATGGGATACATCTTACATGATCATGGTTCATACACAAACCGAATTTCTTCAATCGTTGGGGCAAAAACGGTATCAAATTATCAATCATCATTCTTGAAGCATCAAGGTTCATACACCAACCCCATTTTCTTCAACCATTGATAAAAAAATGGTATCAAATCATCAGTCATCATTATTCAAGCATCATGGTTCATATACCAACCCCCTTTCTTCAACTGTTGGGGCAAAAACGGTATAAAATCATCAGTCATCATTCTTCAAGCATCATGGTTCATACACCAACCCCCTTTTCTTCAATCGTTGGCACAAAAATGGTATCAAGTCATCAGTCATAATTATTCAAGCATCATGGTTCATAAACCAACCCCCTTTTCTTCAATAGTTGGGGCAAAAATGGTATCAAATCATCAATCTTAATTCTTCAAGCATCATGGTATTATACACCAACCCACTTTTTGCAATCGTTGGGGCAAAAACGGTATCACATCGCATCATCATTCATACTTCATCCATAGTTTGCATAAAATCCATGCTTTTTCAATTGGTTCATGAGAATTTTCTCATTCGCCAATTGAGGGGGTAAGCTATGCAATGAACTCTAAAAATTTTTCATTCTTTTTGTCTTTAACGCTAATGTGCAGTTCCAACGAGAGAAGCAATTTCTGTTGCCCATAGCCCATGTAGGTGTCTCATATTTTTGCACCATATTGTGTTTCACGCAACATGGTACAAAAAGGGGCATCTATAGACACCAAATTGCAGCCATTCATCCACCTTCCTAGTCATCCCACCTTCCACTTTTCCTCCATCCCCCTTTCCCGCCTTCAAAAGGCCCATTTTCCCTTTCCCACCTTCAAAAAGGCCCATTTTCCCCTTTCCTACCAAAATAGGACTTATTTTAATATATATTATATTATTTTAATATTTTATATTATATTTAATTTATTTAATATTATATTGTATAATTATAAGTTCATTTAACCTCCATCGTCTGATTAGATTAAATCCCCACCATCCATCCCACTCAATCCATGCCACTTCCATAATTTAATCTTAGCCCTAGGATATGACTTAATCTTAGCCACATGATCAAAAGTATAAAGTTAAGAACCCTAAGTTAAACCCTAAAGCTAAGTTATAAATACAAGCCCCTCATATTGCCCAAAGGTGGCTGAAATACTGAAAGAATGAAATGTTGAAGAATCTTGAGGCCTCTCTACTGAAGAATAACCTAAGCACATTTAGCATACCCTAGGATAGATCCCAATTTCATCCTCCATTGCCATCACAACCCCCATCCATCTGCTGCATCTCTCACACCCCCCTGATTTGCTTATATAGATTTACCCTCACCCATAGGTGCCATCTCGAGCTTCACAAGCTCATCGCAGAAGCTTGTGAAGCGCTCTCCAGAGCCTACAGATTCGTAGGTGCACACTAGAGCTTGCCAAGCTTGCTATAGAATCTTGCGAGACGTCCACCATAGCCTGCTGTATACAAAAAGTGCACTTCAGAGTCTACAAAGCTCACGTTAGATCCTACAAAGTGTGTGTCCGAGCCTGCTGCAACCGTATAAATGTGAATCAAAGTTTGCTGCACCACGCTATCTGACATCAGATCTACAACAATGAAGCAAAGAATCTTCATAAACAAAGTAAATCTATATTTTATTATCATTCATTGTTATTGCATTTTACATTTATAGCTTACATCAGATCTAGGATTTTAGTATTCATTTCAGAGGGTTCACACGGTGGAACCCTCCTTTTGTTTACTAATAATTTTACTGTTTGTTGTGTGTGTAGGATTGGGTAACATTGATCTAAAGAAGCATTGGAAGACTACTGCAGTTAGAGTGGCCCAACATCGGATATCTCAGAAGCCCACTCACCCTGTTGGGATCAAAGGAGCAATCTTCGAAAGACACTATTTTATTTTATTGGCAGGATTTTAGAGAACCCTAGCCCATTGTAATATTGTATCAAAATACTCTTGGAGAGTAGCATTGTGTCAAAGAGTTCACTTGGCTCCCCGCCATTATCAATATTAAAATTGGAACATTCTGTGCAATATTTGTCTCTTTGTGTATTTACTTGTAATTTTATTTTTAGTGTTACGTCTTTGCATCTACACAACGATTTTGAAAAACTTTGATGATATTTTGATTTGTTTGCTTACCCCCTCAATTTGCGAATTGGTGAAGGATGAAACCCACAATCCAATTGATCAAATTTGAATGGTGAGATAGGTTATTAGTGATTGATGTGAATGTGATGGAAATGAATGACAATGATTCTCCAAGTTTAGGGTTGTTTATGTTATGCAAGTTTACCTTTGGTTCATTTGTGGCTAGTATTATGGTAAAACTATCAACTATATTTGGAGTTCTCGTTCCCTTATGACCGTAGAAATTCCTTTCAAATGATGGGTTCAAGGAATCAGCCATTTTGGGAATTCATTGCTCATGTGGTCGTTGATTATTACCAAAATTGATTTGATTGTTTTTACTTTTGACCCAACGAGAGGGGTTGAAGGATAACCTTGTGCAATTTTGTTTTGAACACAACCAAGCTCAAAATATTGAGGTACCTAGCTAATTAATGCCATTTTTATTTGATGGTGAGTTTCCTTACGGTGAGCTATCCATCCTACTGGATTGCATGGATTGCCAATCGCTGCAACCACTAGGTGCATAGGATAATTCACTAGGTACGAGGCTCACTTAATGTTGTGGTGATGATGTTGATGCATTATGTGATGGTTGATGTGATGGATGATTATGATGATGTTTAAATGCATGATGTGTTAGGTGTGATGGTTTGTTAATTTTAGATTTTTTTAAAAAACTGTGCAAGCATAGTTCCACATTTTCCTAACCGTAAATTTGTGGTTTGCATCGCAAATCGTGGGTCCACATTTTTGCGTGCTCCAAAAAACACGGGTGCACATTTTTTACCACAATTTACAACTATATAAAGGGGCGAGAGGAAAATTTCATTTCATTGTTGCGGTGTGATTCTTCTGAGCGGTTGGAGAAGAGAGAGTGAGATGGAGGTTGGTGAGGGGAGTGGAGCTAGTGTGGGTGCGGGTGGTGGTAGCTTGATTGGAGCGGAATCCGATGTTCACTACACCAAGGTAGGTATCCTAAACTCTTAGTTTAGGTTATATTTTTTTGCTTGTTGTTTTTGTTTGTTGTTTGTGTTTTTTTTTTGGAAACTACTAAGAGGGGTTGGTAAATTTTTTTATGTTTTTGTTTGTTTTTGCAACCACTAAGAGGGTTTGGTAATTTTTTTTTTTTTGAAACCACTAAGAGGGGTTGGTAATTTTTAATTTTTTTTTTTTGCAACCACTAAGAGGGGGTAATTTTTTTTATTTTATTTGTTTTTGTAACCACTAAGAGGGTTTGGTAATTTTTTTTTTGATATGCATAAATGGGGAAGGTTGAAAGTTTTTTCTTTTGAAATGCAATTTACGCTAAGATGATGTGTATTTTTTTGTGTTTTGCGTGTGTTTGACTTACTATGTATGATTATGTGTAATGGATTTTATGATAGGATAATATGTAATATTTTTGTATTTTTTTTGTGTATTTGAAATGCTATGTACAATGATGTGTAATGCATTTTATGCTAGGATGATATGCAATGTTTTTGTGTTTTTCTTGTTATTTGTTTTTTTGGATATGCATTGATTTTTGCTTTGTTTGTACTGTAGATTAATTTTATTACCGCTTTCCACTGATGGCCCCACACCATTTTGAAGGTGTGAAAAGGCCTCACTATTGATGACAAGAAGTTTTTGGAGGCTGTGGGCTTGGAGGGTTACAGACGGATGGAGACTATCCGAGCTGACGAGGAGTTTCTATCTGCTTTAGTGGAGAGATGGGAACTTGACAGGGGTTCTTTATAGCTTCCATAGGGGATCTAACTATTACTTTGGAGGATGTTTATCACATTTTCCATATGCCTATCGAGGGTGTGCCTGTGAGGGTGGGCCACAACAAGAAGACCGCCCTTAGTCCCATATATGGTGATGCTTGGGATGTTGATTGCGGGAAGGGCGATATTCCTTACCTTGACTTGTATAATGGTAAGAAGCTAGGTGCCCTTCCAAAGTTTGTGATGTACATACTAGGAAACATGTTGTTGCCTAATAGTATGGGCTCGACGTTCCCTTGGAACCAGGTTCCCATTGTTTTGTAGTTGATTGTAGAGCCACAGATCTATGCTTGGGATCCTACTATCTTATGTCATGTGTACTCTAAGCTATATGAGGTGAAGAGGTGGGAGTAGAAGGGGCTTAGTTGTAGCTTGGTGGTTTAGATTTGGGCATGAGAACATATTAGAGTTGGCTGCCTAGAGGGGATACCCTATGCTTGCGATGTTTCACTTTCTCATGCTTTTCATTGGTAGGTTAGTGAGGAGTCTTCTACTACTCGCTCTCTTTGCATTGCATATACTTACGGGGATAGCCTAAGTGCATTGACTCACGATGACATCTGTTGGTGACCTTGAAGAGGTCTTACTTGAGAGGATGATGTAGCGTAGCTTCATCAGGTGAGATGAGGTAGGTAAATGGTGGACAATCATGGGCGAGAGATGGAGTATATCTAGTTCTCGCAAGTGATGAGATAGTTTGGGCTTATGTAGAGAGTTCTAGATGCTCCCGTTATGTATAGGTAGCGGGGATACAAGCTTGGTATTCCCTTGACTTCAAACTTATAGAATGTGGATGACACAGGGAATGATGTAGTGGTGGACCTCCTTGATGTAGATGATGTGGGGACTACTGTAGATTATGATGCTTGGTTTGCAGTGCAGCCTTCTTGTAGGCCAAGCCACGTTGTGGATGATGTTGGAAAATTACCATTGGTAAAAGGTTAAAAAAGGTATTTTGCCTTGGGTAAGATTACTTAACTTTTACCTTACCTGGACGGTAGTTGGACGGTAGCATATTTGGGCGGCAAGAGAATTTGATTTTAATTTCTTCTCCCTTAATTTCTCCTATTCCCCCCTTTTCTCTAGAATGGTTATTTTAATGTTTATTTAAACTTTGTAACCTGAAGTTAATGGTTAATGCAAATATTACCTTTGTATCAATTGCTCACCTCCCACATTTGGTATTAGAGCCGAGAGCCGAGATCAGCCCAAATCCTAAGGTGGTGGGGCTCGTAGTTCGAGGCAATGGCACATATCTCAAGGCAACCTGTAAGAGCCGAGGTGACACGGATCTCGAGGCAGCTCGAAGAGGCCTATAGGAGCAGATCAATGCGATTCCCAAGGCGCTAGAGCATATCAACATGATTCCCTAGGTGTTGGTGGAGCTGGACATTGATGAGGCATCACGTTGGAGAAGGCGTCACGTGGCTCGAGGTGATTCGTTGATGTGGCGGCCTACACATAGCCTGAGGTGGTTCATTGACGTGGTGACCTACACGTAGCCCGAGGTAGTTTGTTGATGTGGCGACCTACATGTGGCCCGAGGTGACACGTGGCCTAAGGTGGTTCGTTGACATGGTGACCTACATGCGGCCCGAGGCAAAAGGTTCTTCACAGCCTGCGACTGCCCACATGCAATCAAAGCACATTATGTGCTTTGCTCTTTTTAAAGAGCATAAACATCGTCGCATAAGCGATGTGGGACTAATTTCCCAAAGAAAAACCTTGTTTCGCATCGAAGCGCGAAGCCTTAATTGCTTCGCATTTGACGCGTAAGAAACAAAGGCAGAGAGCCTGCCAATGCTCCCGGATCTTCCAGGTAGCATAGCGGCTACCCTTTCCTTTGACCCCCGCGAGGTTGCACGATCGAACCCGACGGGGTCATTTTTTATTGCTTCGCGCTAGCTTGCGAAAACAATAAGGGTAGGGAGCCTGCTATTGCTCCCGGATCTGCCCGGTAGCACAGTAGCTACCCTTTGCCTTGATTCCCGTGAGGTCGCATGATCAAACCTCGGCGGGGTCAACAGTTTTTAAAAAAAAAAAAATTAAAAAAAAAAAAAACTTTAAGGTAACTTTAATTTTTTTTTATTGTCATTTCCTAAGAGGAAATAGCTGTAAAAATTTTTAATTTTTTTTTTGAAAAGTTTTTTTATTTTATCATTTAAGTTGATGATTGACATTTCCTAAGAGGAAATAGTTGTAAATTTTTTTTTACGCTTTAAGAGGTTTAAAAAAAAAAAAAAAAAAATTTTAGTAAAATTTCCTAAGAGGAAATCTTTGTAAAAGAAAATTTCTGGGAAATTTTCTTAAATGATAAGATTGGAAGGATGTTACCAAGCACTTTGTAGTTTGTTACTGAGAACAAACGCTAAAAGCTTTGATGAGCATGTGAGAACACTAGGAATAAATAGAGTTTTTTCACAGTTGCAAAACGCGATTATTGCACAACAAAGAAATCCTGATCTAGGATATGAAGCAGATTCAGAAGATAACTCCTTTGGGAATAGATTTGAACATTCCAACATAGTGGAGATTGCTCCACAAGGATCTGAATATACTCATTATAGTAATTCAGTTGAAATCCTACAACCTCCTTCTCCTGAAATTATATTGATCAGTGATGACAATGAACAAGTTGCTGGCAATTTTGTAATTGCTGAAACACAACAACAAGAGTGAGTTGTTTATGATTGTAAATCAAGCAAGGCTTGATAGTTTGTAAAGTATTTTTGAAATAAGACTATATAAGAAAGGTTTCTTGTTTTAGTAGATAGTAATGGGATCAAATAACAATCTACCAATCCCCGAATTCAGTGGGGATAATTATGAGTACTGGTCCATCAAAATGAGGACATTACTCATAGGAAAAGGACTATGGGATAGTATTGAAGACAGTTACACTGCTCCAATAGATTGGACTACTTTGAGTGCAACCGAAAAGAAGATCTTCAAAGATGCACAGAAAAATAATTCTTTTGCCTTATACCATCTTCAAGCGGCATTAGATCCAAGTATCTTTCCTAGAATTGCATCTTTCTTAATCGCTACGAGATGCATGGAATGCCTTGAAAGAAGGATTCCAAGGAAGTGATAAAGTGAAGCAAGTCAGGCTTCAGACCTTAAAAAGATATTTTGAAAATCTCAGAATGAAGAAAAATGAAAGAGTCGATGACTACTATGTACGAGTCAAAGCAATAGTTGATATGATGCAAACTTTAGGTGATGACATAAAAATTGAAACAATTGTGAAGAAAGTGTTGAGAACACTTCTTCCTAAGTGGAATCACATTGCCATCATAATTGAAGAATCCAAAGACCTTTCTACTCTTACATTTGATAGTTTGATTGGATCATTAACATCACATGAAGAGAGACTTCAAGGAGCACCTTCAACAAGCTATGAAGGTGATGACAAAGCCTTCACTTTGAACGAAGCTACAAGACGAGGACAAGGAAGAGGCCGAGGCAGAAGACAACAACAAAGAGGCAAAGGCCAGAGCAACTCCTACAAAGGAGGCAATCAAAATAGAGGTGGAAATCAAAATAGAGGAGCCAATCAAAACCAAAGCGGCAATGCAGGCCATGGAAATCAAGGATGAGGAAGTAACAAGACTAAAACAACTTGTTTCAATTATGGGAAACAAGGACACTTCACTCGTGACTTTTGGTCAAAGTCTTAAAAGGATCAAAGCAGTCAATATGGCTCATTCTACGAAGAAGAAGAAGGTCCATCAAATATTTTTCTCTCTTATGGACAGTCAGATCAAAATCTTAAAGATACATGGATTTTGGATACTGGTTGCTCCAACCACATGAGTGGCAAAGAAAATATCTTTGCTACATTAGATTCAAATTACAAATCCCATGTTAAGTTAGGGGATAATAAATCTTTGCAAGTTGAAGGCATTGGAGCTATGGAAGTTCCAACAAAAGAAGGCCTTAAAAAAGTGAATGACATATACTATACTCCACAACTACAACACAATTTGTTAAGTGTTGGCCAAATGATGGAGAAGCATTACAAATTAGTTTTTGATGACAAAAAATGTACAATCCTTGATAAAAAAATTGTAACCGAGTCATCACAGAAGTACCTATGACAAAGAATAGGTTATTCCCTCTAAAATTTGGTGAGCGAGGGGGAGCTCAACTTGCAAACATTGCTATTACAAATCCAAGTGAATTGTGGCACTTGAGATATGGTCACCTCAATTCCGCTAGCTTGAAAATGTTAACATCACAAGCTATGGTGATAGGACTACCAAAAATTCTAGAACATAAGAAGGTATGCGAAGCATGTGCTTTGGGAAAGCACTCCAGAATGAAGTTTCCAAGAGGCCAAGCGTGGAGAGCAAGCTATCCTCTTCAACTAGTACATTCGGACATCTGTGGTCCAATGCAAAGAAAAAGCCTTGGAAACAATTCTTATTTTCTAACATTCATAGATGATTATTCTAGAATGTGCTGGATCTATTTTCTGAAACACAAAGATGAAGCATTTGATTGCTTCATAGACTTCAAAAATAATGTAGAAAAGCAAAGTGACTACTATGTCAAATGTCTTCGCACTGATAGAGGAGGAGAGTACTCCTCAAATGAATTTTTACGTTATTGTAAGCAAAATGGGATAAAAAGGTAGTTCACCACTGCCTATACCCCACAGCAGAACGGTGTGGCCAAGAGAAAGAACCGCACCCTTGTTGAAATGACACGAACAATGCTTCAGACAAAGCATCTAACATACAACTATTGGGCAAATGCAGTGAGAACTAGTGCATATATTCTAAATAGAAGTTCGACTTCTAGTTTAGATGGTATCACTCCTTATGAAGGATGGTATGGTAAGAAACCAATTGTCAAACATTTCCGCGTATTTGGTTCTTTAGCTTATGCACACATTCTTGAGGAGAAAAGAAAGAAGCTTGATCCAAAGAGTCAAGCATGTATTTTTGTAGGGTATTGTGAATCAACCAAAGGGTATAGATTGTACAATCCCAAGACACATAAAATAATTATCTCCAGGGATGTAATTTTTGATGAAGGGGGAGAATGGGGTCATAAAAAATTTGTTGATATTGACTCTAATTCGAAAATTTCCACATTTGTACAACCCAAGAAAAGTAGTGGAAAAATTTCCCCTCCACAAAGTCCACATCAGGAATCTTCATCAAGTACATCAAGTGGTACACCCAGTCCAAGAGGGACTTCCTTGTTGGCACCCCCAAACTCTCCAAAACGATTTCATAGATCTGTAAGCACTCCAAGTCCAATGGATATTGATCCAGTTTCTCAAAGGAAAGAGACAAATAAAGGAAAGTGCATACTACAGAGTCATCCATCTTATCAAATGTTGGATAGGAATTTCCAACAAAGATACACTAGGAGTCAAGCTAGTGAGATGGACGACATTTTTTCAAGACTTGAAAATCTTCAAATGTCAGGAGATGATGAGTCTCATGAACCAAGGGGTGATGTAGTCAATTATGCTTTGTTGGTCATGCTGCACGCCTAGAACCATCTAGCTATGAAAAAGCATGTACTAAAAGTATATGGCAAGATGCCATGGAAGAGGAAATATCCTCAATTAAAAAGAATGATACTTGGGAGCTTGTGAAGCTTCCCAAGGGAAAAAAATGTGTTGGATGTAAATGGGTCTATAAGACCAAATTCAATGTTGATGAAAGCATTGAAAGGCACAAGGCAAGATTAGTAGCTAAGGGTTTTACTCAAAAATATGGAATAGATTATGATGAAACCTTTGCTCCAGTTGCTCGACAAGAAACAATCAGAATCGTTCTTTCCTTGGCAGCCCATAAAGGATGGAACATTCAACACATGGATGTGAAAAGTGCATTTTTAAATGGATACCTGACAAAAGAGGTGTATGTTCAACAACCTCAAGGTTTCCAAGAACAAGGAAAAGAGAACCTTGTTTATAAATTGAAAAAAGCACTTTATGGCCTCAAGCAAGCACCACAAGCATGGTACTCATGAATTGACAACTATTTCAACAAGTATGGTTTCATAAAAAGCAAAAGTGAACCAACTCTATACTACCTGAAGAATGGAGTAGATATCCTCATAGTTTGTTTATATGTGGATGATCTAATATTTATGGGTAGTAATAATAAAATGAATATGGAGTTCAAAAACTCCATGATGAATCAGTTTGAGATGAAGGATCTCGGATTAATGAGATACTTCCTAGGAATGGAAGTACATCAATCAAAGAATGGGATATTCATATGTCAACAGAAATATGCTCGTGACATGATTTAGAAATTTGCTATGCAGTAGTGCAAATCAGTTGCAACATCAACAGGACATGGAATCCAGCTAAGCAAAGATGATGGAGCACCAAAAGTTGACATGACCAATTTCAGAAGCATGGTTGGAAGTTTAATGTTTCTCACCAACACTAGGCCAGATATATAGTATGCTATTTCTCTAGTATCAAGGTTTATGGCATGCCCATCCGAGCTACATCTTCAAGCAACCAAACAAATTTTACGATATGTAAAAGGTACATTGGATTTTGGAATCCATTACAACAAGTCTAACTCTGTGAAGTTAGTTGGTTATAGTGACAGCGATTGGGGCAGTAATATAGATGACATAAAATCTACATTAGGGAACTATTTTAGTCTAGGTTCAAGACTAATAACTTGGAGTTCCAAGAAGCAATCTGTTGTAGCATTATCATCTATAGAAGCTGAGTATATAGCCATTACCCATGCTAGTACTCAAATCCTCTAGTTGAGGAAAATCCTTGAAGAGATTGGCGAAAAAAAAATTGGTCCAACCAAACTGAATTGTGATAATATTAGTGCCATACAGTTGGCATATAATCTGATCCACCACAAAAGGTCAAAACATTTTGATATGAAGTATCACTTCATAAGAGATATTGTGGAACAGCAGATAGTTGAGCTTCAATACTGCAGCACTTTGGATAATCTAGCAGACATCTTCACCAAAGGGATGGCTAAAGCTCAATTTATAAAGCTAAGAGACTATATAGTCAATCCTCTCAACTTTAAGGGGGAGAATGTTGGAAAATTACCATTGGTAAAAGGTTAAAAAAGGTATTTTACCTTGGGTAAGATTACTTACCTTTTACCTTACTTGGACGACAGCATCTTTGGGCGGCAAGAGAATTTGATTTTAATTTCTTCTCCCTTAATTTCTCCTATTCCTCCCTTTTCTCTAGAATGGTTATTTTAATGTTTATTTAAACTTTGTAACCTAAAGTTAATGGTTAATGCAAATATTACCTTTGTATCAATTGCTCACCTCCCACAGATGATACAGTCAGTGAGGACGAGCTTGATGCTGGTGAGTAGGCTCTTAGGTGGGTGAAGCATTGCTAGGATAGTGGTGGTAGGAGGCAGTCTACCATTGGTACACAACAGACATATGTTGGTACTAGGATCGGTGAAGATGGCTACGATGGGGGTGATGGAGTTCACGATGTAGTTAAGGATGTGGATGAGGGTTATAATGAAGATGATGGAGGTGATCAAGGTGACCAGGATCAATATGCTCCTCCTTGCTACACAAATGAGAAGTAGGGGATACTGTAGGATCAAAAATATAGCTTAGATGAGGAGATCACGAGGCTAAAGGGTGAGGTGACTCAACTTTAGGGTGAGGTGACCCAACTGTAGGGTGAGGTGGATGGGTTACAGGCTAGATCAAGAGGATAAATATTTAGTTGCTGCTCGAAGGTAGGTATAGTATGTGGTATCCCTTAAGGACAATTTATGCTAGCACCAAATTTTGTTTCCACTTTAACCTTCTTCTTCTATGTCAGGTTTTAACAGGCATACTAAGTCTATGCCAGGCAGTTCGAGATCTCATGGGCCATTTGGCTCTCATGTTTTCTAGGTGTCAGATTAGGGACCTCACAATGGTCATGGGGGTGCTAGCTAGTAGTGTTTTATTACCTATTTTTGTAGTTTTTATTTTTTTAGGAGCCTCAGTGCTCTGATGTATACAAACTATGGGTATTTTGTACTTATGCAACTCATATATATACATGGTTTTTTATTATGATCATTTGTGTGTGTGCGTTTACTTTATTTGTATGTATGGATGCATATGAGATGATGTGATGTATGATGTAATGGATGATTAATGCTATATTATAATGATTATTTGGTATTTATAGACTCTTGCTTGATCAACATTATCTTGTTGTTTAATTAGTGGCATAGATAGATGGTATTGACATGAGTCATCATATGTGATTGTGAAAATATTATGGCTTTATGGGGTGGATAATCTAGGGTGTCTTTAAAAGACTCAAACATCCTAGTGACTTTAAAAAACCCATTAATGTATTTCACATATATTTATTATGAAAGGGTTGTCCTGGTGGTTTCAAATTTTCTCAAGAACCAATTGTGTGTGTAATGATCATTCATTTCCCATAATAAGCTAGGTTAAACTAATCAGTTGTATATTGTGCCAATAAGCTAGCTCATGCGAGAGAAACCTTAGGTCTATACAAAAGGACACTAATGTAATAGATGTGGCACCACATGTAAGGATATCTCATTGCCAGACGTGATTCATTTAGCCCAATACTGTAATGAGGATCACCCCATGCTTTTCGAGACACTTAGATTTCCAAGGATTTAAGCTCCCTTTATGGCATTAGGTTTTGGAGATTGCTCATTTTGTGATGGAGCAATAGGATTTTATTGCTTACACTTGCTCATTTTGAGGAAGAGCAAGGGAATTTTTATTGCTTTGAGACGTTTTTTGGGATACTTGCTCATTTTGAGGAAGAGGAAAGGATTTTACTTTTTTTTGGAAATGCTTTTTTGGGATACTTGCTCGATTTTAGGAAGAGCAAGGGTATTTTTTGAAATGAATTTGGAGCTTGTCCTTTTTTCAACTCTGTAGCACTCTAGACCATGTAAATGATTGGATGAATAGGGCAAACCTTTCACTTATGGCAATAACAACTTTTGATTTTGTTATTTAAAGACTCACAATGTTTTTAATGTGTTTTGTTGTGTATGGTACAAGAGAAAACTTGATTGACTAGGAATAGCCTGTTGTATCCAAAGATTGTTTGAATTTGAATGAAGTTTGTTCAAAACACAAGGATTGGCTGAGTGATTGAAAACATTGGAAATTTTTGATGGTTGATGTGGTTTACGATGTTTGTGATACTTTTAATACAATATTTTTTGAAATTAAAATATACACACAAAATAGCTAGTGGCCACATAATTGTTAGTGCTAACATTTATACGGTATCTATCCTAATTTATGTGAGTCCCTTAATTAGCAAAATTTTATAAGGAAAGTTGCATATTATTGTGATTGATGGATTGCTAAGTGATGTAGGATGCCCCTGATTAAGGCAAATAGATTTAGTGAACTAGCGATCATACAAATTAATTAAATGATCCAATGTAATGAATGGTATAAAAAAAATACCTAAAATGCATGTATGGAATGCAAGGATGGATTTGTGAGATGCAAATGAAATATTTTTGATATTTTTGCTTTGTTGTTTTTTTTTAGCCATGTATATGTACATATATATAAATTGCACTATGCATAAAATGCCTTTAGATGTATTATGTTCAATGACTCAGGTTCCAATATTCCTTCCAAGTTGGCAAGTCTATACGTTCCTCGATCCAACTTCTACTTGACAATGTATGGGCCTAACCAATTAGCTGCGAATTTATCTCTCAAGCGTGGCAATGCATTGGTGTTTTGTTGATTCTCTTTAAGGATGAGATCTCCTACTTGAAATTCATGAGGATGGACTTTTGCATTGTAGGTACGTTTGATGTGGCCTTGATATAATTGTAGATGTTCTAAGGTATTGATGCACCTTTCATCAAGGAGTGTTAATTGGTCAAGACATGCTTGTCTAACTGTGTCGTCATCCATGAATTATTGCAATGTAACTCATAAAGAAGGGATCTTGAGCTCAAGAGATATGATTGCTTCAGTGCCATAGACTAGTGAAAAAGGTGTTGCCCCAGTTGGTGTTTTGATGCTTGTTCGATAAGCCCATAGTGCTAAGGGGAGTTGAGTGTGTCAATATTTATGATTTTCTTTGACAAGCTTTTTGAGAATGGCTATCACTATCTTATTGGTTGCTTTGGCTTGTCCATTTGCTTGTGGGTAGTAAGGAGTCAAGAAACTATACTGGATATTGTATTTGTTGCATAAAGATTGAAAATACTTGTTCTTAAATGACTTACCATTGTTCAAAATGATCTTGGAAGGAATTCCAAAATGACAAATAATATGCTGAAGTATAAACTCCGTTATTCGAGGTCCAATCGTAGTGGTCATTGGAATTGCTTCAAACCATTTGGTGAAGTATTCCAAGGCCGTTATGTTGAATTTATGTTTTCCTAAAGAGGCAGACAAAATTTTACCAATAAAATCTAGGTCCCATTGTGAAAAGGGCCAGAGGCTTTGAATGGGCTGTAAATCTTGCGATGGTATATGTGTCAAATTGTTGTGATATTGGTATTTTTGACATTTCTTGATGTATTGACAACAATAAATTTCCATGGTGGGCCAATAATAACCCATGCACAAAATATGCTTTGCAATGGCCATCCCACTAAAATGACCACCACAAGTACTATCACGGGCTTCAATTATAGCGCATTATGCCTAAATGGGATCTAGACATCGAAGTAGGACTCCATCATAGCCACATCTATACAACATGTGCCCTAGGAGAGTAAAACAAGCTGCATTTTATTTGAACATCCTTTTGGTAGTTCGTGTCATTTCTATTGGGAGGATCTTGGACTTGAGAATGTCTCTTATCTCATCAAGGTAAGAATTGTATGGTTCTAAAATATAACATTCAACCGTAGGTGGAAGCAGAGCGGAGCGGAGCGGAGGAGGTTTGAAAATTTTGGGTGGGAACTACAGAGAAGGCACGGAGGGTTTGGGAAGGACCATCGAGATGGAATCAGGCGAGGATCCAGAGGAAGGGAGGCCTTCGACGTCAGGTGGGGTCATCCCTAGTGGGCTCGACCCTCCTCAAAAATATCCGGACAAAGGGACCCAGAAGGGCGTTGCGGGTCCCAGAGGGGGCCGGTATTTTGCAAAAACTGTTAAGGGTCGGGTGAGTGATTTCCTTTCATTCCCGCCCCTCATTTCGGTGAATAACAGGATAGTGGCTCCTTCTGAGTTGATGGGCTCTTTTTTAGCCATGGAAGAGTTTTCGCTCATGGGTAAGTTTCTGGGTGGAAGGCCGGATATTGAGACTATTCGATCCTGGGCTCTGTCCAAATGGAGAACGGTGGGGAGTTTGGAAGTTGTTGCCCTGTCCAGGGGTTTTTTTATCTTACGATTTAATAACAAGGAGGATGCAAACCGCGTTCTAACCGGAGGACCCTAGTTTTTAGGGAAACGTAGTCTTTACCTCAGGAAGTGGGGGGAGGATTTCGACCCTAAAAAATAGAGTATCAATACTGCCCCTATTTGGGTTCGTCTTCCTAACCTACCAGCATAGTTTTTCAACGAGTATTGGCTGCAAGGCATCACCAGAGCGATTGGAGAATTGGTGGCCATAGATCATGCAACCTTGGCTAGGACAAGGATGACACATGCAAGGTTTTGCATCAACGCTAATTTAGACTCTGAGTTGCCAAATTTTGTGGAGCTAGAGTACGACAACTACCTAAGAAAATAGGTGGTGGAATATGAAAATAGGCCAGCTTTTTGTACTGAGTGCAAAACCCAAGGCCATTTGCAAAATCAGTGCCCTAATATTGCAGATAGTAGAGAAAACCAAAATATGGAAGGCAATCGAGCAAATGAGAGAGGGTTTCCTAGGTACCTCCCTCCAAATAGAGGCCATATGGGCAGAGGAGGGTTTAGGCAATCTAAAAATAACCACTTTTATCAGGAGAAGACAAAACAGGGGGCAGGGCAAGGTCAGAGTAAAGGTAAGCAACTCCTCTCCGACGACCAGGAAAATAAGGTAAGCCCTAAAATTCCAAGCTCAAATAAGTTCAAAATTTTAGAGGATCTATTGGGAGAAGGGGAGAGCGAGGAGTTAGAAGGAGGAATCCTGCAAGGTGAAATCCCTGAATCCCTAGATCCCCCATCTTGGGTGGGTTCTGCAAATCCCATAACCAAGAACCCCTCAAGACCCCAAGGAGGGGCAAAGCAAAATCCTAGAGAATACAGAAAATGGGTGGAGGAGATTGGGTCATCGATTTTAGACCTTCCCACCATCACAGCCAGGAGCCCGTCAAACCATATAGAAGGTTCATCAGGAGAATACAGGAAATAGATGGAGGAGTTAGAATCTAGGATTGAGGAGGTAGAAATGAATGTTTTGGAGGAATGTGTTAGTCCGGTTCTACAATAGAGAGATCATCCACCTTTTAGCCCCAAACAGACCAGGAGTACTACTAAGTCACCTATTGACTATGGCAATGAGAGAAAGAAGGGGAGGATTTCAAATGCAGAGCTCAACAGAATGAGGACTGACAATGAGATTGCCAGTGGCAAACAGAAAACTTTGATACAACAAGTTATCCCAGGGCTTGAAGATAACAAATCAGGAAAACCTCCTCAAGGGAGGGGGAAGGGGAAAAACTCTAAACAATCCAAATGAAGGTTCTCTCATGGAATGTGAGAGGCCTCAATGGCCAACCCACTCAAAGGGTGGTTAGCTCGTTAAGAAGGCAATACAATCCAACAATTGTGTTGCTGCAAGAAACAAAATTAGGCGAAGCCCAGTCAAAATCAATAGCAAAAAATATGTGGAGCCAAGGGGACATGGTGTTCAAACCGGCTAGAGGAGCTTCAGGGGTCTCATGGTTCTGTGGGATCCTCGGGTGGTGGAAGGCAGCATCATCCAAGATGATGACAGGGTGCTGAGTGTTTTTTTCCATGACATTGACAACAATAGGTCATGGATTTTCTCAAATGTCTATGCTCCCAATGATGTCCAAGGAAGAGCTTCGTTGTGGGAGTATCTAGGTAAACTGGGTGATGCTTTCCATGACATCCCGTGGGTGATGGTTGGCGATTTCAACATGCCATTATACCCCTCGAACAAAAAGGGTGGCTCTGGGCTCCCAACCAGAAGTATGGAAGACTTCAATGACTTCGTTAACTCGAACCAACTGATGGATGTGAGACTAAGAGGAGCCAAGTATACTTGGAGCAACAGGCGTGCAGGAAGCCAACTTATCCAGGAAAGACTTGACAGGTTTTTCTTATCGAAGGAGGCAATTGCTGGGTTTGGAGACTCGACTTTGCAAACTCTTCCCAAAATTTCCTCTGATCACAATCCCATCCTTTGGGAGGTTCCAAAGTCAAACTCCTTCAAAAAACCTTTTCGATTCCAGTCGATGTGGATCGAGCACCCGGAGTTAAAAGAAAATATTTCCAGATGGTGGCGGCAACCTTTCCAGGGAAGTTCAGGTTTCAAACTTGCTCAAAAGCTGAAATTAGTAAAGGATAATCTTAGAACTTGGAATAAGGAGGTTTTTGGGAACCTGTTTGAGAACAAGAAACATGTGGGAGAAAGGTTGCAGATCATTGACAACTCCATACAAAATGGTTTAGGTGATGAAGCTACTAGGAAGGAGGAGCAAGCCAAGCTATCAGAATATCACAATATTCTGGCTTGTGAAGAGGTATACTGGAGACAAAAATCAAGGGCTTTATGGCTAAAGGATGGTGACTTGAACTCAAAGTTTTTTCATGTCACAACATTGAGGAACAAAAGTAATAACAAGATCAGAGAGTTGACCAAAGCTGATGGATCCAAAACCCAGGATCTGAGTGAGATCAGAGAGGAAGCAATTGCTTATTTTAGCTCCCTTCTCGGAGATGAATCCCAGTGTATAGAGGAAGCTAAGGACACTCTCCTCCAGTTCATTCCTTGCGTGGTTGATGAGGCCATGAATGGCAAGCTTATTGCTCCATTCATCGATGAAGAAATCAGAAAGGCGTTGTTTAGTATGGAACCTGAGAAGGCCCCTGGCCCTAATGGGTTCCCTCCTCGGTTCTTTCAAGTTTTTTGGGATATTGTGAGAGAGGATGTCATTTCTGCTATCCAAGAGTTTCAGGCTTCAAAACATATTCCGAGAGGGTTCAAGTCCACCTTTATTGCCCTGATTCTGAAGGGCCCATCTCCGGAGACAATGGCAGATTTCAGACCGGTTAGCTTATGTAACGTATCCTACAAGATCTTAACCAAAGCCATAGCTAACAGAATGAAAGAAATATTGCCCCTCATTATTGACCCTGGTCAAGGAAGTTCTGTTTAGGGGAGATCAATTCTGGATGGTGCAATCACTGTCCATGAAGCTCTGCACTCTGCAAGGCAAACCAACAAGGAGGTCTTTGCTTTAAAGCTTGATATGAATAAAGCTTTTGACCGCATTAACTGGGAGTTCTTGATGGTTGTTCTTCTAAAGTTTGGCTTTCATCCTCAGTGGGTCAGGCTGATAAAAGAATGTATATCCGAACCTTGGTTCTCAGTTTTGGTCAATGGCACGACAGTTGGGTATTTCCAGAGTCATAGGGGGCTTAGACAAGGAGATCCGATTAGCCCAATGCTGTTCATTTTAGTAGCAGAGGCATTAGGTAGAACCATAAAAGTTGCTTGTATTGCTGGATTAATCTCGGGGATTAAAGCCACATCTCTCACCAACCCAGTTTCTCACCAACAATTTGTTGATGACACTTTGTTGTTGACTCACTCGTCAGTGGTTGAAGCCAGAAGAATTAAGCACATACTCCAACTCTACGAGGATGCGGTGGGCCAGAAGGTAAATTTCAACAAGAGTAAGCTTTACTTCCTCAACACCCCAATCCAGAGACAAGCCAGAATAGCTACGATTTTGGGATGTTCGATAGCGACTTTTCCTACATCTTATTTAGGCCTTCCCCTTTTCTATGGTTCTCCGAGAGAGTCGATGTGGGATAGAGTGGTTGAAAGAATTCAAAAGAAATTGGTTGGTTGGAAAGGTCATCTCTTATCTCAAGTCGGGAAGCTTACTCTCACTAAGGCATCCTTACAGAGCATCCCGGTTTATTTTCTTTCTGTGTTTAAGGCCCCAACCAGAGTTTACCAAAAAATTGAATAGCTCCAAAAGAATTTTCTCTAGTCTGGGTCAGAGGAAAAAAAGAGGTTCCACCTTGTGGGTTGGGGCAAGGTTTGCAGGCCGAAAGAAAATGGGGGGCTAGGACTAAGAAGAGTTGCTCACCTAAACACTGCCTTGCTTGCCAAACAAGCTTGGCGCCTTATCAACAATGAGGAGAATGAGTGGACTGCCATAATTAAAAGAAAATATCTTCAAGATACCGATTTCCTAAATGATTCGATGCACGGTGGAGGGTCGGCGTTCTGGAAAGCAATCTTAACAAGTAGAGAGGTCTTAAAGAAAGGCCTAAGATGGGTTCTTGGTAACGGGTAGAAGATCAAGTTATGGGATGACAGGTGGGCCAAGGATGAAGCTTTATCTCAGTTTCCTACCCTGGCAAGGATCAAAAGAATAACAGAGGACCTCTTTGGAAGGAAAGTGGCTGATTTCATAAGACAGGACAGAGGTAGGCTTATTTGGAAATAGATAAGGATTCAAGGCTTTGAAGCTGAATCAGAAGAACTCCAAAGCATCCTGCATCAACAATTCATTTCCATGAATCCTAAGCAGGATCATGTAATATGGGCAGCTACCGAAAGTGGGCAGTTCTCAGTCAAATCTGCATATATGCTAATGTTAGATACCGATGACCCCACACTCCAGACTCAGTTGGTGTGGGTCAAAAACCTTATTCCTAAAGTTGCTATGTTCTCATGGTTGGTGATCCAAGGCAGGATTCTGACGATTGACAACTTGTTAAGGAAAGGTATGATAATTGCTAACCGATGTTATTTGTGCAGGGGTAATTGGGAGTCCACCCACCATATTTTCCTTGAATGTTCGGTCTCTCTGAGTGTCCTCAATGGGTTGTTTCAAGCCTTTAGCATTTGCTGGGTCAGACCAGCTACCATATTTGACCTCTTCCACCAATGGCCAAATCCCTTTGTTAGCCTTAGGATGAGGTTCTTTTGGAAGATTTGTCTCCATCATTTTCTTTGGTAGGTGTGGCTAGAAAGAAACCTTAGAGCTTTCCATGAGTCGAGCCATGATGTCACCTCCATTACCAATAAGATTCTTACCTTCGCCCATGAAAACGTCAGCCTTATACCTTATGAGGATCGAAATCCTTTCCCCTGGGAGAGGCGGATCGCTCAATCCTTAAATATTACTCTGGGTGAGAAACCTGTAATCAAGGTCAATCCCAGATTAGATGTCAAGTGGAAACCGCCCCCGGTTGGTTGGTTCAAGCTCAACTTCGATGGGGCCTCTAAAGGTAACCCTGGAAATGCAGGGGCTGGAGGAGCAGTGAGAGATCATCAAGGTAAGTTGGTGATGGCCTTCTCTGAATAGCTGGGAACTAGGACTAACAACGAGGCGGAAGCAAGAGCGTTATGGAGGGGTCTTCAGTTGGCTCAGGAAATTGAAGGTAAACTAATTATCGAAGGAGATTCGATGCAGGTCATAAACCTTCTCAGCAATGGGAAAAATCCTCCGTGGTGGATTAAGACTGTCATCGAAGAGGCTAGGATCCTTTACCATGCCAGGAACGATCGAAAGGCCCAACACATTTTTAGGGAAGCAAATAAAACTATTGATATCTTGGCCAATTTAGGGGTGGAAGCCGTTGGGTTGGTCACTTGGGAACATGGAGTCCCAAGTGAAGTGGATAAAATAATTCAAAATGATCGCCAATGATGGTGAAGTTGTGGGGATCGGAAAAAGGGAGAGCAGTTTCAATGCGGTTTTGTCAGGATTGCTTCGGTCCTTATTGTGATGGCTTTAGCTTTCTCTGCAATAGGGGAAGGATCCAGGTGGCTTGGTGGCTTCATGTTATGGGGTCAGGGGCAATGGCTGAGGCCAAAGACCGATGTCACATTTTCGTGAATTGTTCGAGTTTCAGGAAAAGCAATTTTCAGCAAGAAAGGAAAAGTGTAGCGATTTCGCGACAGGTTGAGCAAGAAAGGAAAAGTGTCGCGATATCACGACATGTCGAGCGAGAAGGAAAAAAGGTCACGATATCGTGACATGTTGAGCAAGAAAGGAAGAGTGTCACGATTTCGTGACATGTAGAGCAAGAAAGGAAAAGTGTAGCGATTTCGCGACATGTCGCGTTGTCGCGATCAAAAGAGAAGAGAAAAAGCAAGAGGGAAAAAGTGTCGCGATATCGCGACAGGAATGAAAGAGTGCCGCGATGTCGATCCATGTTGAGCAAGAAGGAAAAAGTGACGCTTTTTGGCGATGTGTTGAGCATGAAGGAAGAAGTGTCGCGATATCGCGACATGTCGCATTTTCACGACCAAAAAAGAAGAGAAAGAGCAAGTGGGAAAATGAGTCACGATTTCGCGACATGTCGGGTTTTCGTGACTAAAAGAGAAGAGAAAGAGCAAGAAAGAAAAAGTGTCATGATATCGCGACATGTCGCATTTTCGTGACCAAAAAGAAGAGAAAGAGCAAGTGGGAAAAAGTGTCGCGATATCGCGACATGTCTTGGTTTCGCGACTAAAAGAGAAGAGAAAAAGCAAGAAAGAAAAAGTGTCACGATTTCGTGACATGTCGTCTTTTCGTGACCAAAAGAGAAGAATAAGAGCAAGAAGGAAAAGTGGCACGATATCGCGACACGTCGCATTTTCGTGACCAAAAAAGAAGTGATAGAGAAGGAAGGAAAAAGTGTCACGATATCGCGACATGTTAGAAAAAGTGTCACGATTTTGCGACATGGAAATAGTGTCACGATTTCGCGACATGGAAAAAGTGTCGCGATATCGCGACATGTCGCATTTTCACGACCAAAAGAAAAGAGAAAGAGCAAGAAAGGAAAAGTGTCATGATATCGCGACATGTTAAAAGAAAGAGTGTCACGATTTCGCGACATGGTGAGCAAGAAGGATTTGGTGTCGCTGTCCGGCGATATGTTGAGCTTGAATAAAAAAGGGTCACGATTTCGCGACATGTCGGATTTTCGCGTCCAAAAAAGAAGAGAAAGAGCAAGAAGGAAAAAGTGTCACGATATCGCGACATGTCGGTTTATCGCGACCAAAAGAGAAGAGAAAGAGCAAGATGGAAAAAGTGTCACGATTTCGCGACATGTCATATTTTCGCGACCAAAAGAGAAGAGAAAGAGCGAGAAGGAAAAGTGTCGCGATATCGCTACATGTCGCATTTTCGTGACCAAAAGAGAAGAGAAAGAGGAGGAAAGAAAAAGTGTCACGATTTCGCGACATGTTCAGAATGAAAGAAAGGGTGTAGCGATATCGCGACATGTCGCTTTTTCATGACCAAAAGTGAAGAGAATAAGCAAGAGGGAAATGTGTCGCGATATCGCGACATGTCGAATTTTCGTGACCAAAAGAGAAGAGATAGAGCGGGAAGGAAAAGTGTCGCGATTTCGTGACATGTCGCTTTTTCGCGAACAAAAGAGAAAAGAAACAGGAGGAAGGAAAAGTGTCACGATTTCGCGACATGTCGTTGTTTCACGACCAAAAGTGAAGAGAACAAGCAAGAGGGAAAAAGTGTCACGATTTCGCGACATGTCGTATTTTCGTGACCAAAAGAGAAGAGAAAGAGCGGGAAGGAAAAGTGTCGCGATATCGCGACATGTCGCTTTTTCGCGACCAAAAGAGAAAAGAAAGAGGAGGAAGGAAAAGTGTCGCGATATCGCGACATGTCACAATTTCGCGACCAAAAGAGAAGAGAAAGTGTTAGGAGGCGAAATTGTCGACTGCCTGTGTTTTAAGGTGTGTGTAATCCTTTGTAAGCTTGATGCTCTTTGTTGGCTGTGTGGCCCTAGTAGGGGGCTAAGAACAGACTGTGTGGCTCTTTTTTGTTCCGCTTAAGCTTTGTGCTGATTTTGTAATAGGTTTTGGGTCAACCTGTAAAACCCGGTAGTAATGAATTTGTACCTTATTTACCAAAAAAAAAAGAATTGTATGGTTCCACGTGGACCAAACAAACACTCTTCTCACATTTAGAATCTGCTCGTTTGATTGCTGACTTGGACACTATTGTTATGATAAGTGGTTGGAACTTCTCCATGTTTGTTCTTAGGGATCAAGGATCCCAAAGAAGCCATTGCATCTACAAATATATTAGTCAAACAAGGCAAGTTACTAATCTCATACCAATCAAATTTCTCTAGCAATTTCATTGCTACTTTGTGATACTATTTCAAGACTGGTTCTTTGCATTGGTATTCTCCTTTCACTTGACAAATGACAAGTTGAGAATCACCAAAGATGCTTATTCATTTGATGCCCATAGCTATAGCTGATTGAAGCCCCAAGATTAGGGCTTCATACTCTGCATTGTTATTTGTGCATGGGAAGTCGAGTTTGAATGATAAAGGAATTGGAATTCCTTCGGGTGTGTAAAACATGACTCCAACACCTTGTCCTCTTTCACACTTTGATCCATCAAAGAACATCATCATGTCAATATCATCCTCGGGAGGGACTAGTTCTTCTTGTTCTATGATAGAAAAGACCGAATCATCTGGAAGCTCAATAAGTATTGGTTGATCATTTGGTAAGGGAGCTTATGCAAGTTGATCGACTATCACCTGACCTTTGATGGATTTTTGGCTAATGAATTCGAGATCAAATTTTGTTAAAAGCATTATCCATTTTGAGGTATGGGTGTTGTTGTATGTGTGAGTCATCATGTATCATAGAGGATTCTCTCTAGCTATGATATAGGTAGTGTTACTTAGCATGTAATGTCTGAGTTTCTTAGTGGCAAAAACCACTGCTAAGCACAATTTTTTGACATAAGCATATCTTGTCTCATAACTCACCAATGTTCGACTAATGTAATAAATCGCTTGCTCCTTGTGATTTTCGTTTTTTTGAGCAAGCATTGTCCCTAGTGCAAAATCTGTTGTAGAGATATAAAGGTGAAAAGGGACTCCTGAACGAGGTGGCGTAAGAACTGGTGGTGAAGCCAAATACTTATTTATGTCATCAAATGCCTCTTGAAATTCAGTTGTCCAGGAGAATATCACCTCCTTCTATAGCAAGCGATTGAAAGGCCTACATTTGTCTGAGAGTTGTGCAATGAATCATCGGATAGATTGAATCTTTCCTTGTAAACTACGCAACTCTCTCATATTTGTTGGAGGTGGCATCTCGATGATGGCCTTGACCTTATCAGGGTCCACTTCAATGCCTCACTTGGAGACAATGAATCCTAGAAGTTTTCTTGATGTGATGCCAAATACACACTTCTTAGGATTCAACCTTACCTTATGTTCAAGCAATCGATCAAAAACTTTCTCTAGAACCTCAATATGCTCAAGATGTGTTTTAGATTTGGCAATCAGATCATCCACATAATCCTCAATGATTTTATGCATATAGTCATGGAAGATGTACGTCATGGCACGTTGATAAGTAGCTCCTACATTCTTAAGGCCAAAAGGCATCACCCTATAACAAAATGTCCCCCAAGGTGTGGTAAATACCATCTTGTGTTGGTCCTCAGGATTAATTCGAATCTGATTGTATCCTGAGAAACCATCCATTAATGAAAGCATTTCATGGCCTACGTAGGAGTCTACCAATTGATCGATATTGGGTAGAGGAAAATCATCCTTGGGGCATGCTTTGTTTAGATCTCGAAAGTTAGTGCATATGCATACCCCCCATTCGACTTACGAATGGGTACCATGTTAGAGAGCCACTCTGGATAATCAATTGGGACTATGAAATTCACGTCCAATAGTTTTTGTAGCTCTTCCTTGATAATTAATGCTATGGTTGGATGAAGTTTCCTTAGTTTTTGCTTGAAAGGCTTAGCATCATAGTGCTAAGGTAAGGTTGTGGACCACCAAATTGGGGTCAAGGCCAGGCATGTCCTTGTATGACCACGCGAATATGTCCTTTTCTTCCTTGTCAAGATGTCGATCATACGCTCTTTCTCTTCTGTGGATAAATATTTTGCAATTTTGATGATTTGTGGATTGTTCACATCCTTGCTAAGGTTCACATCGATAGATTCTTTGATAAGCATATGGGAACCTTCCTCTAGCTGATGTGGAGTTGGGATGAGGTGGATATCATCCTCCACATGCTCAAATGACTCAGAGGTCTCCCCCTCTACCTCGGTTTGAAAAATTGAGGTAGAGGAGGATGAATATTGTTGTGGAATGTAAGCGTTTGAAGCTCGCAGTAACTCTTTGGATAGGATAAATTTCGATGATGGATGGTAGGGATGAAATCCTATCCATGGTGATAAGGCTAGCATCAATCAGAATCGGCTTTTCCAAATCGTATGGGTTATGGAGTGGGGTGAACAAGTCAACAAAAATCATATTGACTTGGTGGAAATGAGGTGGCTATGATTCGAGGAGTGATGGCTCACTCTCTCTAGGTTGCAACTGACCTAAAGTGGATGAATGGTAGTGTTACGAGAGCAGCCAAGGTGGTGGTGGTAGATCTGGCTCAGGGTGCTCACGCTCCTTGTTGAAGCGAAATATGGTGTGATCTATGGGAAATATCTTGGTATAACACTCATCTCTCTCGATGGGCTCTACAGGGGCCACATCCTCTTGGGGACCATCAAATATTTGAATGATCCAATCTAAGTTTACTTCCATCTATCAAAATTCCCCAAAATATTCATCGGAGATATAATCCCCAAAATATTCATCGGAGATGTAATCATCTGGAATATGATCAATCATGAATGTATGCAATACAATATTTGGAAAGGCCTCATGTAAATGAGGTACAAAGTTAGGGTCCAAGTACTCATCATCAGTATCATCACAATCATCACAATCATCGCTCTCCTCATCCTCTTCTTCATACTCAAGAGTGAGTCATTGAAAGGTATGGTTGAAGGAAGAGTTTGAGGTAGAAGGTCTGTATCCTAGACCAAAGCGATCATGTGCTTCTTGATATTCAGGCTCAAAAATATGATGTGGACCCTACTCATGTCATCCAAGTCCGTATCCCTACTAGTTGACCCTATGAAAATATCGCAAAGGGAAATCTGGGTTGGATAGATATTCTAAATTTGCATTAAACTCTTGCAAGGGTTCCTCATTAGGGGAAGGTGGATCGAATGAAGAATCCACTCCCCCATATATGAAGTTGATCCTATCTGGTCGGGAACCCATTCTATACACTGCACCTATGGCTAAAGGTGGGTCGCGTGGGTGACCATAGTCTCTGACTGACTCAATAGGTGGTGTAACTGTGACACTTTCAATGATGTACTCACCAATGCTTGGATTGGCAAGATGTACTACAACTTGGGATGGTTGGGATGATGATGGCTTAGTGGATGAGGAGGGCGCTTTTGGGGTGGCTTGCGGTTCAGGTGGAGGTGATGGCTCCTCTTGGATAGGTGACCCTATCTACGAGACAATGGGTGGTGATGTTTGGGGTGGATTAGGCTTGATTGGGTTGTTAGTTGATGGAGTGGGTTGAGCTAAAAATGTGAATGGTGTTTGTGAAGTGGGCGGTGTGGCTAATGAAGTTGGTGATTGGTTAGTAGGATGATCAGGTGCGGTGGAAAAATGAAATGTGGTGGATGAGGGTTGACTAGAGCTGATGCTTTTGGATGCAAAAGTAGGATCAACTATCGGTAATTCCTCCGGGATGGGAGGATTTTGATGAAGTGATGTTAGTGGGAGCGGTTTGGATGATGAGTGGTTGAATGGATAGGTGGGTTGATGGAAGTAATGACTCATAAGGATTTGAGATCAAGTTGCAGTATTTAAAAGGCTCTATGTCTGCTTGGATGCAATGTACCTTGCCCTCGTGTACATACTTTAGACATTGGTGCAATATCGAGGGCACACACTTCATCTCCCTGATCCAGGGGTATCCAAGAAGTATGTTGTATTGCATCACCCCTTCCAAGATGTGGAAGAGGACATGAATAGTCTTCACCCCCATGGTGATAGGAAGAACTACGTTCCCCATAGTTGAGCATAAAGCATCATTAAAGGCCCTTAAGGTGAAGGTGGATGATGTAATGTGGGATGATGTTAGGTTAAGGTGTTTGATGGTGGGAGTGGTAATGAGGTTGATGGAGGAGCCAGTGTCAATAAGGACTCTCTTGAATGGCTTCCTATCAATATGAGTGACTATGTGCAATGGAGGATCTGGTAGATATGATGACACACTCTTCTCCTCGAAGTCATAAAATGCTATCGAGGGCTCCATGCATTTTTGTACACTCCCCACAAAGGAGTTGAAGGCATTAGGGTATTCTGATTGTACTTGGATGGATTTTAGAATTTCCATCAATACCTCTCGATGTGGGGGTGACTATTGTATCAGCTCATAGATTGATAGTTTTTTTGATGCCATTTTCAAACTCTGTGTTAACCGACTGCCTAGGGTGATAGTTGGGTGAGATGGATTACTTGGATTATGAATGGGTGGAGGTGGAATGGATGGCCCTAGTTGTATGGGGACACTTGGTTGTGTTGCGGGAGCTTGGGTTGTGTGATTTTCTTGTCTCTACCCATGGGTGACCACACTGATAGCCCCTACAAAACCTTGGTGTAGTTGAGACACATAGTTGACTTGGTTGGGAGGAACTATAGAAGTTGATGCTCCCATTGCTTGTTGATTTACCTCATGATGAGGCAAAGGTGTCTGATATATACCAAGGTTCTGATTAGGTTGGGCTAGTGGATTGTCGACTTTGATCTTTCCTGCTTCCAATAAGTCTTGCACAATACCTTTAAACCCATGGCAAGTTTTGATGTCATGTCCTTTTTGTCGATGATAGATGCAATATAAGTTCTCTCTATAGGCCTTTGATCTTGGCTTGCTAGGGTCTTCGGGTTTAATCTTCGATAATGTGAAAAGTTGTGCCGCATACAACTTTTGAAAGATAGATGAGTAGGGCTCTTGCAATGGTGTGTAATTGCATTTGGGCCTAAAGTGATGTTGTTGCCTTTCTACAGGTTGCATTTGATTCTGTACCTACTATGGGGGTGGAACCGCTTGATAATTCAATTATTGCGGTTGTTATTGTTGTTGTTGGGGTTGTTGGATCTGGACTTGGGCTTGTTGATTTGACTATGAAGGTTGGCCCAAGACTATCTGATTAACCTGAGCAGCCTTGGACTGGTCATGGTTATTCCCCTTTTGGTTCTTATTTTGCCACTCTTTTTTCTTAGGCTTGATCTCGCCCTCTTGAATCTTTATTTCCTCTATCACTCTGGCTTGGGCGAGTGCCTCATCAAATGTTCTATACTGCTGCAACTGTAGCAACAAAGAGATGGGCTTGGCACAACTCTTCGTGAACATTCTTGTTAATTCTATCATGGGGAGGGAGAATGGTAATTTAATCATAACCACCCTCCAATGGTTACCAAAATCATGGATCGATTCATCATCGTATTGCTTCAAACTAAGCAAATCGATCAATGTGGTTTTCTTCCTGACATTTAGGGTGAATCACTCTAGGAATTGGTCTGCAAGCTGCTCAAAAGTGTAAACACTCTAATGCGGTAGGTGGTTGTACCAATCCTGGGCTTCTCCCCCAAGTGTCTAAGGAAAGGTGTGTAGCATGAGTGCATCATTATTTCTGATCCTAAAACACGCATTAACAAATCTAGTCACATGCTCTTGGGGGTCCTCATCCCCCTTAAATGTATCAAACTTTAGCATCTAAAAATCCGTTGGATAAGGTGGTGTAGGTACCGAAGCATGGATCGGGTGATTGAGTAGCTGCCTTAATGTGGGCTTTTGATACTACAAACCTGGTGTCTGCATGGCAAGGCTATCAATCTGGTTCTATAGGAACTAGAACTTAGGATCTTCCATAGGGTTAAAACCCTGGTTTGTTGGTTGTTGTTGGTAATATTGTGCATTGTAGGTGGAATATGGATGATGAGGGATGTTAGGCTGAAGTGCATGATGATATGGTGGTTGATGAGAATTCTGGTATTGATGAGGTGATGGGGGTATGGTGGCATGCTGACCTGATGAGTTAGCATACATGTGATGAAGTGGGTTAGTTGCTATGGTAGTGGTTGGGGGATGCAATACCCAAGATGGATCTTGGATAAAGGTGTGGGTTTGGTGAGAGGTTGATGGTGGGTTCTACTCAATTCTCTGCAATTGTTGATGGTGGTTAGGATTAATGCTATGATTAGCATTATCTAAAATCATTTGTTGCAGCTGCAAGAAAGCCTATTGCATAGCAATTATCGATGATGTGGGTAAAGTCACATATGAAGTGGATGGTTGGGTTGGTTGTGAGACAACTAGGTCAGTAGATGTAGGTGGGGGGTAGGTGGAAAAAGGTATTGCCATCGAATGAGGGGTGATATGATGTATGGGGCCCATAGGGGCGGTAGATGGAATGGATGTGGGGATCTACGAAGCGACCTGAGTTGATGCTTCATAAATGGGGTTGGTGCAGGTGATGTTCTGATGAGGCAATGTGATGGGTGGTTGGCTAGATGATGATGGGTGGCTAGCCAAGGTAGCAACAGTCGACTCAAAAAGTGGATTTGTAAAGATTTGGCTAGACTACTATGGGTGTGTGAAGGTAAACTCCTGATGTAATGATGGCATGGTACGAGATGGGATGGTGAGTAGTGGCAATGATGGAAAAACCATACTAGCTGCATTCAGGTACATCCTAACGACATCCATGTCTACAAGTGTGACACGACCATCCATTGGTGTGGGTGGCTCACTCTTAGGGGTCTCAGGAATAGCGGTATGGGTAGCCCTATGCATGATGTCTCTATCTAAAATAGGGGCACTACTAGAGGGCCCTGCATTTAAGTTCTGGGATGCATTAGGGACTACACTAACTTGCCCTACCACCGAAGTGTTAGGGACTTGACTAGCCTGAGGTGGATCCATAGGGGAAGACAACTGACTCTAAATTAATGCTAACTTTCTGGCTTGACCATGGGTCATTACCATACGCTAAGGTGAGATGATGTGTAAAGTGCAAGTGTAGATGTGTGAATGTGTGGAATAAGCACAATGTAAAACAACACTCAAAGCAAACAAACAAACAAGGTTTTTGTTCCTAAGTTCGTGCAAAAGTTTGATTTTTTTTTTGTTTTTTTGAAGTTTTGAGGTTTTTTATTTTTTTGGAGTTTTGAAGGTTTTTGATAAAAAGAAAAAGCGATGTGCAAAATATTTTTCCCTAAGATGAATCTAGGATTTCACCTGTATACTCGTAGTGACTAAGCTTGGTGATGAAGTCCAGACAACCATACCCACCAAAATATGGAGATGAAACCCATATCTGGTCAGGGAGCACAGGTCCTACCGATCCTCACCCAACACCTTGTGGGCAGCGATACACCCTTCGAAGAGGAATGCATGCTATTTTCCATGGTTAGGATAGTTCTTGGAGTCAACTTTGGCCACGATTAGGTAATAATATGTTGGTGGTTGGTGATGAAATCCAACCTGGCGGTGATGAAATCCAGTCATTGCCAACATTTATGTGAGTGTGTGAGGTTTGTTTAAATTATTGTGAGATGCAAACTATAATGCAATTCTATTTTTATGCCTAAATGCAAAAAATAGGAAACAAAGAATAGCAAATAAAATCAAATCAGGGGTTGAAAGCTACTTTCAAGCAATATTTTTACCAAATTCTACTGTCAAGGCCAAACCGTAGGTGAGCGGTTGGTTTTGGTAAACCACGGTTGCATGGTTTACCAACCACATGTGAGCATTTGGGAGGTCCCAACTATGGGTGTGCGGGTTTGACTATACAATAGAATAGGGTAGATCAGGCCTAAACCTTAAAAAATGTGCCCAAGTTATTGCTAACTGGGCTCATGCATATGCTCTATTACCTATTATGACAATGCAGATCCTCTTATTTTTTTTAATGTTTGGATGAATGCTTTTTTATGGAAGGTAAAATATCTATCCTAAGACCTAAATGCAAACAAGTGGTACATAGGATAGACCTTTAACCTAACCTAGATGCAATGTAGGACAAAGCATAATAAAAAAGAAAGGAGTATAGGGGTACAAACCTATGTTCCTTTCACCACTCCTTCCAATCTGCTTCCACCGTAGGTCTATGGTTCCACAGTATTGCGATAACACGTGCATATTTCTCTAGGCGCTCAATTGTAGATGTGCAGTTTTGTTGATCCAAAACTACAGGTTCATATTTTTCCAAGTGCTCCACCGTAAGTGCATGGTTCCTCAAATCTGAAATCGTAGGTGCATAGTTTCGTAGTAACAGGGCCGAACAACAAGTTTCAGATCTATCGATCCAAGATCAAATCTTTGCATGCTTCCAACTCTCAAAACTTGCAAATCATAGAAAACATAGATCAGTAAATTAAATCAAGCAAGGCAAAAATAAATAGGACCCTTAGGGGGTCCCACCGTGATCACCATTTTTTGTAGCAAAATAATAACACCAAATAATAATATAGAAATGAACACTTTGTAAATAAAAGAATGATGTATCTTGTATTAAATAGGGGAGCCTAAACCTCCCAATATTACAAATATTTGCTTTTGAATTACCCCAACTATGTTGGGTGTAATATTACAATATATGAAACGTGTTCAAATCATAGAAATAGGGCCTTTTTAGACAAATCAACTGGTGTTATTCCTTCTCTCGCTATAGTTCCAATAGGCGAATGGGCTTCAGATATCCAATGCATGGACTACTACAACTTTAGCAACTTCTCCAAAGTACCTATCTCCTACACATATGAAAACCAAATGAAGGTTAGTAGCACCTACAAAATCAATATGTAAAAATGATGCTATAGAACCCTAACCAGATAATCATGCAACACAAAAAACAAAAGCAAATAAACATTAAGCCTTGCTGAATATAACTTTATTGATCAATTTTTTGTGTTGTAATAAGATCTAAGAAAGCACGTATGTGTAGTGGTAGTCGGTAAACCGTGCACAGGACGATGGCAAAACCACGTAAGTGCGGTTTCGATCTGTGAAACCACAGACGTGCGATTTGAGGTGAATGGCAGATTGCTTCAAACAGGGCCTCCGAGCTCTAGGTCTTGGTTCTCCTCGGGATGTGTGCAGAGCTCTGATCCTATTCTGGTAGCCTGATGGTACTAATGTTCAGCCTCCTTGGGTGGGTGGGGTGAAGGTGCCTTTATAGGCTCCTTAGGGTTTTGGAGGGAAGTGAGAGGTGGCAAGCCAGGATTGCCAAGTGGTAATTCTAGGCTACCAAATGGAGGGGGAAGTTAGAGTGAGTCACCCAGAGTGCCTCACTTAACTAGGGTGATGTGGCTGCAAGTGGAGTGTTATGTGGAGGGCTACCCCATGTGAAGGGACAAGGGGGACAAAGGTGTATGAGATGTGGCAAGGTGGGGTAGTGAGGTGGCTAGGACACATGTCTAGTGGGTAGGCAGGGTATCCTAGGTTGATTTTCTAGATTTAATAAATCTAGAAAATAGGATAATGTGCAATATTTTATATGCCTAAGTCTAAACTTAGGCATATAATATTATTATGCAAGATTTGATGTGGGGTGGCAAATGGTGACTTTGTGGATGACTAGTTTTTGGTGTCTACACAACTAATCACAAGAAGCACATAATAAAAACAACAAAGCAATCTAAAAGCAATGATTCTTGAGAGTGTCAAGAGCACTTTTACAAAATATGATATAGAATAAGATCCAATTAGTATTGGGGGAAAAAGAGGGTCTGATCCTTCTATTTATCAAAGGTTTGGGGTGCGAAAAAGGTGAAAAAATAAAAATTAAACTTGGGCAAGGGCTGACATCGCAAAGAGTCAATGTTTTTGAGAAGAAAAATCCAAGATTGCCAAAATTGGCCTCGTACTTGGTGGGTGCAAAATTGGCATGCCAAATTTTTTCCTCATACTGGGTAGGTGCAAATTTGGCAAGGGTAAAGCAAAAAAGGTTAAAAAATGGGGAAAATGGGCTCAAATTTGCACTTAGCAATTTTGAGGGGAAACCTAGGGATCTAAGGGAAAAATAACTCATTTTGATGAGTCAATTTTCCATGTCTACAACTACAATGGAAACATCCTAGGAAATGGCTAATGAGGGGGAAAAGAGACTAATTGAATAACTATGGAGATATTTCCAAGGACACCCAATTCACGATGATTCCAAAAGGGATATACTTGGATGGGGAGGAAGCAATTTGGGAATATATAAGGTAAATGAGGGATACAAGGTAGCTTGTGGATATGAGATTTCCCCAACACCAATTTTGTGGACATTTATGTGGCAAAAGGAAGGATGGCCAAAAATTAATATTTTCTCATGGCTGATTAACCATGAAAAGGGATTGCCATATTATAATTTGAGAAAAAGAGTCTTCTACGGGCCTTCCAAATGCGTTTTGTGTGGGAAGATAGAGGAGACCTTGAATCACCTCTATTTTTAGTGTTCTTTTATCAAAGACATATGTATTAGTTGGTGGGGGCAAATGAGATAGCATTGGGAAATATTTGTGAGCCAGGAAAATTTTTATGAGAAATGGAAATAGTTCAGTATTAAGATGAAAACAATGAAAATAACATGGAAGTTGGGACCCAACTTCATATGGTGGTAATTATGGCTAGAATGAAATGCACACATATTTAGATTAGAGCATAAAACAAGGGAGAAAGTATGGGAGAGGATTATTAGTAAGGTAATGGAAACACTATCTATTATATTATAGGAGGAAACATACATAGAAATGGAGGAAGTGACTATCCTTAGGAGCTTTGGAATAACTATAAAAGAAAAAAAACTAAGGGCTAGATGCATAGGTGAGAATTCCCCAAGTGACACAAAGTGGAGATCACCTCCCAGAGAGTGGGTGAAAGCTAACACTGATGGGGATTCTACTAAAAACCCTCAAAAATCTAATTTTGGACTTACAATAAGGAATTAGAAAGCAAAATTTGTGTACTAGAGAGTAGAAGGTATGAGGGAGACAATAGATAATGAAGCATAAGGACAGGTGATCTTGTCAATATTAATGATAGATGTGAATCTACACTTACATAGGCTATGGATAGAGATAGAATCTTAGGTACGGGTTGGAATCTTGGATCTGATAAGACCCTTCCAGGTGCTAGGAATTGGGGAGAGAAGAAAGGTGGAAGTAGTTCAAATAATTTGGAAGGTTATTCAAGAAGTCTTCATTATGCATATCAAGCGAGAGGGAAATAGGGTGGAAGATTATTTAGCAAAAGGGGAAAAGAAGTTGGAGGAAGGGTAATATGTGGATTCTAAGATAGAAAATCAGATATGCTGGTGCTAAAAAATCCAAGGGATATAAGAGGTGGTACAAATAGATAGCATAATAGGAAAAGTAGACAATGATTCTAATGAATCTTTCACATTAGACCAGTGAGCAATAGTGCCAAAGGAAACAAATGATAAGTTATCCTAGTTTCAAGCTAGGTAAGTTTATTGGATTACTACCATAGGATCTTATGTCTTCATCTTCAGACCACTATTGCTCTACTATATGATATTTCTACCAGTAGACTTAGAGCAACCAAGGTGGATGGATTTCAAAAACATAACACACGTAGCCATAGGTATTTTATTAAGTATAACTAGATTAAGATAAAATAAACCTCCACACCAAAGAGCAATAGGTATGTCAGACATGATCAATATGCCAAGAATAACATCAAAATAACATGAAAATAGATGGATGGTCTATAGAATTCAGATGAACAAGAAAAATTGGAATTCAACTTAGGTGTTGTTGATGTGCATGGATAACTACATAATGGTGGTCTCGGGTGTTGTTTTCAATGAACCCACCTATATAATATTTGTAGTGCTTCATGGTAAGCGGTTTAAAAAAATGGTAGTAATAATTTATCTCATGGAAATATCCATAATTCTTGATATATTATTTATATACAATGTCGAGTTACTCTTAAGGCAGGTTCGAAACCAATCAGGGCCCACACTGAGAAATGCTTTGATAATGAAGATAACACTTTCACTAGGTGTATGGGTAGTTTTTGATCCAAGAGATATTGGAGGAGGCTCCGATTTATCCCTTGTTTCTTGTTTGGCTCATTTTACTTTTTAATACAACTTCTATTAATATTAATTATTTTTCAATCTAATAAAAAAAGGAAAACAAGAACTTCTAACTAAATAAACTTCTTACATTTAATGTGAATTCCCAATATTCAATGTGACATTATATGAAGAATACAGAGAGGAGAATATACAATAAGGAAATTTATGAAATCACATCTTAACATCCCCCATTTATTACATTATTTAAGAGAGAAAATAAAGGAGTAACTTCCCCCCCCAAATCTAGAGATAAACTAGCATTGCCATTGAAATATTTGTGCTCTCTATGTCATATCTGTAAATTACTTTTGGATCAACAAAATACTAGTTTTTTTTTATAGTGTACATAAAACATCTATTTTATCTGATTCCATTCTATGATATCCCTCCATATTTAATTCAACTAAATTCTTCTGTGGTTTCCTTAAGGAGTGTTTCAATATTTCTAAGATGTATATATGAATTTATGACAATATTTACAATTGTTTTTTGAGGAAGACATATATTGTGTTGTTAGATCAACCTATAATATGTTGTTTTCTTCTTGTTCATTATACCTAATATATGTTGTATTCTTGTCATTAATATGTACAATATGTGTTTTTATTAGTGATACAATTGCTTTCTGCACTAGTATTGTCCTCTCGAACAACCTCCAAGTCATTAGTGTCCCAATTGGAGTCCTCTATTTGGACATTGCTTGTATACATTGCTTATATTAAAAGCAATAATTTTCTTTATGATAAGTTCACTTGTATCACACATGACATTTTTCATCAATTTATTTGTATTACATCCATTTTTTTTTGTGTTTGATAAGATCACTTGTATTATACACGATATTTTTCATTAATGAGTTGTTCTTTATATGTGTAATTATTTCTTCTTTTTTTATATATATCAAGTGTGAGAAGTGATACATATATGATCTTAACCAAATCAATAGGCATTGTAAGAATTTATTCATTGTAGTCAACTTATTTATCAATATGAAGACTTATATAAGACTTAAGTGTAGTGAAAGTATCATTATTAGCCTATTTGAAGACTAATTATATGCATTTAGGGTCATTAACTCTTTGGGAAACAATTTTTATCTAAGTCTTAAGCATTGTATATTCATCATCTTCTTGTGTGTCAAACATTATATCTTCACCTTGTTTCTTTGTTGTTTTCTCTAAACTATTTTGATTCTACATCTTCTTTCTTGCCTTTTTAGGTGTTAGAGTTTTATCCTTTTTTTTGGTGATTTTGAGATGATATATGTATTTATCAAAGTAGGGATGGAGATGTAATGACATCTAAGACATATAGTGTATTTTTATAGGATGTAGTAGCTTCTAATTTTCCTTATCTTGAGATAAAACACCTTTTATATCCATTAACAATTTGAAAATATACATTGACTCCTTTATTCATCATTTAAGAAATAGAAAGTAAGTTATTTGTAAGTCCTAATACATATAAAATTTTTTCAATTGTGCATTCTAAAAGAGGTAACTTTAGAGAAACAATCCCTATACCGTTTATTTGATAGCTTGTATTAGCTATCATTATCACTGGCCAACCTTCTATTTCTTGAAAAATGTCAAACCAGTATATATTACTAGTCATATGATCAGTAGCTCTAAAATTAATATATCAATTATTATCCTTGTTTTGTTTCTTAATGTGTCATTAGTACCTTGTATGCTACTTTTTCTTCTTCATCATGATCTAGCTCAGGTTCTTCCTATGTCATTTCCCATGCTACATGCCCTTGTTGTGATGGAGAATTTGATTTATCTCCTTGATTTGTTCATGGTGCATTTTTAAAATTTCTAGATTGGTATTGATCTTTTTGCCTTGTTTGAGAAGAAGTTCGTGATTGATTCCACTTATTCAAAGTATTATATCTATAGAATCTAGTATCATGATTTCCTTCTTTCTCACATATGTGATAGTATCTTCTTCTCCATTCAAATTTATTTTGTGAAGAATATGAGGATGAATTAGTAGAAGCTCTAGTATTTATTTGATATATTTTTCCTAGAAATTAGAGCATTGTTTAAAGAATAATTCGTTAATTGAATTTCCAATTTAAGTTACTGTAAGATGTTGGCTAGCTCTTCAAATGATACTCTATGGTTAGAAAATTGAATCAGGTAAAGCATGCAATACAATTGATACTAATAGATTGTCATCAATTATTTCTCCCAAGGTATCTAATTTTTCCTTTAATTCCACATTCTTTTGAAGAAAATATTTCAAACTTTCATTGTGTTGCATTTATAATGTGTATAATTGAGACCATAAATGATGAATAGTTTCTAGATTTCTACCTCCAAAGATTATGCATAGAATATCCCAAGCCTCTTTAGATGCATTCACTTTACTAATATGAGATTGAATTTCATCTGTTATGCCTAACAAGATGATTAATTTTACCTTATCTTTTTCATCACAGTCTATTTGTGCAACTTGTTCTTCAGGGTGTATTTCATCTCCTTATACGATATCCCAAGGTTTGTCTACTATAAGGATGGTTCTAATTTTATTCTTCCATGGAATAAATTTTGGACCTTTTAATTATTATAAAAAAGTTTAGGAGTGGTCATTTTAAAATTTTTCTTATAAATATTTTAATTCAAAAATGTTTTTAAATATCAACTATAAATTTTTTGTATATTTTCTATGGTTTTAAACCCTTAAATAATTTTTTTCTTATAACTCCCTAACAAATATGATCTTTAAATGCAGTATGTTCTTTAAAAATATTAACTTTATAGAGACCTTTCAACTAAAGGATATTTTTCTTGCAACATTTTATTCTATAGTTTAAAGTAATTTTAACTATAAACAATGTTTTTAATTATTAAATTATTTAAGGTATACTTAAAAAATAAAAAACAAAATATTATGAAATTTTGAACCTTAGCATTTTTAAAATGCATAAAGATGTGTGAGTGCTCTCATATAGGCACTATTAAACATGTGCTATCAAACACTTATTTTATTCTTTTTTCTGCTAACAAGCATTTCCATACCCATATATATAATCCTTTCTCATTCTTTCGCACACAAACCCGAATTTTCTTCTCATGCTTGATGAACATAGGTGCTTTTAGATGTTTATTTCTTTTCCTTTTTCATCCTTGAACACAGGGGCTTTCAAATCATATTCTCATCCTTTTTCATCCCCCAATACAAGAAATTTCAAATTAGACTCTGTATGCTCTTTTATGAGTTTTTCAAACCATTCTATAGGTTTGAATAGGTTCTTTGCTTTCAAAAACTCTACAATCTTGAGCAGTCTCTTTCTAGAGTTTTTAAAACCATTCTTCATGTTCAAATAGGTTCTTTGCTTTCAAATAAATATAGGCTTGAGCAGACTCTTTAAAAAGAGATATTCTTCTTGTATTCTCATATAAGAACTTCTAACTAAATAAGCTTCTTACATCTAATGTGACTTCCCAAAATTTAACATGGCATGATATGCAGAATATGGAGAGGAGAATATACAATAAGAAGCTTTTTGAAATGAACTTTATGAAACTATATCCTCACATTCGTTTGACTTGTAATTTACCCAATAATGGTCTTGTAAATCCATTTGTTTCCAATCTCTGTGGCTCCAAGACCTTGATTTCTTCTAAATGGTTATATTATGGTGTGATGAAGCAAATTTTAAAGGATCATATATACACAATTTTGTTCAAAATATTAAATATTTAAAAGAGCAAATAAATATTTGGAATGCCAACTCTTTTGGTAACATTTAAAAAAAGAAGAAATAAATTGAATCCAAGCTCAAAATTTTAAGAGAGATAGTGGAAACTAACAGAATAAAACAAGATTCTTATGTGAAAGAAAAATAATTACCTTCTATTTCAGAGGCTTGAAGATATTTCCTATCTATTTTATGTCCTTGTTCAAAGCTCCTGCCTCGGTCTATAAAAAAATGGAAAAAATTCAAAAACATTTTCTTTGGACAGGATGTGAGAACAAACACAGATTCCATTTGGTAGCTTGGGATAAGGTATGCAAACCTAAAGACCAAGGAGGCTTAGGACTCAAAAGGATCTCTCTTATCAACCTTTCCCTCCTTGCTAAACAAGCCTGGAGACTCATTTCTAATGAAAAGGTTGAATGGGTCAAAATCATTAGAAGGAAATATCTTCAAGCCTCTGAATTCTTACATGGGCAAGTACCTTCTTATGGGTCGGTTTTCTAGAAATCCATTTGTGAAGCTCGATCCTTATTGCAAAAAGGAACTCGATGGCAAGTTGGAGATGGCAATTCCATTTTTTTCTGGGAGGATAAGTGGGCTGGTGATAATCCTCTCAACCAGAATCCTATGTTTCAAAGAATCATCAACACAACCAAACATTTGTTTGGTCCTTTAGTGGCAAATTTCATATCATCCACCAACGGGATTATGAGCTGGAAAAGACTTAATGTCCTAGACTTTGATGTTGAAACTTCTTGCTTGAATGCCCAACTGTCTTCCATAAAAATCCCTGTTGGAAATCTTAAGGACCAACCCATTTGGGAACCCACTGATTCCGGTGAATTCTCTATCAAGTCAGCTTACTTGCTTTCCTTAAACAATCTTGAAAATCCCATTCCTTTTAAGTTGGTCTAGACCAAACACCTGACTCCCAAAATTGCTTCCTTTTCATGGCTGTGTATTCAAGACCGTGTCTTAACTATTGAAAACCTCATAAAAAGGGGCATTATACTTCCTAACAGATGTTATCTTTGCCTTTCTGACTGGGAGTCTACATCTCATATTTTCTTGTTTTGTCCTTACTCAAGATTAGTGATTAGCAAGCTTCTCTAGAGCTTTCAGTTGGTTTGGGATTTTCCTCCTTCCATTGTTGAACTTTTCCATCAGTGGCCCAATCCTTTTAAAAATCCAGTGCTCAAAGGATTTTGGAAATTTTGTCTTCAACATTATCTTTGGCAAATTTGGCTTGAACGCAATAGAAGGATTTTTGATAAAAAAACCCTACATGCTGATTACATTGCTAATAAAATAATCCTCTATGCCAAAGAGAATGTCCTCTCTGCTCCTTTTGATTTGTTTCCTTGTCCTCCTTTTGAGAAAGCCATCCTTAATTCTTGCAATATATTCCTAGATAATTCAAAGTCTGCTAATCCTTCAAATCCTAGGAGTAATGTCAAATGGATTCCCCCTCCAGCTGGGTGGGCCAAACTTAATTTTGATGGAGCTACCAAAGGAAACCCTGGAAATGTTGGGGCTGGGGGAATTCTTCGTGATCATTTGGGAAATTCCATTTTTGCTTATTCAGAACCTTTGGGCATCATGACTAATCATTCAGCTGAAGCCAGGGCAATTTGGAGAGGCCTCCAATTTCTCAAAAATATTCTTGGAAACATTATAGTAGAAGGAGACTCTTTAAATATTATCAATTACCTAAAGACTTCAAAGCCTAGCAGCTGGAGGATAAGATCAATCATGGAAGAAAGTAAGCAAATCCTTTGACAACAACACAACTTTATTGTCCAACATGCATACAGGGAGGCCAATGTTGTTGCTGACAAACTTGCTAGTATTGGGGCTAATGCCCAAGGGTTATTGACTTGGATGGATACTCTACCTCCTAAGGTGGATGAACTTATTAAATGTGATCAAAGTAATATCACTCATGTCGAGTCCTAAAAATATTTCCATGTTCAATCCCCAACATTCTTTCTTCCATGTGAAGTCTATGGCTCACATTTCAATCCTTTTGTCAGGTTCTTATTCATGCACCATTCTTCACATTGGAAATTGGTTGTATAAACCTTTATGTTTCATTTTCAAAATTCTCACCACCCACACCCATGGTCATACTCATTTTTTGGTAATCGAATCCTTTTGTTATTCCAAGATGAATTCGAGCATGATTTTTAATCATTTGTTTCCCATGAGCATTGATATGCGTAATCTTACCCCGTCGAGAACCATTTTCAAACAACCTACTTGTTTTTCATTCTCGAGATTCTGTGTGGTGATCACCCCCATCCTTTATGTGTTTCAGGCTAGGGTCTCTTACTGGTTACATTTTTTGTGCACCCTTAATGGCCAATTGTCTCATTTGACATTAATCCACTCAATTATCTGGTGTAACGTCCAATTCCTAAAAATTTGTTTTGACCTTTGCCCTAGCCAATCCTCATTTGTAAAAAGGTTTTTTCCTTTTTTGGTGTTGCCTTTTTGGCTTCCTAACAGAAGTCCCAGATATGATAGCGCCTTCCTTTTAATCATTTCATTGCATGCTCTGAGCATTTACCAGCCTTCTACCTTTCTGCCTATCCTGCTAATCCTTTTGCCTAGCTTTCCTCTATTTCATTCCTTGTCTGTCACCATGAAGGAAAGCAAACCCATTTTCATTGAACCTGCTATGTTTGAACTTAACCCAATGGTCAGAGATATGTGGAAGGATAAAACCAAAAGTGCACTGATCGAGTTCTTCAAGCTATTCATAGGCATTGATGAAGGTGTGACGAAGGCCTTTGCTGAAACCTAGAATAAAGGTTTTGTTACAGTGCATGGGGTTGAATTCCATATCACCTTTGAGCTACTGGTGGACTTAACAGGGCAACCTTTGGATGGCAAGGTCATCCGATGAAACAAGCACAACTGGGAGGCAGAGCTGGCTTTCTTTGAGAAGAATTCGGAGGTTCATAAAAATCACAAAAAAGGTTTGTATCGCAGCCATCTTTCCACTCCTTGGCAAGAAATCCTAATTCCTATCATGCAGTATCTAACATGTGATAACCCCGAGTCCCAAATTTGTTGTTTCCACTTGGCATACGTAAATCATTTTCGTGATGCCAAGATGATGAATATCCCTGCCACCATTTTTTGGTCTATCAACTATAACATCTCTACCCAGTCCAATAAGGAGAATGGTCTTCCTTGCCACCAAGGGCTTTTCAATGTCCTATACAGATATCTCCTTCTCAAATTCCCTAGTGGTAACATTCCTACCCCTGACTCTGAGGAGGAGAATTCCTCCTCTATGCCCAGCCCCAGAGTTTCAAAACCCAAAAGGAAAGCTAAAAATGATAAACCCCATTCTGAATTCCATATTAGGAAGAAGGTCAAAGTCGAAGCCACTCCTGTCAGATGTTTCCAAAGGCTCAAACACAAAGAGTTGGCTGAAACCCCTCCTTCCACTTCGGTCAAACCTTCAAAGGCTCAATCCAGCTCGCCTGACCTAGTTGAAAAATACCTCCACAAACTGGTCATTCATGCTACTTCTACAACTATTGATCATCTGGAGATGGCTCATGCAACCATTGGCAAAGCTATTGTGAGTCTCAAAGAATAGAGGCACGCTCTTAGCCTCCTATTCTTTTGTGATAATTTTAATGATACTTCTATGTTCTCTGCTATCGAAGTTTCGTCCGATACCAAAGGAGGTGCCAAAGATGAAGATGTGGTTGAAATTGCCAAGGATGCTTGTCTCGAAGTTCTGAAGGAAGACCCGAAGGATATCCCGAAGGATGATGCAAAGGACACCATTCTAGAAACTATTGTTATTTCTCCAGTGCAAACGGGTGCTTCTCTTTGAGCGCGTTTGTTGCTCTCTATTTTTGTTGTCATCCTCACTGTCTGGTTCTTGTTCCTTTGGTCTAAAGGATTGCAGGTCTCATTTTGGTCTAGGCTGGCTGCTATCTGTTTTTAGTTCCTTTTTTGTTCCTTTGTCCTTGAGGACGTCTCATTTTGGTAAATTTTGGCTTTTGCTTCTTAGTTGTGCTATGTTTGAATTTTTTTAGAAGTTCTTCGGTTCCTCTTGCTTCAGAGATGTAAAAGGCATTAGGGCGCCTTTCAAATGCCCTATTTTCAATAAAATTAATTTACCAAAAAAAATAATTACTTTCTGATTATCACAATACATTGAAAAATGAGTCATATTGGTTCCAAAAATTTAGGGATAAATGGGTCAAGGAAGGAGATAGAAATGCAAAAAAGAATTGTGATATAGCAAAGATAAAATTTTCTTTTCATCACATCAAAAATATATTAACCCTAGACGAAAAAATATATTATCAGATATTGGGCAAGAGAAGAAGGTATAGGATAAGCTTTTGTAAAACATTCCATTATTTATCACACAAGGACAAAATGAAAGTTTGATGAAGAAGATATCTATGGAGGACCTACATGAAGTAATTATCTCTTTCCATCCTAGTGAGTCACCTAGCCTTGATGGATTTCTAGCAATTTTCTTTCATTTTTTTGGAATTTATTGAAGAGTGATATGTTAGTTGTAGTTGAAGAGGCCTAGAAAAGGAAGACTATAATAAGTGAGATAAATTCCACTTTTATAAAATTGGTTCCCAAGAAGGGTGAGATAAAATATTTTGATAATTTTCATCCAATAAGCCTTTGTAATAGGATTTATAAGAATATTTCAAATATTATGGTAAGCTAGTTGAAAGATATTCTATATTGCATTATCTCAAAGGAACAAGGTGGTTTTATTCATGGTAAAAAAATTCTTGATGGTATAATCATTGCACAAAAGGCCATACATTATCTTCATTCCATGAAAAACTAGGTATATTGATGAAATTATATATGAATTAAGCATATTATAGGATTTCTTAGAGTTTTCTACATGACATTTTCAAAAAAATTGGTTTTGATTACAATTGGTGTGAATTAATTAAATATTTTTATAGCATCACAAAATATTCTATTTTGATCAATGGTTCTCCTACTGGTTACTTCAAGTCATTTTGTAGACTTTGCCAAGGTGATCCACTATCTCCTTATCTATTCATAATTTTTACAGAGGTATTAGGGAGAGTTTTCTCAAAGGAAAAAATGGAAGGAAAACTCAAAGGTATTAAATTTGCAAAAAAAAAATTACTTCGAATCTCATCTTCAATATGTTGATAAAAATTTTCTTTTGGGACATCCCTTAGTCAGCGAGGCCATGGATTTTAAATCAATATTATTATGCTATGAGAAGTCTATTGGATAGTTGGTTAATAATACAAAGTCTATGATTTTTATTAAGACTAACCTAGATTTAAAATGTATTATCATGCTATGAGTAGCACAAGGAAGCTAATTTCAATAAAGCTCTAGATCAAGAAGGTGGTGTGGCAAAAACCCCCAGAATCAATATCGACTCCTAGAGGTAATATAAACACCTAAAAATTAGTCAAATAAAAGGGTCACTCTAGAGAAAATATTTGAAGACTCTTGGGACTCCACTTCCATCCCTCGAACAAAAAAATGCGACAACTCTACTTGTATGTGTAATCCTACCCATAATGTGGTCATGCAACGTTTTCTACCTACAACCCTAGAATTTCCTATGTAGAGGTTCATTGCCCCTTTTACAAGTAAACATGGTTACCTCTAGTCCCTCAATGATCTTATTAGCTCATTATATAGAGTAGGGAAGATGAAAATCTCCTATGCTGAAGATGTTGCTATCCTTTTGGATGAATACAAAAAAAATATGGAGATTTTGACCCCAAGGATATGGTGGATGCCTTTACTACTCGTGGTCAACATGACTAACTCTAGATAACTTGTCCTCTATTTTTGAATTGTTGTTTCTTACCTTTTTTTGGTTTAGTTTAATATTGGGATCCCTCCTATTCTTTAGTATCCAAGAGACCCTCCTCTCTAAAGTCTCTAGGATGTTCTCGAAAAACCCTCTTTTTAGAGCTCTTTCTCATTTGTAAAAGGTTCGAGGACCCTTTCAAAACCCATTCCAATCAAAAAAAAAACACAATGTATTATTGTGAATATTTTTGGGTTTAAAATTGAAAATAATCCATCAACCTACTTGTGTATTCCTTTGTCTTATGAAGAAAATAAAAAGGAACTTTGGTCTATTATTTGAATAGAATAAAAGCTTGTTAGTAGGTTGTAAAGATAAGTTATTAAGCATGATGGGAAGACTACAATTCATTAAGACTACGTTTCAACCCATCCCTATTTATATGGTGTCACTTTGAAGATTGCCAATAGGTATAGCATCTAAAATTGATAAAATTCAAAGACTCTTTCTTTGGAAAAGATGCAAGGAAAAATTTAGATTTCCTCTTTGTAAGTAGAATAGAGTTTGCAAAGGAAAGAATATTGGAAGATCAATATTGCAACTTTTTTCATTGGGGGCAAAGCTTGGCTGGATATTATTAAAAGATCAGCGAACGAATTGGGAAAAAATATTACTTCAAAATTATATAGGTTCTCTTGGTGCAATGAAATTGTTTAGGAAAAGAACCATACACAAAGGATAGTCAACATGAAAATTCATATTAAATATTTTGTAATCAATAAAAAAATATATTATATGGTTAAACAATGAGGAGAATTATATATAGTTTTGGTTTGATGTTTGGTTGAAGTCTTATCCTCTTATCTCCGACTCAAAATGATAACCATTTGCTCAGGCATGCATAGCTTGTAAAGGTCCAAATATTAAAGACTATATTAGTATGAGCAATAACTCTAGATCATGGATTTCTATTAGTAACTTGGTTGAAAGAGAGGAACTCAAAAAAATTGCAAATGAACTTCAAAAGATGCTTCAAGAGTTTTATTTGTCTATTTTTACATGAAAGGATGAGTTGGTTTAGAATCTTTCAAAAGGTGGTGGATACTCAATCAAGTTGGGATATGGGGATTTACAACAATCAAAATTTCCTTCTCCCAAATATTTTCCTTGGAAAATGTTTGGTCACTAGAGGCTCTCCCTAAGGCCTCAAAATTCCTTTGATTAGCAATTCAAAGGAACATTCTTATAGGAGAGATTTTATAAAGAAGAGGATATCATGGGCCTTTAAAATGTGCCTTATGTGAGAAGGATTTAGAAACATTATACCATCTACTTCTTCCTTGTATCTTTACTCAAACTATTTGGGGTTGCTTTTTTAAAAATACAATAATATATTAGGTACATCCATCAACATTGAAAGAGTTGATGAAATGTTGAATTAATTATTTCAAAGCTAAAGCATTATGTATTTTGTGGAGGATTAGCCTTGCCATTATTTGTTGGAATTTATGGCTTAAAAGGAATAATAGAGCTAAAAAAATAAATCTCAAAATTATGTCCAAGTTTGGAACCATATTATTTTCTCTCTTGCAAAATATTTAGAGATATGGTGCTCATCATTGGAAGTCTCAAGCATAGAAAAATAGGTTGTAACAACTTGGTTACAGGAGTTGGACATACATGGAAGAGTCATCTATGATAATGACATTAAAACAAAGGATCTATTTCTATTTAGGATAAAATAGAAATGTCAAAAATTGGGTTTATCAAAATTAATTTTTATGGTACTTCTAAAGAAAATTCAAGAAAGTTGGTGGAGGTGGTGTTTTTCAAAAATTCTTCTTAATTATAATCATATGGAACTTCCACTAAGGACTATGTAGAAGTAAAGCTTATCAATTAATATGTACTAAAAGAGGCCAATCCATATTATATCATGACTACATGGTGGTATAACAACAAGCTTATCAATTATGCATGTACCACGTCAATATTTGAACCTTGATCTCCTCTTGGAAAGTTAAGGAATCTAACCAATTGAGTTAATGCCATTTGATATCTATTTTTTAATAGTTTTTTGGTTGCATAGGGAACCTCTATAATCCCTAGCCCATTGTCTAAATACGAAGTCAACAGGACCTCGACCCTTCAAGGAATCAAAGTGGGGTAGCCCATTGATAACCACTCAATTGCTACCAACCGACATATTCCTTTTTGGGCTAAGGTAAAGTGCGAGTTTTTATGAGGATATATAATTTTAAAAAATTATATTATGTGATATTATGTATACTATTAAATTTCATGGATATTACTATCCCACATTTATAATAGGTAAACATTTAATGTTTTGGTTCAATTTCAATTGTGATGAATATCAAAACAAATAAACTCATTACTTGGATTCATTTTAAATATCCCATGCCCTTTACTTTGTTTAATATCATGGTTGTTTTAGCTATATTTTTAGTTTATTCTTTATAATCAGTTTATCTAAGGTCTAGAATCAAATTGTATAGCCAATCATGAGATACAATATAGATATATATTTTTTTCAAACTGGTGATAATACAATGTACATAATGTTGATATTCAATGAGATTAGTCTCATTGCACATTGAGCACTAGATGTGTATAGTAGAGATCACTTCTTCACATAGTGCTTTGTGAGGACCCTTATATCCAAACTATCTAATTGTTGTAGCTAGTCATGTTATTTGTAGTATTTAGTATTGTGACTAGTTAGTGGGATTAGTGAGAGTAGGGGGATCCAAAATATATTTAGGGTTAGGGTTTGTAAGATATTGTATGGTTATTTATTATATATTGGATTATAATGAGAGAAGAGGACAATAAAATTATATTTTTGTATTAGGAGTTTTGAAGGAGGTAGCCCCCTCGAAGTGGCATATGATAATGTAATATTTTAAGCAATTAATAAAATTTGTTCTTCATTTCCCATTTTGGTGTATATTTTTTGTGTTAATTTTATTTTTGTAGGTAAATTTATTTTATTTAGTATTAGAGAAGCTTTCTAAGGCCACTTTTCATAGTAGCATGCAACCAATTTATGTAGTAGTAGCAACCTCATATTTGAAAAATAAACTCAGTAAAGTGCTTAAACAACACTTGTAATATATTGATTCTCTTTTACAAGATTGGGTGTAAGTCTTGGCTGCTCAACTAGGGGAATTACTTAGGCCAATATATACCTAGAAATTAATTTTGAGGAGTACCAAAGGAACCCCCAAGTAGCTAGAACTGAGTGTGTAGCCAATGAAAAGGGTCAATGGACCTATACCCCATTGGTAGTTTTTTTCCCCTTTTTGAGTTTATAGAGAGAGTTGCCATTTGGAGATAAATTTGTGGCTAGATTATCAACATAACTATCGAGATCGAGTAAGTTGTTGGTACCTAAAGAGTGGTACTCCTTTAGAATATGTGACTATTGATATTTTTCTTAACCTTAGGAAGCCATAGTTTGGGATCCATTACTTAATTTTTGATATCTTCAACTCAAAGCAGTTACAAACATCGTAAAACATCCAATTTGTTAGGTTACTCTTCTTTGACCATGTAAATATAAGACCAAAAATTTTTGTACAAGCTAGGGTTTCATGATTGTGCACTCTATGAAGATCAAGGGTCAAACATTGTGCAAGTTAGAGTTTTATACCTTGCTATAAAATTATTTTTTTTAATTTTTAGAATAATGCATCCCGCAATCCAAATTCTGCCTAATTCACTCATTTTTCACTTTAGAAAAATATTATCCTTCTCTCATTCCATAAATTTAGAAAAACTACCAAAATCATCAATTGTCCAAAATCAATAAAACCCCCTTTTTAAGGCATTTAAAAAATAGTTATTTTTACACCTATCCCATTACGATCCTCTATTTAAGCTAATTATTTGATATATAACCCTATTAACACTGTCTAAACTCTCTTTTTGTTCCCAATATGGTCCCAACTACCCATTCTCATGAATTCTCCTCAAAAAAGGTGAATGATGTCCTCAATAAAATCATGTATAGCCATTTAGCTCTAAATTAAATTGATAAATTGGATTGAATTAAGGAAATTGAGTCAAGGATATTTAGGATTATATCGGTTACAAGATACATTCTCATAGCTCTTTCTACTAGGATGATCCTATTCAAGACAAGGACAAGCTTTAGGTTTAGAACAGAGTCCAAATTTAGGTTCAATATAGGGCCCAACTTTAGTTACAAGATAAGGACACACTTTAGGGCTTAACATGCCTACATTTTAACCCCACCATTAACCAACTAAGTTAGATTTCCCTCACTTTTATGGATACAAACCAACTAGTTAGATTTACAAGGAAAAACAATATTTCTCCTTAAATCACACCCCATTTTGGCAAAAGGTATTTATTACTTTATTTAATTTCAAACATGAAGTCATTCGGTGGTATCAATGGTTTGAGAAGACACCTAGCAAAAATAATTGGAAGAAATTTTATAGAAATCTACTTATTCATTTTGGGCGTAGTGCATATGAAGATTTTACCTACACATTAACCAAAAATTAACAAACTAGGTTAGTTTACGATTATCAAAACCAATTTAAAAAATTGGCAACTATGATAGAATCTAGATGACACCATATTTCATAGTTTTTTTATTAGTGGTTTCAAGGAGGGCATCAGGGTAGAAGTAAAAATGTTCAACCCTCAAGATATGATGTATATAATTGGCTTAGCTAAATTTGTTGAAGATAAATTTGTTGTTCATTGATGTACCTATAAACCACCATCACTTGGAAATCTACCACCTAATTGTGCATCCAATCAAAACACGTGTGTGACACCTATCAAACACTTAAATGAGGCTAATATGAAGGTTCGATGGGAGAAGGTGATATGTTATTATTGTGTGGAACAGAAATGATCTCTTAGAGGTGGGGTCAACTCTTCCTTCTAAACATTTTGATCCACCTAAAGATTGACAACCAGAGGACATAAAGGAGAAAAAAGACATCCAAGAGGACCCAACATCAAAAATATATATGCATACCTTAGTAGGGATTACTACATCTCAAACCATAAAGGTTTGAGGATACTTCAAGAAGCATCCCCTCACTATTCTCATAGACAATGGCAATACTCATAGTTTCTTGGATCCTCTAATTGCTAAAAAAATAAGTTGTTATGTGTATCCAAGCTTCAAATTTCAAGTCACGATCACCAATAAGAGAAAACTACCTTGTAAGAAAAAATGTAGGAATATTTGGATCTCAATAGGGGACTGCAACTTGTAGTTAGACACAATTATTCTATCCTTGAGTGGATATATGTTGTTTTTTTTACCTAATGGTTATGCACCTTAGAACTTGTCTTACGGGAGTTAATTGAAATATGGATGCAATTCATAAAGAATGACCATAAATATACTATTTGAGACCTTTAAGTAAGGCCATAAAACATTATAATCTCACACCACATGAAGAAGCTTTTTAAAAAGGGTTCTTATGGCTCTGTGGTTCAACTTTGTACCATAAGGCTTATAACATCTACTGATTTGAGCCAATCTATTGAGTTAATTGAACTCTTGGACCACGATGTCCCAATATTAAATGAGACACATGAGCTTCCATATTATCCTTTATAGGATCATACCATTCAACAATTACTAGGAAGTATACCCCCTAATATTTGGCCCTACCCCTATATTTATATGTAAAAAACAAAGATTGAAAATATGGTGCATTAATACCTCTAAGAAAGGATTTTCACCCAAGTGTTAGTCCCTATTCTTTACCAGTTATTTTATTTATAAATAAAGATGGTTCATCGTGTCTGTGTGTGTATTTTAGAAAGTTAAATAAGATCACAATCAAGGATAAGTTTTTAATTCTAGTGATTGATGAAATTCTTGATAAATTGCATAGGGCCTATTAAATGCCCCATCCATATTCCAAAGCTTGATGAATAATATGTTTCATCCATTCCTTAGGAAATTCATTCTAGTTTTATTTGATGATATCTTTATCCATAGCAAAACATGGGATGAATACTTAATTCACTAGGATCAAACACTCTAAATTCTTGCTAACAACCAATTGTTTTACAATTATTTCAAATGTTCCTTTGGGCAACCAAATATTGAGTAACTTGAACATATAGTATCACCTAAAGGATTAAAGGTGACCAAAGTAAGATTGAAGACATGTAGTCTTGGTCAACTCCAAAAACTCTTGAGAGTTTTTATGGATTTTTAAGGCACATAGGATATTATCATAAGTCTATGAAGGACTACGATAAGGGTTGTAGCCCCTCTGACCACCTTGCTCAACAAGAATGCATTTGTATGGACCAAGGCAATTAGACTAGCTTTTAATGCTCTTAATCAAGTTATATGTACAACACCCATCTTAGACACATCAATTTTCTTTAAATATTTTACTCTCAAGATGATTCCTTTGGAATTAGAATTGAAGCAACATTGATGCAAAAAGTATGACCTTTGGCCTTTACCAACAAAGCCTTTATAGGGAAATTTTTCCATATCAACTTATGAGAAATAGATGCTTGTCATACTTCATGTGGTGATTAAATGACATCCTTATCTTGCGGGTTGAAAATTTCATATTAATACTGATCATCATAGCCTTAAATACTTCGTGGAGTACCTCATGTCCTCTCCAAAATAACAAAAGTGGATCTCTAAATTATTAGTCTATGTTATGAAATTGTATATAAGAAGGGTAAGGATAATGCAGTTTCTAACACTTTCTCCCATAAATTTGAAGCTCCATCATCATTATGTACTTTATATTTTTCAATACCCAATTAAGTGTAGAAGATTCAATAGCAAAGGCATATAGATGATTTGATTTAGTAGCTCCTTCAATATTTTAATTTTGATTGAAGTAGCAAACCTAATTAATCTTGGGATGGAAATTATTTATGCTATAAAGGGTATATTACGTTAATTTCTAATTCAACTATCCATGCTTGACTCTTGCAGGCTAGGCATTCTAGATTTCTCAAGACTTATAAAAGAGTTTGTTAGAATTTCTTTTGGACATGGATGCAACAAGATATCAAATAATTTGTTGAAGAATGTGACACTTATCAATTTCACAAGGGAGAAACGATCAAGACCCTAAGGTTGTTGTAATCCCTACCAATTCCAACAAGAGTTTGGACCAACATATCCATGTATTTTATTGAAGGTTTGTGCAAGTCTAGAGGTAAATAAGTCATTTTTGTGGTGGTGGACCATCCCTTCAAGTATAACCAATTTTATCTACTTTCCCACCCATATAAAGCCTCCACTATCATCCAAATATTCCTTGATCAAATCCTTAGCCTCCATGGAATGCCAAATTTTATAGTATGTGACTGGGATCCAATATTCACTAGCACCTTTTAGAAGAAACTATTTAAAATCCATGGAACACACCTTAACATGAGCTCGGTATATCATCCACAAATTGATGGCCTAACAAAAATCATCAACAAGTTTCTAAATACCTACTTGCATTGCTTTACCTCTGAGCAAAAAAGTCACTGGACCAAATAGTTACCCCTAACATAATGGTAGTATAACACCACATATCATATAACGATGAAGATGACACCTTATGAACTAGTGTACAAGTAATCACCACCCTCACACCTTTCCTATATTTCAAGTAGCTCTAAGGTCCAAGCTATGGATTCCTCTTTTTCTGCTCATGAGAGCATTATTTGAGTTCTCAATGATAACCTAATAGTGGCCTAGAATCAAATGAAGCAACAAGTTGATCAACACTGCTTTGAGTGGTCCTTCATTGAAGGTGATATGATATTTTTTATTTTGTAGCCCTATAAGCAAATATCCTTGAACATAAAATGATATCCCAAACTAGCTTCCAAATTATATGGGACTTATCACATTTTACAATGCATTGGATTTATGGTTTATAATTTAGACCTTCCATCCACCTCCAAGATCCACCCAGTTTTTCATATCTCTTGTTTGAAGAATATCCTCAACCAACATGTTCAATTACAAACAACCTTGCCTAAGCTTGATAGTGAAGGTCAATTCTTCTCGAACCTATGACAATATTGGATTGTTAGTCCTACCAACTATGCAACCACACTCACACTGAATTGTTGATGCATTGGTAGGGTTTACAATTGAAAGATGCAACATGAGAGCCACTCCACTAGCTTCAACAACAAATTACACATTTTAATATTTGAGGACAAAGGTTTTAAAGGGGGAGGGCATGCTAGGACCCTTATGTCCTAAATATTTAATCGTTGTAATTAATCATGTTATTAGTAGTGGTTCATGTTGTGACTAGTTAGTGGAACTAGTGGGACCCATAGTCTATTAAGGGTTAGGGTTAGGCTTTATAAGATATTGTATGGTTCCTCATTATATATTGGATTGTAATGAGAGAAGAGGGAGAATTTTTATCTGAAGAAGGTAGCCCCCTCTAAAGAGGCCTATGATAGTGTAATATTTCAAGCAATAAATAAAATTCATGCTTCATTTCCCATTTTGGTATATATTTTTTGTGTTAATTTCACTATTGTAGGTAGATTTGTTTCACGCTTTGCATTTGTAAACTTGCTAAAATTGATTACTTGTAGGATATAGAACTCTCAACATTCCTTCTACCTGAAATTAAAGACTATAATATATTAGAAAATATTTTTAAAATGAGTACATATAAAAAAATTACAAATATATATAAAAATCAATACAATTAAATTTGATCATTTTACTTACTAGTGGAATGTTTTTTATTTATTTTACATGGTGGAATTAGTAGCCACCACGAATCCAGGTAGACTGTCTAGCTTTTATGGTCGCCATAGTATTCTGTGTTGTTCGTCCCAGAAGCTACCACACAGATCTCCATGCAATCCATCCCTATAACCACCATGCCATTATCATTTTAAACCTTTTACGCCATTGAAAGCACCAGGAAAGGGAAAAGCATTTAGTCTGACAAGGCCCAAGATTTGAACCTTGGATCTCCACCCCCCTTACAGGGTTTGGGAGAATCAATTCGTCTACACCTCGAACCTTTACTATTGTAATGCTAAAAAGTCTTGCAATGATCTTTCGATGTGATATTATTGTTTATATCTTACATAATTAACTATGGTTGATTTGCAAGTGGTGAATTTTCCTATCATTGACAAGGCTTTGATTATGTTCATTATGATTAATATTGAAGTTCTTCCAATATTAAAATTTTTGAGAATTTTGATATAGCATTGTACAAAGCTTTGATAAAGTTGAAATTGTTCTAAGCCATATTTATTATTTTTTAATTTAAGTGAACATATTATTCATATAGAACATAATTTAAGAAATTTTTATTTTATATGGGTGTGATGTTATTATCCTCTACACCATAAAAAATTTGTAATTCATAATAAAATCCACTCATTCCTTAGTAATTAATAATTGTAATTGCCAATATTGTCACTATCCAACTCTTGGATGGTTCATCTAGGAATTCACTTAGCGTATTGTGGGGCAAAATTTTAAGTAATATTTAATGAAAAATTATCTTAATTTTTTTTTTTAATAAGCTATGTATGGCTTCTATTGGGGGTCACTCCCATTATAAAAACAAAATAAGACATTGCTCTCATTACATTTTTAACAATTTAATTAAACCATATCCAACTTGACTTTCTATTAAATATAATCTCCATCCGACTACAAGTTGGAAGTGAGTTGGAGGAAGTGTGAGCAAGAAGCAGGAAGTAGAAAGCAAAGTGCAATAAAGGAAAAAGTGCCCCTTATTATTCTAGATATTAAGAGGAACTTTAAAGGATTCATGTGAATAAAATCTACGTTACATGGCAAGAAAGTCATTTTTGAAAGTTCTTACTTAAAGGATGGCCTAGTTGGAAGTAAGGATGAATTAATTGAAAGTATGAATGCCATAGTTAGTAGTAAGAGGAAGATTGAATCTATGGTAAACCCTATCTACGTAGCATATACTACACCAAAAGTTATTATCAAGTATGAGATGATTGAGCATGATATGATGGTTCTTAAAACCAGAGGGTTAATATGTAAGTTCCATAGGTACTAGCCAGGTTTTTATGAGATTCAAAATTGGATCAAGTGGAAGTGGGGATTGAATTCAAATTACTCCATGAATTTCCTTCCAAAAGGATTTTGCCTCATTATTTTCTCCCGTTAAAAAATAAGGGATAAAATAAAGGATGGAGGCCCTTGGTTTAGGGGCAAAAAATATTTATATTTAAGACCTTGGAGAGAGATTTTTTTGTAGAGACAAAGACTATGAAAAGGATTTTGGTATAGATTAAGCTTTGTAGAATTCCTTATCAATTAATCAGTAAGAAGGTTTTGAAGAATATTGGTTATACTCTAGGTGAATTCATCTAGGAGGGACCAACTACTAAGGATATAAGGCATGTTGTATACACTTGAATATTAATTACCATAGATATTTCAAAACCTTTACTTTAGTCATTAGGATTAAATTTGAATCAAGAGAATGAGATCAACAAGTGGATAATGAAAATATTGCATTTTGATGTTTCAAATGTCATGAAATCAGGCACATGGCAAGAGACTACAAAGTGAAAATGATGGATAAAGAGATGGAAAGTTTTGGTCATGATAATAGCTTCAATATGAAATAAGGAGATCATATCATAGGATAGTCTAGGTCAAATCAATGATTTTCCACTTCTAAGAAAGTAGCAAGAAAAACCCCTCTATATCATCAGATGACAAAGTCCATTACAGTTCACTCAAATCAACCATTAGAAGAAAAAATCATATGAAGGATGAGGAAGTACAATGTGTATATTGAAATATAGATGAAGCTAAAGATGTGAAGGGAGAAGGAAATAAGGGGAGGTGAATTTTAAAGCAAACAAGATGAAGGAGTTCAAGCTTAATCTAAGTAAATCATCTTTATTTTTCTTAATTAGCATAAGATCTTATCCTTATAATAAAAAAAATGAAAGTAGTGCAAAATGTATTTGTTGCACTTTAGGTTTTGAAGAGCAGTATAACAAAGAAAATCATATGGAGGATATCCACATAATTTTAGGGTTTCTAGGCAAACATATGGAAGTAATGACAACTGATAATCATATGCGCACTTTAGGGTTTTTAGGGAAACATAAAGAAAAAAATCTAATGAGGCTATTCCTTGCACTTTATATTATTGAAGACAACATAAATCTTTAGAAGATAAGTCTCATTATGAACAATAAAAAAAATAGAAGAGATTGATGAATATGAGAGTGTTGGTGGGAATGAAAAAAGGAGAGGAAGGCCATGAAAGTAGGAACAAAGAGAAAAAGAAACTCAAAAGGATATTGATCTAGGAAGCCAAGTAAAAATATCATAGGTGTTAACAAGAAGTGGGTAAGCCCGCCCAATAAAAATAGAAAGTGTTGATGATGAAAATGATATCGTGGAATATTAGGGGTATGAATAAGACCCTTAAAAAAATAGTTATTAAGAAATTAATAGGTTGTTATAGTCCTAAGATTATTCTAGTACAATAAATAAAATTAAGTAGTTAGGAATGTAAGGATGCTTTTAAGAAGATTTGGAAGATGGGTGATTGTCCAACAATTTCTTCTACAATAGCTTCAAGTGGTAATGCAATAATATGGGATAAATACAAATGGTATGGGCGATTATTAGAAGCCAAAAGTAACTGGGTTGTTGGATTATTTTACAGGAAAGAGGAAAACATCAAATTTGGGGTTATAAATGTATATGCTCCAACTATATTTACTTTTCATGAAATATTTTGGAAGGACCTTAGCAATTTTTTGTCAAATAAAATGATGATTCATTGTGATCTATCAATTCTTGGGGATGATTTTAATATTATTTTATCTCCTTTGGAAAAGAATGGTGGTATTCCAAGATGGTCTAAATCAATGAAATATTTGGCTTCATTTGTCAATTCAAATGATCTTTAGGAGATCAGTCCTTCAAGTTTTCAATATACATGTGATAATAGACGTATTGGACAAACTTATATAGCAAAAATATTGGATATATTCTTGTTATCCAATAAATGGTTACAAACAAACTATATAATCTTCTCAAATATTTTATTACGATCAAGATCCGATCACAAACCCATTATTTTGACTTGTGATTTAACTAATAATGGTCATTCAAAGCCATTTTTCTTCCCGTGTATGTGGCTCCAAGACCCTATTTTTTTCCAAATGGTTATATTATGGTAGGATGAATAAAAACAGGAAGGATCATGTATGTATAGGTTTATTCAAAAGATGAAATATTTAAAGGAGAAAATAAAAATTTGGAATGCCAAATCTTTTGGTAATATTTTTAAAGAAAAGAAATAAATTGAATCCAAGATCAAAAATTTACAAGAGATAGTAGAAATTAATGGAACGGATCAGGATTCTTATGTAAAAGAAAAACAATTACTTTCTGATTATAAAAATGCATTGAAAAATGAATTATATTGGTTCCAAAAATCTAGAGAGAAATGACTCAAGGAAAGAGATAGAAATACAAAAAGAAATATAAGTACAACAAAAAAAAAAATTTCACATCAAAAATTATTTTAACTCCAAATGGAAGAAATATTGAGGATGAAGAAGATATAAGGAAGCAATTAATTATTTCAAAAGTATTTTATTAGATACTAGGCAAGATAAGGAGGCACAAGATAAGATTTTATAAAGCATTCCATCAATTATCACACAGGGACAAAATGAAAGCTTGATGAAGAAGATATCTGTATCGCTCCAAATTTTTCACATCCCTACCTTCATGCTATAGGATCCGTGCCCGGAAGGAGGATGGGAAAAGGATGGCGCGGTACCTCGGACTGAGAGGCCTTGTGAAGGTCCCGCCTCTCAAGGGAGGTGTATTATGGTGATTTTTCGATGGATGGTGGGTTCACCAGGAAACATTTAATGGCAGTTTCCACGCCTAGGTTGGGAATGTGTTTTATGTGTTCATTTTTATTCTTAAACATCCATGTCCTAGGTTTGGCCAAAATGCGTCTAAGTTATTCTATATGAATATGCAGATTAAATGAATACAAAAAAGCAGATTAGGACAGAAAATAGAGAAATTAAGCAAGATTAAAAATCATACCTAATCCGGATGTCTGATGAAGATTCTGATTCTTGAAGCAGTCAGAATCGCATCTGATTTGACAAGATCGTCTGAGATTTGACAAAATTGTTTGAGATCTGACGAATTTGTCAGACGAATTCGTCAGAGACCTACAAACAGAGAAATAGGTGCAAAACATAGAAAATACAGCAATGCTAACAGAGGGAAATAATGTAAAATGACAATAAGAACATCAAACTAAAAACTATAAATAGAAACATGAATGCATCATACTGATTAAATAATAATTATGACTTAATTATGCATTTGATCTAGATGGGTGAACTCCAAGATGCAAGATAACATAAAATAACAAATAAACTAGCTAATTGCAGAACAAAACAACAAATTGAAGAGAGGAAAATGCAAACTTTGGGCACTGATTGCCTCAATGTTGACTGCAGTCGAAATCATCTCGCATTGGTACGAAATCATCTCTGATTCGACTGGATCGCATTCGATCTGAATAGGATTGTCTGCGATGATGTAAGCTTGCTTCGGCTGAAAAACACTAAGGTACCTGCAACAAAATTTGAATAGAACTAATGCAAACAATAATTTGAGATATCTTAATTCGTGTGAAGTTAGTTTATAGAGGATTTCAGCCAGGGGGGTGCTAAGGGGAGGGCTTAGGATTAAATAAGCTTAGAAGGGAGGTTAGGAGGTTGGAGATCATCCCTATTTGGGAGATCTCCAACGGGGAAGGGTCTCTAACGACACATACACGCTTCTGCCCGGATTAGAGACGTCGTTGGAATAGAAGCTAATTATGCAAAATCAATTTTGGGACAAGATCATCTGGACATCCTAGTCCAGATGAAATCGTCAGATTTGAGGCGATATCGTCTAATCGGCGATGATATCGTCAAACGATCAAAACAACCTCTAAAAATGGTGTGGGAAAGGAGGAAACAGATTACACGGCGGTTAACGGGCGATTTGGGAGGTTAAAATTTGAATTTGAATATTTACTAGAGTAAATGTAATTACTAAGGTTTTACTGCACCAATTTTAGGGTGCTACATTTTGCCCTCTCTTTAGCGAATTTTTCGAAGAAAATGCGTTAAAGATGAGTTCTTCTCGATTTACAAGAAAGCAAAAATTATTCTCATTTTTAGGCGACGATTTTTGGTCGAATCGTACGACAGCTTACTATGGTGCCCCCTCCGTGTTTTTACCCAAATCGAACGTTTGAGGTAAAAACGCGAAATTATTATTTTTTAATTGTTTTTAATTATGGTTTGAATAAAATTAAGAAAAAAAGGGTAAAACCTTAATTCATTTTTACTGTTCATTTTTTTGGTTTTTAGAGCTCTGCAAGCAAAAATGGTGGAGACAACGCACAGATCGACAGAGGTCCGGCACGGGCTACGGGTAAGATTCTAAACTTAGTTTAGAATTGTTTAATTTGAATTTACATGCTTGTTAGGTGAATTTTGATAAATTTTTGAGCATCCTGGCCGTTTTTGGGCTGTCGACATTGTCGAGATGAAATTGTCTCAAGTTTTCCGCTTTTGTCTAAGGGCGAAATCGACGAAAGGGGGACGATTTCATCAAATTAGGGACGATTTCGGCTCGCGAAATCGGAGACAATTATGCTCAAATGTGGGACGATATCGTCCAATAGTGGACGATATCATCATTTGTAAAATTGAACTTATTTTAACTTGCATTTTTAATTAATGATTTTTTATTAATGATTTGTTTTTTATTGTTGTTTATGTTGCAGAGAGGTTTGCTAAAGAGCAGAGAATGGAAGTACGGGGGGTTGAGAGACGACTTGGCCACTCTAACACAGGCAGAGCGGGATCAGCTGGCACAAGCCAACTTACAGCATGTGGCAGAAATGCCACAAGTGTCTACAGACATGGGGCTACTAACAGCCCTAGCAGAGAGGTGGTATTCGGGTTCTTCTTGTTTCTAGCTACCAACAGGGGAGATGACTCCCACATTGGAGGATGTATGGAGGATTCTTAGAATCCCCATACAAGGATGATTGATCACTCCTACGGCCAATTAGGGCCATGCTATGATGCGGTTGTGTGGTGACCCGAGCTTCGCCCTGGAGAAGGGTGGAGTTAACATCGAGGTGCTACGTCAGATGCCTGGGGCATCTAGACTCACACAAGTTTTGGTCGGAGTAGTTGGTGGACTTCTGGTGTGCCACCAGAGTGGGTGCAGAGTACCATGGGTGCTAGCAGATGTGATCTACGACATGCGAGACCATGGCTACAGATTCTCTTGGGGCAGTTTTGTTCTATGTCGACTGTACAAGATCCTACATGGGGTTGTGTACAAGGGCGGTCGATGTCTAGTTATGACATTGCTTCTATAGGTTTGGTGCTGGGAGCACATTGCAGTGCGAAGGCCGATAGGGTTTCCTTTAATAGGGATTGATGGGGAGAGGCCCCGAGTTTTCTACTGATGGCTTCGGAGAGGGTCATAGTGGCGGATTGACCTATCGATGTCCCAAAGACTGCTGGATGACCTTGTCCTGGACCAAATCACCTGGAGGCCATGGTGAGAGCACCCAGGGTGGGCCAAGGATGGACAAGAGTTGGCTCACATTAGGCAAGTTTGCTGGTTGTGGATGGAGAGGGGAGAGGTGGAGCTCCATCGCTACGACCAAGTTTTGCAATAGTTCGGTCTACAGCAGGGGATCCCATCTCTCAGGGATTACGAGTTTTCTTGGACTGTTCGAGATAGCACCATAGTGAGCGGTGCTCAAAATATGCAGCGCTTCTAGATTCAAGACTCGGATGATGCCCCCATTCAGCCAATGGATGGGGACGATGCAGGGGTAGCTGATGGCTATGATGCCTGGTATGCAGACATCCGCCCTCCTCGGATGACGAGGGCTTAGGGTCCGATTCATGCAGTTGTGCATCGGATAGGGAGGCAGTGCCAGGAAGCTATTGAGGCAGCCCAGGGTCACAGATAGAGAGGGTAGAGGAGACCACAGGCATAGGAGAGGCCGCAACAACGAGAGAGGAGGGCGGAGAGACCCCCTTCTCCATAGAGAGAGAGGCCACCATCGCCCGATAAGGGCAAGGGTGTCGACACTGGGGAGAGTAGCGAGACAATGACTCTCTGAGCGAAGACAATCTATCTCCAAGCATAGGTGCAGACCCTACAGGAGGAGGCTGCACGACATCGAGCTAAGGTGACACAGTTTAGAGACAAGATTGCACGCCTCAGGGTACGGGGAAGAGGGGCGAGCACTAGGGAGCTAACATGGGCTATTGCCCAAATCACTTTCTACCAGACATTATACTATCAGATGGTGCCAGAGGAGGATAGACTACCACTGCCAGCTAACATCGCAGATCCGATCCAGATTGGGTCGTCGAGGACTTCATCCCGATCGACAATGAGGACTCGCAGTACCACACATACTGCGATGGGGCCACCTCATCCACCTCAGGGCAGGGGAGGAGATGAGGATGAGAGCTCGAGGGGTTCTCAAGGCTAGACTACTGCACGAAATTGCACAAATTGATATGATAGCATTTATTATTTTTTGATATAGAGGATTGAGTATGCCGAGGTACATATTGTGGCATACCAATCCAATTTTGATATGATGTATATATACTATTGATATATATATATATATATATGAGATGAGATATGTTTTTGATCATATGACTTGTGTCTTATGTACTTTTATGATGCTTTTAATGTTTTAATTGATTAATGTGATGATTCATGTAATTATGTCATTGGAAATATTATGGTTTGAATGTCATGCTTGTAAAATTTAAATGAAATAATCTGATGTAACAAATTGGTTGTTTGTGATGTAATGTGATAAAAGATAAAAAGAGACTTCTAACAATAATTTCAAAGGACATTGTTGCTATTATAGACCATTTCATGGAGTCGCCGCTCACTCGGTCGTCAAGCTAATCCCAGTATATAAATATTGTTAAAAAGTAAAAGAGTGCTTAAGAGACTATCTTAAGACTTTGGTGCAATGGTGCAAATGATGATGATGATGATTTGTTTTCAGAGTTTCATAAAAATAGTATGCATGAAATAATTTTAAAATGATTTTTGCTAGGCATAAATTCCTAAGTGTGATAAATTTTTTGGATAATTCCCTAGGAATTATACCATCATTACAAAATTGAAGGTTGACATAATGACATGAAATAGTGATAATGTGCATTCTTTTGAAAAGCATAATTGTGTAACATAATGATTTAAGTCATATGTTTTCCATGATTTTTAAATGAATGGGGAATAAAAATTGTTACAATGGTTTGCACTAGGCATAGAATATGTAGGTATAGACTTATACCATCATCGCGAAATCCAAAAAGAGATAGCTTTATTGCATGGTTGATTTTTGATAAATAGAAAATATGAAGAGGAAGACTTGCACTAGGCATAAAATTCCAATTTTGGTTTTAGAACTATACCATCGTCGTGAAAGTCAACAATATGTGTTTTTATTGTATGGTTTGGAAAATGATTTTGATTTTTCTATTATGAATGCAGTTGTCTTTATACTAAACAACTATACTTTAAAGAAGAAAATGGATTATTCCAAACAATTTGCAAAAAATATTTCCAAGTATCTTAAAGACAAAAGTTAGATTTATAAGGAATCCCATGTGCATATGTAAATTCATTTCCAATCTTGATTTATCATAATGATACACAAAATCTCTCAAATACAAATGTGTGTGCAATTGCATTGTTCATTTACCAGTTTGAGCAAGGTACTATGATACAAGTGATTTGAATGAACCAAAGAAGTGTTCATTAACCATGATGTAGATGCATATAACCATACTAGACTACTATGTAAGTCGGATTATCAAGAGCTAGCTAATCCATAAGGAGACATAGGTCTATACAAAAGAAGGTCGCTAATGTGACAGACATATCGCCACGCTAGGAGTTACCCAAGGCCAAGCAGGTTGGGCACAAACCACCTGTTATGGGGCTTACCTCACAGTTTTTGAATAATTGAGAATTCCAAGGATTCAAGCTCATCAACCCTTCTTTTCTTTTCAAAGGGTAGGGAAAGGGATTTTATTGCTTTCTTTTTGCTTTTTTTTTTCTTTCTTTTGTATTTTTGCTTGATTTTTGAGATAATGCTTGAAATATTGCTGTATTGATTTTTGTATTTTCTTGAACTTTGCTTTTCTTCCTATGCTAGGGATACTTGCTCGGATTAGCTATAGAGCAAGGGATTTTTATTCTGGGTAGGGGTGAGCTTGTCCTTTTGCCAATTCTCAAAGATTCTAGACCATGTGCATGATAGGATAGCAGGGGAAACTTTTCGCTCAAGAAACCACTTCTACTATGTAGCAAAGCATAGAAATTACAAATATAATCATTTTATTGTGAAAGAATGTGCTTGGTTTAAGTAAATAACAAGATCAATTCTCTGTGCTCAAACGTTATTTAACTAAATTTTGTGGACTTTGATATAAGAGAGATTAGTAATCATGCCAGATAAAATCAAGATATTTATTTTTGTGTTTGTGAAAGTGAGAGATTCCAAATAAATGCTAATTTATCCAAAATAATTTGAAACATATAATTGCAACATTTGTAAGCAGATATATATAAATAAATACTATTTTTGAGAAGCTTTGAGAATGTTGACTCTCTCTTTCTTCTTTATATTATTTTGGTTTCGAAAGAGTCAAGAATATTGCTATTTTGATTTTTATTGATTATTTTTGAAAGAATTAACAAGTGCCATAAATAAATGCAACAAATAGTTTTGAGGATTTTGAATGTTTTTGGTGTTTTTGAATTTATAAATTGAAAGAAATACAAGATAGTGATTGTGAAATATTTTAAACAAATATATACAAGGAAGAAATGACCAAATTTATACATAGTAACGTTTAAGATGCAAAATATTCATGGGTTATTTAAGTTCTTTACCATCTAAGGTAGATAATTTGTATGCTCTCGATTCAAATTTAGCAGTGATAATGTATGGTCCAAGCCAGTTGGGCTCAAATTTACCTTTAAGGTCCTTAGTTGCATTAGTATTTTTTTGATTTTCTTTTAAAACAAGGTCGTCGATCTCAAAGGATCGATGACAAACTTTTTTAGCATATGATCTTTTAAGCTTGTTTTGGTAGGCACGGAGATGCTCCAAAGCATTGATGTGTTTTTCATCTAGGAGTTCCAACTGACTGAGTCTACCAGCTCGATATTCATCTCCTACTTCGGTATCTTGAAGTAGTAGAGCCAAAGAAGGAACTTCTAATTCAAAGGGAAAAACGGCTTCAACACCATAAACCAAAACAAATGGTGAAGTTCCCGTGGGGGTTCGAACACTAGTTCGATAGGCCCATAAGGCCGGATATAACTCGAATGTGCCGACCACGGCCGTTTTATTGACCAATATTTTAAGGATTTTGATTAAGGTTTTGTTAGATGCTTCTGCTTGACCATTACCTTGAGGATAATAGGGAGTGGACCAGCGATGTTGAATATTATATTTTTGGCATAATTTTTTAACATCTTTATTTTTGAAACAAGTTCCATTGTCAGAGATGAGATTTGCAAGAATTTCAAACCTATAAATTATTTTATTAAAGATAAATTTAGAGACTTGTGTGCCAGTGCAGGAAGCTAAAGGCATAGCTTCAACCCACTTCATGAAATATTCGGTGGTGGTTATGATGAATTTGTGTCCATCAGATGACATAGGATTAATTTTGCCAATAATATCTAAACCCCATTTTGAAAAGGGCCAAGGAGATGAAATAGCCTGTAGCTCTTGTGCAGGCGCATGGACAAGGTCAGCATGTTTCTGGAACTTGTCACAATGGCGCACATAGTCATGTGCATCCTTTTCCATGGTAGGCCAAAAATATCCTATCCGAAGGAGCTTTTTAGTAATGACACTACCATTGAAGTGTCCTCCATAAGATCCATCGTGGGCTTCACTCAAGGCTGATTTGGATTCTTCTAAATTCAAACATCTTAATAGGATACCTTCAAAAGATCTCCTATATAAAGTACTACCAATTATTACAAATCGACTTGCTTGTCTACGTAATAACCGACGCTGGTTTATATTAGAATTGGCAGGGAAAGTCCCATTTTGGAGAAAATCAAATATATCCGTATACCAAGGTTTCAAAGTAGTTTCGTTGATTAGAAACACATCCAAAGGTTCTAAGCATGATTTTTTTGAAGCGGGTTCCTGGAGTCGACGAATAATGATAGTAGCATATTCGTCATGTAACTCCAAGGGGAGGAGAGATGCAGCTATGGCCATAGCATCAGCTGCACGGTTGCAAGTTCGAGGAATAGCTTCCAAGGTAACTTGATCAAATAGAGACATTAATTGTAAGACATAGGACTTATATGGGCACAGTTTATCATCTCTGGTCTGATAAACTTTATTAATTTGGTTTATAACCAGTTGAGAATCACCAAAAACTAACAGATGTTTAATATTTAGTGCCAAGGTAGCTCGTAATCCAAGGATTAGAGCTTCATATTCAGCAATATTATTGGTGCAAGCAAATGTTAATTTGAAGGACAGAGGAATAAGATGTTTTTGCGGGGATATTAAAATAATACCCACACCGGCTCCACTCATGCATCGGGCTCCATCAAAGTATAAGGACCATTGTTCAATATGGTCTGCATCTAATTGAAGGCATTCATCAGGAAACTCAATGATGAGGGGATGGGTAGACTCTAAGGGTGTAGCGGCTAATTGATCTGCTATGATTTGACCCTTAACAAACTTCTGTCCTATGAATGTGAGATCAAACTCACTTAGAGCAAGAACCCACTTGGCTATGTGACCCGATAAATAAGGTCGACTCATGAGATACCTTAAGGGATCGTATTTAGCAATGACATAAGTTTTTTGACTAAGCATATAATGGCGTAATTTTTGCATAGCAAAAACGACTGCTAGACATAGTTTTTCTAATGTTGTATAGCAGGTTTCATAACTGATGAAGGTTTGGCTAATGTAATAATTAGCACGTTCTCTCTTTTCATCATCAAGCTGAGCTAACATAGCTCCTAAAGCAGAATCTAAAGCTGAAATATACAAGAGAAATGGGCAATCAGGTTTATGCGGTGAAAGCACAGGTGGATTAAGGAGGTATTGCTTGAGAAGTTCAAAATCTTCTCTACATTCGTCGTCCCAATTAAAAGGGACATCCTTCTTAAGAAGTTTAAGAAAGGGACCGATTTTGTCCACCAGCTTATCGATGAAGCAACAGATGGCTTGAAGCTTACCTTGTAAACTTCGTAACTCAGATATATTAGTAGGTGCGGGCATATCAATGATAGCCGCAATCTTGAGAGGGTCAATTTTGATACCACGTAAAGAAACTAAAACCCCTAATAGTTTACCGAACTTAACTTTGAATATGCATTTGGTTGGATTTAATTGAATAAGATATTCTCGTAATCGATTAAAAACTTTTCTCAAATCATCTAAATGATTATCTTCATTAATAGAACGAGCTATAATATCATCTACATAATCATGTAGGATATCATGCATCATATCATGAAAAATATAAGTCATATCTCGTTGATATGTTGCACCTGCGTTCTTTAAGCCAAATGGCATCACTTTCCAACAAAAGTTACCCCAGGGGTAATGAAGGTCGTTTTAGCCTGATCCTCGGAGCTATCCCGATCTGATTATAACCAGAGAATCCATACATTAAGGACATCATCCCACTCCTGACAGTAAAGTCAATGATTTGATCCATGTTTGGAAGAGGAAAATCATCTTTAGGGCATGCAACGTTAATATCTCTAAAATCTGTGCAAATCCTAACTTTGGTGGCTTCTTTCTTGGTGATTGGAACTACATTTGAGATCCATTCAACATAATCAATAGCTTGTATAAAAACAACATTTAGGAGTTTTTCTAACTCCCCTTTGACCAGCAGAGCCACTTTGGGATGCATTTTTCTAAGTTTTTGTTTAACAGGTTTAGCATCCGGATGGACCACTAGGTGATGCATGACTACAGAAGGGTCTAGACCTGGCATATCTTCGTATGTCCAAGCGAAGACGTCTTCATACTCTTTAAGGAATGCAATGTATTGTTCTTGTTTTTCTTGACTTAATTCTGATCCAATATTGATTATGTGAGGACTATCCTCAGTTCCAATATTAATTTTAATGACGTTTTCTACCTCCATGTGTAAATCTCTTTCAAAATTAGGTGGGGTAGGTGAAACACCCAATTCTTGTAATTCTTGTAAGGTTAATTTGGATAATTCATCTTGAGGATTAGTGGCCTCAAGTTGGGCTATAGTTGGTATAGAACCATCAAAATAAAATTCATTGTGTAACATCTCTTCAACAGAGATGTCGTGGAAGATATCTCCTTCCAACTCCTCATCAGAGTCAGCAATAATTTCAGGGTAAGCTAGGGATAGCATGTTACATGTAAATGGCTGATTTTTTAGAGGCAAATCATCACACCTATCCAAATAATCTTGATAACATATGAGTTGATCATCATCTTCAAAAGGAAAGGGTTGACCCTTACTAGGAAATAGGCCCACACCACAAAGAGCGAGCCACGGTTCTACCTCGAAAGGTTATTTCATGCCATTTTGGAAAGGTCCCAAGCCTTTCCATTTATATCCCATTTTAATCATTATGGGTTTAGCTTTAATATATTCATTGGTAAAATAACATCGAGCATATCCCTCATGATGAGTTTTAATATTTCGAGGGATTCTTCCCCAGTCATATCCTTTATAAATGAAGGCACAACTCCCAACTTGGTAAGTACTTCCCATAGGTTGTAGGAGGCCCAAAGTATGAGGAGATGGCGGTAAGTTATTTAAAAGAATTGAATCTTGCATGAAAGCATTTGTTTTTTCTGATATTAAAATTGTGGATAAATCTGGTAAAAGTTCATCAGAAAGAGCATAAAATGTAGAAGGATCATTCCCTATATATTTAGATGTGGAAGGTATGATAGATGTTGATAATGTGAAAGTGTTAATAGATGGGTCTATAGGTTTTGAAATTATAGGGATAGAACATGAAGGATTGGTTGTAGATTGAAGATATTTTTGAGGTTCTAGAGTGGCTTGTTTAGAAGATTGTTGATCTATATAGGAGGATGAAATTAATGGAGGGGAATAGGTGAAGCTATGGGTGTGTGTTTCATAGTTTTAGATGAAAAATAAGAATTAGGATGTGTGGATGACAGAGCAGGGCAAAATTGCACTCCAACCGGTTCTGCCGAAGCACACATATCAAAAGGTCTAGGGTCACCATGGATAGTGACCAACTGATTTTTAAATTTGAATTTAACACATTGGTGTAAAGTTGATGGGACAGCCCGCATTGCATTGATCCAAGGACGACCCAAGAGTATATTGTACAATGCAGGGCAATGTACAATAAACATAGTGGTATCTAGAGGTCGAGGACCAACTTGCAATTGGATGGTAATAACTCCACATGTTTCTTGTGTTTCGTCATTAAAAGCTTTGATAATCATGTCAGTTTTTTTCATTTCATCACTTCTAAAGCCAAATCGTTGGTAGAAGTCAAGAGTGCAAATGTTTAGAGATGAACCATTATCAATCAGGACCCGTTTAACAACTACATCTCCAATTAGAGCAGTAATATATAAGGGATTATCCTTATGTAAACTGTGTTGTGGGATATCTTTATCCTGAAAGTCAATACAATAAACTTCTCGAGTGATGATAGTATTGGCCATGGCTTCAGGTTGAATGTTTTGAGGTACCATCATTTGGATTAATGTAAGCATCATCTCATACCTATGGGTGGGAGAAGATCTTAATAAATCCAAGAGGGAAATTCTGGCTGTAGTATTGGATAATTGCTCATTAATATTGTAAGGGGGTTTAGGTTGAACATTGGAAGCATGATTCTCTTTATTGGGATTTTTCAAAACAAATGGAACTGATCCATCATTCTGGTTTGGTTCCTGTTGAGAATTTTGAGCCTATTGTCGAGTAACAACTCCAATGGTACCTATAATGTATATCGAGGACGTTGAACTGGCATCGATCGAGCGTTTATGGCTTGTTCATCAGGGAGGAATTGATTAGAAGAAGGTCGAGTAGTAACTCTTCTAGGAAATGGTTCTTCTAGAACCATAGCATATGTGATGGGTTGAATAGGATCTGATTCATTTTCAGAACTATTCGATTGGTTTGAAGTGATGTCTACCTCACTTTTAGTATCTGATTCTATATCACTAGAATTTGGAGTTGGAATATTATGTAGGGGCCTGGTCATAACCAGGGATAAGGTTGTGTCAAATATTTGAGGATCCTGAATAGGTAATTGTTCACTAATGGTTCCTACATATCGGGTAGGGGGAGGAACATTATGATGTTCGATTTGATTGGCCACCTCTTTACCATGTCTTGGTAAAGGGTGTTGAAATATTTCTAATGTTTGATTAGCATTTTGATTTTGATTTTGGGGAATGTTATTTTGAGGATTATTAGGAGCATTTTTTTTAGGTTGGAAGGCTTGCACCTCCATTTCATTATTATCAATTAGATCCTGTATTTTATGTTTCAACCTTTTACAAGCATTGGTAGAGTGTCCAGGTCCTCTATGAAAATCACAGTGTAAGTTAGCTCTGTATCTGGGTATAGTTGGATCAGGTTCTCGGATAGCTGGTAATTGGATCAAACCTCTTTCAAGTAATTGAGGTAAAATAGTTGATAACGGTTGATTCAATCTAGTAAATTCTCGAGGAGGTTTATCAGGTGGTTTTAATATAAATTTTTTTGTTGTCTTTGTTGCATTGATATTAGCAACATTTCTGCTGTCAGTGAGTATGTCACCAACAACTTGCTTGTTTTTATATTGATTTCTGGATGTTTTCTCATCATACTTCTTCCTAAGTTGGCCTCTCCTAATGAGGGCATCTTCTACTCTTTGAGCTAAATCTATAGCCTGATCGAAGGTAGTTAAAGTAGCTGTTGATAGCTCATAAGATATTTGTTCTTGTAAATTATTGATAAAAATGTCCAACATTTCCCTATAAGGTAGCACAAAGTGTAGTTTTCCTGTCAACTGCCTCCATATAGCTAAGAAATCTGCAAAACATTCATCCTTATCTTGTTTTAAGTTGTATAAATATTTAATGGTTACATGCCTCTCGATGTAGGCACTAAATTGATGGACAAAAGATTCAGCTATTTCTTCAAAGTTTCTCAAGGAATGAGTGGGAAATTGATAGTACCACTCTAATGCCATTCCACCTAAACTTTTTGGGAACATTTTTAGTAATAGCAAGTCATCATGTGATATATCATGACATGCTATCCTAAACATGCGAAGATGCTCTATGGGATCTTCGGTTCCTTTATATATAGGCAAGATAGGCATGGGAAAATGCTTAGGGTATGGTTGTGCTACAACTATGGGATCCAAAGGTTGACTACATATCTCTCGATAATTATACGAGGGACGGTAAGGATCTATCTGGTCCATACATGAAGCTAACTTTTTCACCATGTCTTCCAGATTACTAGTTTGCCCACCTGTAGCACCCTAAAATTGGTGCAGTAAAATTGTCATAATTACATTCACCTTAGTAAATAATTTAAAATTCAAATTTAACCTCCAAAATCGCCCGTTAACCACCGGGTAATCCGTTTCCCCCTTTTTCGTGCCATTTTTAGAGGTTGTTTTGACCGTTTGATGATATCATCACCGATCAGACGATATCGCCCCAGATCTGATGATTTCATCTGGGCTAGGATGTCCAGACGATCTTGTCACAAAACTGATTTTGCACAATTAGCTTCTATTCCAACAGGCCTCTAATCCAGGAAAAAGCGTGTCTGCGCCATTAGAGACCCTCCCCCATTGGAGATCTCCCAAATAGGGATGATCTCCAACCTCCTAACTACTCCCCTAAGCCTATTTAGTCCCTAGGACCTTCCCTTCCCAACCCCTGGCTGAAATTCTCTGTAACTTAGCTTCATGCACGTTAAATCATCCTAAGTTTTCATTTGCAGTAGTCCTATATCAATTTTGTTGTAGGTATCATCTTGTTTTTCAGTCGGAGCAAGCATACATTGTCATCGACGAACCTGTTTAGGTCAGAGGCGATCCTATCGAATCAGAGATGATTTTGTACTGATGCGAGATGATCTCGACTACAGTCCACATTGAGGAAATCAGTGCCATAAGTTTGCATTTCTTCACCTTTTCTCTATTGTTTTATTCTACAAATTAGCTAGTTTATTTGATATTTTATGTTATATTGCATCTTGGTGTTCACCCATCTAGATCAAAGGCATAATTAATCCATAATTGTGATTTAATTAGCATCATTCATACATGTTTCGTTCTTTAAGTTTCAGTTTAGTATTGTCATTGTTATTTTGCATAGTTTCCCTCAACTAGAATAGTAGTATTCTCTGTATTTTGCATCTGTTCTTCTGTTTGCAGGTCTCTGACGAATTTGTCTGACGAATTCATCAGATCTCAGACGATCGTGTTTGATTTCAGATGATTCTATCGAATTCCAGACGATCCTGACTGCTTCAAACATAAGAATCTTCATCAGACATCCGGATCAGGTATTCTTCTTATTCTTCCTTAATTAATTTTTTTTTTTGTCTTAAATTTGTTCTCTGTATTCATTAAATCTACATTTTCATATAGATTAATTTAGACTCATTTGGCCAAACCTAGGATATGAATGCTTAAGGTTAAAAATGAACACATAAAAACACATTCCAAACCTAGGTGTGGAAACTACCATTAAATGTTTCCTGGTGAACCCACCATCCATCAAAAAATCATCAAAATACACCTCCCTTGAGATGCGGGACCTTTGCAAAGTCCTCTCAGTCCGAGGTACAGCGACATCCTTTTCCCATCCCCCTTTCGGGCACGGATCCTATAGCCTGAAGGTAAGGATGCGAAAAATTTGGAGCGATACATTTTGGTGAACCCGACGTGAATGCATCATAACCTTTTGAAAACAAAAACAAAGAAAAAAAAAAAATAGAACAACTAAAACTTAGATGCATTTTTAAACTTTTAAATTTTAAAATCATGTTTAGATGGTAGCTCCTAAGAAAATATTAGCAGTTACTATAAATGTAGAAAACCAATTAGCAGCCATAGAAATCAACTCTATGCTTAATGTGCCTAAAACAAGTAGAAATCAATTCTTGTGGAACGAACTTGATAGAAGACTTAGTGTCATATCATCTAGGTCCACAAAACTTAAGCAAATCAAGAGGCTAGTCCTAGATAGAATCCTGGATCCTCATCAACTAGTTTTTTATCATGAACTTCAGAGAGCCTGCCATAGATGGTTAGCTTATAGGAGAGCTCTAGTATCTTCCGAATTGTTCACCTTCGAGGAATACCTCAAGAACGTAGCCATTGTGCACCAGTTCCTAGGTTGTGTAGAAGACCAAGAGGTTGTTCTTGAAGATAGGGAAATATGGAATAGAGTTCCGTGAGCTGTGCTATATCGAGAGTATTGCCATGAGCTTTAATTTTATCAACCAGCATCTGAGACAGATAATATCACTATAGCTCTTTTCATCAAATTTTTAAAAGAAAACTTTCAATTTGAAGAAGAACACTTCATGACTCTTGAACAACTCGAGCCTATTAATGATATTTATAAATTATTTATAGAAAACTAGATTATTACTTTCAGTCTTATTTCTTGCATTTATTGTGTTGATTGTCTTTACAATATTATTTCAAAAACTAAAAAACTAAAAAACATAGCAAAAACTTAAACATTTCATTTCAAATATTGTAGTAGGTATATAGTAAATATATACCTCTTAATTTGTTGCATATATATATAAATATAAATATAAATATATATATATATATATATATATATATATATATATATATATATTTGTTGAAATCAAAATTTAGCACCATGCCTAAACTTAGGAATGGTAAAGAAACTTTAGGAGAAGAAGAAGATTGGTTACAAGATACAACTGGAAATCCAAATGTCCTTCCTGAAGATCCAACTTTGGAAGGAAAAAATCTAGTTCAACCAGAAGATGACCTAGGTGAAGATAAGGAACAAGAAGGAATTGTTAAAGAGGATGGATCCTCATCCCCTAGAGTAGCTCCAAATGGAACTATTGCTTTTGACAACATAGATCATTTCAAGAAATTTCTCAGTGATAACATTGATGACCTTAATGTGGAAATTCGTATTGATAAAGGGCAAATTAGTGACACTCAGGTAGCTTTGGAACATATGTATGATGTGCGCATTAATACCTTATCTTTCATTGATCAAGAAAGTGATAAGGCTGGACCATCCAATACGGATATGGTCTCTATGATTCAAAACATGTCAAAACAACAGGCTATCCAACCTCCTAAGGAACTCGTTATTCAACCTAAAATCATTCCCACACAAAAGAAACCTTCCTTCACTACTTTATTCTCGCCAAACTATTGAGCAATATGCTTCAAGTAAACAAAAACCTAAAACGAAGCCAAATACAAATTTTCAACAATCCGAAATACATCATAATACAACTTCAAAATTCCTTCATAATACTTTTCCTACCAATAATTTGCACAATAGTAACATGGCATCTAATCTTCATGTTCTGCCATCATATGCCCATAAAACCCATGTCAATGCCCTACCAAACCCATATGGGGGGCAAACTAGTAATCTGGAAGCCATGGTGAAACAGTTAGCTTCGCGTATGGACCAGATAGATCCCTACCATCCCTCGTATAATTATTGAGAGATATGTAGTCAACATTTGGATCCCATAGTTGTAGCTCAACCATACCCTAATCATTTTCCCATGCCCATCTTACCTATATTTAAAGGAACCGAAGATCCCATAAAGCATCTTCGCATGTTTAGGATAGCATGTCATGACATATCGCATGATGACTTGCTATTATTAAAAATGTTCTCAAAAAGTTTAGGTGGAATGGCATTAGAGTGGTACTATCAATTGCCCACTCATTCTTTGAGAAACTTCGAAGAAACAGTGGAATCATTTGTCCATCAATTTAGTGCCTACATCGAGAGGCATGTAACTATTAAATATTTATACAATTTAAAACAAGACAAAGATGAATGTTTTGCCGATTTCTTAGCTAGATGGAGGCAATTGACAGGAAAACTGCACTTTGTGCTACCTTATAGGGAAATGTTGGACATTTTCATCAACAATTTACAAGAACAAATATCTTATGAGCTATCGACTGCTACCTTAACTACCTTTGATCAAGCTATAGATTTAGCTCAAAGAGTAGAAGATGCTCTCATTAGGAGAGGCCAAATTAGGAAGAAGGATGATGAGAAAACATCCAGAAATCAATATAAAAACAAACAAGTCATCGGTGACGGAGTCACTTATAGCAGAAATGTTGCTAATATCAATGCAACAAAGACAACAGAAAAATTTATATTAAAACCTCCTGACAAGCCTCCTCAAGAATTTACTAGATTAAACCAACCCTTATCAACTATTTTACCTCAATTACTCAAAAGAGGTTTGATCCAATTACCAGCTATCCGGGAACCTGATCCAACTATACCCGGATACAGAGCTAACTTACACTGTGATTTCCATAGAGGACCTGGACATTCTACCAACGCTTGTAAAAGGTTGAAACATAAAATATAGGATTTGATTGACAATAATGAAATGGAAGTGCAAGCCTTCCAACCTAAACAAAACCCTCCTAATAATACTCAAAAGACCGTTCCCCAAAATCAAAATCAAAATGCCAATCAAACTCTAGACATATTTCAACACCCTTTACCATGACATGGTAAAGAGGTAGCCAATCAAATCGAACATCATAATGTTCCCCCTCCTACCCGATATGTAGGAACCATTAGCGGACAATTACCTGTTCAGGATCCTCAAATATTTGACACAACCTTATCCCTGGTTACGACCAGTGCCCTTACATAATTTTCAAACTTCTGATTCTAGTGATATAGAATCAGATAGTGAAAGTGAACTAGACATTACTTCAAACCAATCGAACAGTTCTGAAAACGAATTAGATCCTATTCAACCCATCACAGATGCTATGGTTCCAAAAGAACCATTTCTTAGACGAGTTACTACTCGACCTTCTTCTAATATATTCCTTTCTAATGAACAAGCCATCAATGCTCAAACGAGACCAGTTCAACGTCTTCATTATAACATTGTAGGTACCATTGGAGTCGTCACCCGACAACAAGCTCAAAATTCCCAACAAGAACCAAACCCGAACGATGGATCGGCTCCATTCATTTTGAAAAACCCCAATAAAGGGAATCATGCTCCTACTGTTCAACCTAAACCCCCTTACAATATTTATGAGCAATTGTCCAATACTACGGCCGGAATTTCCCTTTTGGATTTATTAAGATCCTCTCCCACCCATAGGGATGAGTTGATGCTTACATTGAGCCAAATGATGGTACCTCAAAACATTCAACTCGAAGCTATGGCCAATACTATCATCACTCGAGAGATTGATTGTATTGACTTCCGGGATAAAGATATCCCACAACACAGTTTACATAAGGATAATCCCTTATACATTACTACTCTAATTGGAGATGTAGCTATCAAAAGAGTTTTGATTGATAATGGCTCATCTCTAAACATTTGCACTTTTGACTTCTACCAACGATTTGGCTTTAGAAGTGATGAAATGAAGAAAAATGATATGATTATCAAAGCTTTTAATGACAAAACACAAGAAACGTGTGGAGTTATTACCATCCCATTGCAAGTTGGTCCTAGAACCCTAGAAACAACCATGTTTATTGTACATTGCCCAACATCGTACAATATACTTTTGGGTCTCCCTTGGATCAATGCCATGCGAGCGGTCCCATCAACCTTACACCAATGTGTTAAATTTGAGTTTAAAAATCAGTTGGTCACTATCCATGGTGACCCTAGACCCTTTGATATGTGTGCTTTGGCAGAACCGGTTGGAGTGCAATTTTGCCCTGCTCTGTCATCCACACATCCTAGTTCTTATTTTTCATCTAAAACTATGAAACACACACCCATAACTTCACCTATTTCCCCTCCATTAATTTCATCCTCCTATATAGATCAACAAACCTCTAAACAAATCACTCTAGAACCTCAAAAAGATCTTAAATCTACAACCAATCTTTCAAGTTCTATCCCTATAAATTCAAAACCTATAGACACATCTATCATTCCTCCCACATCTAAAGATATAGGTAATAAGCCTTCTACATCTTATGCCCTTTCTGATGAAATTTTACCAGATTTATCCACAACCTTAATATCAGAAAAAACAAATGCTTTCATGCAAGATTCAATTCTTTTAAATAAATTGCCGCCATCTCCTCATACTTTGGGCCTCCCACAACCTATGGGAAGCACTTACCAAGTCGGGAGTTGTGCCTTCATTTATAAAGGATATGACTAGGGAAGAATCCCTCGAAATATCAAAACTCATCATGAAGGATATGCTCGATGTTATTTTACCAATGATTATATTAAAGCTAAACCAATGATGCTTAAAATGGGATATAAAGGGAAAGGCTTGGGACATTTCCAAAATGGCATGAAAGAACCTTTCGAGGTAGAACCGTGGCCTGCCCACTGTGGTGTGGGACTATTTCCTAGTAAGGGTCAACTCTTTCCTTTTGACGATGATGATCACGTCATATGTTATCAAGATTGTTTGGATAGGCATGTTGATTTTCCTCTTAAAAATTAGTTGTTTTCATGCAACATGCTATCCATAGCTTACCCTGAAATGATTGCTGACCCCGATGAAGATTTGGAAGGAGATATCTTCCATGATGTCTCTGTTGAAGAGATGTTACACAATGGATTTTATTTTGATGGTTCTATACCAACTATAGCCCAACTTGAGGCCACTAATCCTCAAGATGAATTATCTAAATTAACCTTACAAGAATTACAAGAATTGGGCGTTTCACCCGCCCCACCTAATTTTGAAAGAGATCTACACATGGAGGTAGAAAATGTCATTAAAATTAATATTGGAACTGAGGACAATCCTCACATAATCAATATTGGATTAGAATTAATTCAAGAAAAACAAGAACAATATATTGCATTTCTTAAAGAGTATGAAGATGTCTTTGCTTGGACATATGAAGATATGCCAGGTCTAGACCCTTCTGTAGTCATGCATCATCTAATGGTCCATCCGGATGTTAAACCTGTTAAATAAAAACTTAGAAAAATGCATCCCAAAGTGGCTCTGCTAGTCAAAGGGGAGTTAGAAAAACTCTTGAATGTTATCTTTATACAAGCTATTGATTATGTGGAATGGATCTCAAATGTAGTTCCAGTCACCAAGAAAGAAGCTACCAAAGTTAGGGTTTGCACAGATTTTAGAGATATTAACGCTACATGCCCTAAATATGACTTTCCTCTTCCAAACATGGATAAAATCATTGACTTTACTGCCAGGAGTGGGATGATGTCCTTAATGGATGGATTCTCTGGTTATAATCAGATCAGGATAGCTCCTGAAGATCAGGCTAAAACATCCTTTATTACCCCTTGGGGTAACTTTTGCTGGAAAGTTATGCCATTTGGCTTAAAGAACGCAGTGCAACTTATCAACGAGCTATGACCTATATTTTTCATGATATGATGCATGATATCCTACATGATTATGTAGATGATATTATAGCTCGCTCTATTATTGAAGATAATCATTTAGATGATTTGAGAAAAGTTTTTAATCGATTACGAGAATATCTTATTCGATTAAATCCAAAAAAATGTATATTCGAAGTTAAGTCTGGTAAACTATTAGGGGTTTTAGTTTCTTTACGTGGTATTGAAATTGACCCTCTCAAGATTGTGGCCATCACTGATATGACCGCACCTACTAATATATCTGAGTTACGAAGTTTACAAGGTAAACTTCAAGCTATCCATTGCTTCATTGATAAGCTGGCAGACAAAACTAGTCCCTTTCTTAAACTCCTTAAGAAGGATGTCCCTTTTAATTGGGACACAAAATGTAGAGAAGCTTTTGACCTTCTCAAAAAATACCTCCTTAATCCACCTGTGCTTTCACTACCTAAACCTGATCGCCCATTTCTCTTATATATTTCAGCTTCAGATTTTGCCTTAGGGGCTATGTTAGCTCAGCTTGATGATGAAAAGAGAGAACGTGCTAATTATTACATTAGCTGAACCTTCATCAGTTATGAAACCCGCTACACAGCATTAGAAAAACTATGTCTCGTCGTCGTGTTTGCTACGCAAAAATTATGACACTATATGCTTAGTCAAAAAACTTATGTCATTGCTAAATACGATCCCTTGAGATATCTCATGAGTCGACCTTATTTATCGGGTCGCACAGCCAAGTGGGTTCTTGCTCTAAGTGAGTTTGATCTCACATTCATAGGACAGAAGTCTGTTAAGGGTCAAATCATAGCAGATCAATTAGCTGCTGCACCCTTAGAGTCTACCCATCCCCTCATCATCGAATTTCCTGATGAATGCCTTCAATTAGAGGTCGACCATACTGAACAATGGTCCTTATACTTTGACGGAGCCCGATGCATGAGTGGGGCTGGTGCGGGTATTATTTTAATATCCCATAAAAACATCTTATTCCTCTGTCCTTCAAATTGACATTTGCTTGCACCAACAATACTGCTGAGTATGAAGCTCTAATCCTTGGATTACGAGCTGCCCTAGCGCTAAAAATTAAACATATTTTAGTTTTTGGTGATTCCCAACTGGTTATAAACCAAATTAATGAAGTTTATCAAACTAGAGATGATAAACTGCACCCATATAAGGCCTATGTTTTACAATTAATGTCTTTATTTGATCAAGTTACCTTGGAAGCTATTCCTCGAACTAGCAACCGTGCAGCTGATGCTATGGCCGCAGCTGCATCTCTCCTACCCTTGGAGTTAGATGACGAATATGCCACTATAATTATTCGTCGACTCTAGGAACCCGCTTCAAATAAGTCATGCTTAGAGCCTTTAGATGTGTTTTTAATCAATGAAACTACTCCTGAACCTTGGTATACAGACATATTTGATTTTCTCCAAAATGGGACTTTTCCTGCCAATTCTAATAGAAACCAGCGTCGGTTATTACGTCGACGAGCAAGTCGCTTTGTAATAATTGGCAATACTTTATATAGGAGATCTTTTGAAGGCATCCTATTAAGATGTTTAAACTTAGAAGAGTCTAAATCAGCCTTGATTGAAGCCCATGATGGATCTTGTGGAGGACACTTTAGTGGTAGTGTCATTGCTAAAAAGCTCCTTTAGATAGGATACTTTTGGCCTACCATGGAAACAGATGCACATGAGTATGTGTGCCATTGCGACAAGTTCTAGAAACATGCTAACCTTTTCCATGCGCCTGCCCAAGAACTACAGGCTATTTCATCTCCTTGGCCATTTTCTAAATGGGGTTTAGACATTATTGGCAAAATCAATCCGGTGTCATCTGATGGACACAAGTTCATCATAACCGCCACTGAGTATTTCACGAAGTGGGTAGAAGCTATGCCTTTAGCTTCCTGCACTGGCACACAAGTCTTTAAATTTATTTTTAATCAAATCATTTGTAGGTTCGAAATTCTTGCAAATATCATCTTTGACAATGGAACTTGTTTCAAAAATAAAGATGTTAAAAAATTATGCCAAAAATATAAGATTCAAAATCGCTGGTCCACTCCCTATTATCCTCAGGGTAATGGTCAAGCAGAAGCATCTAACAAAACCTTAATCAAAATTCTCAAAATATTGATTAATAAAACTGGCCGTGACTGGCACATTCAATTATACCCAACCTTGTGGGCCTATCGAACTAGTGTTCGAACCCCCACGGGAACTTCACCATTTGTTTTGGTTTACGATGCTGAAGCAGTTTTTCCATTTGAATTGGAAGTTCCTTCTTTGGCTCTGCTACTTCAAGATACCGAAGTAGGAGATGAATATCGAGCTGGCAGACTCAGTCAGCTGGAACTCCTAGATGAAAAACGCATCAATGCTTTGGAGCATCTTCGTGCTTACCAAAACAAGCTTAAAAGATCATATGCTAAGAAAGTTCGTCCTCGATCCTTTGAGATCGGCAACCTTGTTTTAAAAGAAAATAAAAAAAATACAAATGCAACTAAGGACCTTAAAGGTAAATTTGAGCCCAACTGGCTTGGACCATACATTATTACTACTAAATTTGAATCAGGAGCATATAAATTATCTACCTTAGATGGTAAAGAACTTAAAGAACCCATGAATATTTTGCATCTTAAACGTTACTATGCATAAATTTGGTCATTTCATCCTTGTATATATTTGTTTAAAATATTTCAAAATTACTATCTTGTATTTCTTTCAAATTTATAAATCCAAAAACATCAAAAACATTCATAATCATCAAAAATATTCAAAACTATTTGTTGCATTTATTTATGGCACTTGTTAAATTTTTTTCTCAAAAACAAAAATAAAACCAAAAATCACAATAATGATAAAAATATAAAAACAACAATATGCTTGACTCTTTCGAAACCAAAACAATATAAAGAAGAAAGAGGGAGTCAACATTCTCCAAACTTCTCAAAAGTGTTTATATATATTTTCTTACAAATGTTGCAGTTATATGTTTCAAATTATTTTTGATAAATTAGAATTTATTTGGAATCCCTCACTTGCACACTCACAAAAATAAATATCTTGATTTTATCTGGCATGATTACTAATCTCTCTTATATCAAAGTCCACAAAATTCAATTAAATAAAGTTTGAGCATAGAGAATTGATCTTGTTATTTACTTAAACCAAGCACATCTTTTCACAATAAAATGATTATATTTTTAATTTCCATGTTTTGCTACATAGTAGATGTGATTTCTTGAGCGAAAAGTTTCCCCTGCTATCCTATCATGCACATGGTCTAGAATATTTGAGAATTGGCAAAAGGACAAGCTCACCCCTATCCAAAATAAAAATCCCTTGCTCTACAGCTAATCCGAGCAAGTATCCCTAGCAAAGAAAAAGAAAAGAAAAGTTCAAGAAAAAAAAAAAAAAAAAAAAGAGAAAAGACAAATGTTCTTTTATATCATTACAGCAATATTTCGAGCATTATCTAAAAAATCAAGCAAAAAAAAAATACAAAAAAAAAAAGAAAGCAAAAGCAAAAGCAAAAGCAATAAAATCCCTTTCCCTACCCTTTGAAAAGAAAAGAAGGGTTGATGAGCTTGAATCCCTGGAATTCTCAATTATTCGAAAACTGTGAGGTAAGCCCCATAATAGGTGGTTTGTGCCCAACCTACTTGGCCTTGGGTAACTCCTAGCATGGTGATATGTCTCGTCACATTAGCGACCTTCTTTTGTACAGACCTATGTCTGCTTATGGATTAGCTAGCTCTTGATAATCCGACGTACATAGTAGTCTAGTATGGTTATATGCATCTACATCATGGTTAATGAACACTTATTTGGTTTCTTCAAATCACTTGTATCATATTATCTTGCTCAAAATCGGTAAATGCACAAAGCAATTGCACACACATTTGTATTTGAGAGATTTTGTGTATCATTATGATAAATCAAGATCGGAAATGAATTCACATATGCACATGGGATTCCTTATAAATCTAACTTTTGTCTTCAAAATACTTTGAAATATTATTTTTGCAACTTGTTTGGAATAAATCAAGTACGCAGTTGTTTACCATAAAGACAACTATATAATAGAAAAATCAAAAATTTCTTTCAAAATATACACTCAAAACATATATATCTGGTTGACTTTCACGACGATGGTATAGTTCCAAAACAAAAATTGGAATTTTATGCCTAGCGCAAGTCCTCATTTTCATATTTTCTATTTATCAAAAATCAACCATGCAATAAAACTATTTTTTTTGGATTTTCACGATGATGGTATAAGTCTATACCTACATATTCTATGCCTAGCGCAAATCATTGTAACAATTTTTATTCCCCATTTATTAAAAATCATGAAAACCATATGACTTAATTCATTATGTTACACAAATTATGCTTTGAAAAAGCAAACACATTTTCATTCTTTCATGTCATTATGTCAACCTTCAATTTTGCAATGATGGTATAATTCCTAAAGAATTATCCAAAAATTTTATCACACTTAAGAATTTATGCCTAGCAAAAATCATTTTATGAAAGCACGAGATTTCGAAAGCAAAAGGAAAACTATAACTATGCAATATAAGACGAAATGTAACGCTTTAATCCTATGCACAAAAACAAGGAAAGGAGATAAATTGGAGACGAAAGAAAAGATGTAAGGAAATCACAGCCCTCTTTATTCAAATTTCTTATCCTCGGTTATATAGACGTCTCCTCCCTTTTTAGGGGCTAGGAGCATTAAATTGGTCTTTGTTACAATTTGTGACTTAGTCTTCCTCCTTCCGTATGCCCACGTTTGGAATGGGCGGGCCAAATGTTGCCGTCGCTTGCGTTGGTAAGGTAAACTCCTCGCCGCTCCTCTAATGCTGCAACTCTGCACTCAAAGAAACAAACAAGAAAGTCAGTAGCACTTGTGTATGAAAAATAAAAGATGAATCTAATGATGGTTGAAATGAATCTAAATGAAATGAAAAACTTGACAAAAACATAAACATGAAACTAAAAGAAATACCACGATTATGAAAGCACAAATCGCCAGTAAGTGAACTAGCAGCACTTCGTCGCTCAAAATGCTCCTTCTCTGTATATTTTTGGGTGAGGAAACTCACCATTTTATAGACCCAAGGGGTCTCTTTGAATTAACATGCAAAAGTGTTTCTTTACATGAATGCTTTTGTTTGTGAAGAGAAGACTTCTTCTTGATAAAGGGCTTCTTAACTGCCTCTGTGCATGTCTTTGTGTGTTTTAGAAAAACTCACTTGCACTCCTATGTCATGCATGAAAAGCTGAGTGGTAGTTCCGAGTTGTCATGCGCTGAGGTCTGACTTTTTGCTGGTCAAACCTGGAATTCGTCCCACCCAGAAGTGAGCGCTAGTAATCATCCCTGGGTGAAATGAGTACAAATCCATACTCGTCCTTGGGTAGGACGAGTACAAATTCGCACTCGTCCCTGGGTGGGACGAATAAGAAATAAAGTGTCTAAAAGGTGCCAAACTGATTTTTGACTTGCAAAACTATTGTGTAAGTGGTTAGAACCACTGTTTAACCTCTGGGGGCTACCCTGGGGGCTGTGTGTGTTAATGTGATCAGTGTTTGTAGTCACATAATCGGATTGGTGTTGTTTTGGTGTCTACAGATGCCCCTTTTTGGGAAGCGCTGTGCATGGCACAGCACCGAGCAAAAATAGATAACCAAAGCACTAATGATTAGGGTTTCTCAGTAACCTAACCAACTCTTGATGCCCCAAGCATGGAAAGGGCATGCATTCTTGAATCCTTGCTTCTGACGAGCTAAGGAATTTGATTTCAAGTATTAACCTATTTTGGTGAGGTGTGACTTGAGCTTGGACATTGATCAATCATGAATAGGCAAAGGGCATAACCTTTTGTCCACGGGGGAACCTTGTGTTCATGCTTTGGGAATGCCAAGTGTTTGATCAATTTTGTGATTATTGCTTTTTTGCTGCCCCAAGTAGGAGCGTGATTTTCTTTGTCAATGATTCTTTGAATACATGCCATTGCCTTGATTGGGTGTGTTGTTGTTGATTGGTGACTTAAGTGTGACTACCCCCTCAAGCGACGAATCGATGAAGGAATGACTGACATGAGAAAAGCGACGAGTCACTTGACCCAAGATGACTTAAGTGAGGGTGCCTTCAGATGTTGTCCGTTGAATGCGTGAGCAATTTCTCAAATTTTTTTTTTTGTGGACCTGTTTTTGGTGGGTGTGAACCCATTTTGGGATGCCATTTGGGGGTAACATGGGCGAAAATCCGTCTTCCCGTGGAGCGGTCCAGATATGGTAGCCTTATTGGGGAGTAGGATAACGACAAGGTAGACCCCGACATCAATTTTCTAATGCGAAGAGGTTAAGTGCAAGAGCACTTTTGTCCGGCAATTTTTAGTGTTTTTGTTGGCATTTGTCATTTTTATATTTTGGTTGTTTTGTTGTGTTTGTTTTTTTTTTTTTTTTGTGGCAAGTTTTTTATGTATGTGTTTGATGTATGCAGAGGTGATTATGAATGTGATGTTTCTAATTTGTATGATGTATAGATATGGAATGAATGAAATGAGTTGTTGATGATGTGTCGATGCACCATAGACTGTACAAGATTTGACTGACTTGCTATACTAATGGGATGACTTTGTGGAATGACTTGGCATGTGATAACTGTGTGTTTTTGTATTTTGCATATATTTTTATGGTGATGTACGGAATGAAATGTACCAGTTGTTTTAAAATGTAGTTAAGCTTTTCTAAGATGCAGATATTTTAACTAACTAGCCAAGACTATACATTTATCTCGCAAGACTTCTTAAACAAGGTCTAAATCCGACTTGAATGTAACCAAGTTATTTCACATCCCTGTGTGTGCAATTGAGTTTGTTTATGTGTTATTCATCAGGATACCGCCAGTGCCAGATGGGCTTTCAACCGAACCTGTACTAAGGATCACCTAATTAGCTCCACTAACTCCTTTATTGTATTTAGTCAGATTAATCTGCGGTGCTATCTAGGATACCATAAGCTAGCTCATCCACATGCAAACATTGATCTGTACACAAGTTAATGTGATAGATATATCGTCATGCGGGAGGTTTACTGCCAGTGACTGATAGGCTATCAACCAAACCGGTACTGAAGCTTGCCTCATGACCTATCGAAATGCTGAGAATTCCAGGGATTCAAGGTCGACTCCCTTCTTTTTTTTAATGGTATTGGGATACTTGCTATTTATAGTGATGAAATCACTATTTATTTTTATGATAGTACTCGTCTTGTTTTTTTTTTTTTTTTTGAGCAAGGGATTTGAATATGGAGTGATGAGAATCACTATTGTTTGTGCCTTTTGATGTGTGCACTGTAGGATGTCAAATTTTAGTGTTTTGACGTTTTGCAAATTTTTGATGTTTTTGCAACTTTTGAGAACTTGGGATTCATGGGGAATTGGGTAGGGAGGATGCTTGTCCTTTTGCCAAATCTCAGCATTCCTAGGGTCATTTGCACAGGGGGATAAGCAAGATAGCCGTTTCGCTTATGGTAACCTGGATTACTGTGCAGGTTGCATCTTTCGTTCACACAACTTAGGAATTTTTATATGTGTTAATTTGTGTTGGGATGTTACGTAACAAGGTAGGATCCAAGTAAAACTTTCCCATGTAAAATCTATTTAACTTTGTACGGTTTTGGCTAGAAATTTAAAACAGCTGAATGACGAAAACCCTATATACATTAGGAGACAACTGACGATGCTAAAAATGGCGATGGTGCTATTCTAGATGTAGGCGTTTATGAAAATGGATGCCTAGTTGGGCCATTAGTTTGTCATGGGTTATAGGGTGATTGTGCCATCATGCATGATTAAGATATTCCATCTCAGTTTCATCTTCGTAATCATTGTCGATGATCCAAAGGCCCTCGTTGGCCCCGACAACTATCTGCGACATGCTAAGCTCTTCTTGTTCGAGCATATTGATGTGGTCCTCATGGAATTGTTCTGCGCTTTACGGGGGGACCGAATTTTCTGGCAATGGCACGGGTTCAATGGGAGCCTCCAAAGGGAGTAATGTTAGGAGAATTTTGTGATGCTCATCCATGGGGACCACCTGTGAATTAATGTTGTCGGACTCAAATGGGTCCCATGACGCTATTGCATATGCTGACTCGTCTTTGGCGAGAGAGTCAAGCTCATCAGAAGCTGGTGATTCTGAGATAGGGAAGACCTCATCATCAGGTAGCTCTACAACCAGGGGTTGATCCTCTTTGAGAGGAGTTTCATGTGAGTTGGGCTTTTGGGGCCCCAAAATCTTGGTTTCTACCAACTCTAAGTTATCGGGCAGCACATTGCTTGTATCGGGGGATTTGAGCTCCTCCACTTTGATTTGTTCCCGTTGCAAGTTGTGGGGAACTTGGGGCCTTGGGAGGGGTGGCCGAATAGCACCCCCCATGTCTTGGTAGGGCATTTCATCCCGCTCTTCTTCACGCTTAGGTTCCTCAGAGGCTTCTTGAAGAATTTTTGGGGGTGGCCCATGAACCTGGGTGGGCGCCTGAAGAAGGCACCTGTCATTGGTCTTAGGATTGGCCTCCCGCTCAAGTCTAGGAGGCATCGAGGGCAACATTTGATAAGGTCGTAGAGACCTGTTTTGCACCCAGTTGTGTCTCTCATAATGTTTTGTCTTATGCATGTGAGGGGTTGGAGTCTTCACCTGCATAGTGTGTTGTAACAACTCATCCTCCTGGCACTGAAGGCACTCCTGATTTAAAAGATACTGTTGCTCTAACTGTTGTTGTTCTAGCTCAAGTAGTGTGAGTTGCATCCGACATGCAATATGCTTGGCAGATTTTAAGATAGTTGGTCCTATCATCTCATGTTTAGAAGGCCTATATGTGTCTCCTAGATATCTATCTCGGTCATGGTGATCCGAGATCTCTATAGGTCACCTCCCTCTATTGGGGGTAGCGGCATTCCCTCGAGGCTTTGGCCTCAATAGGTAATCCTGAAAGCTAGCAATTGTAGAGGCGTATTGTTCTTGCGATGTATGTTGCTCTTGATGAAGGTAAATTTTTTCCTCGTGATCTCTTTTGTAAGTGAAAGAGGAACAGGCAGAGTTGGCTCGCCCTGCCTGAGGAGCCTTGTGCTCTGTATTTGTCCTTGTAGTCTTGACAACTAGAGGGGGTGAAGGAGGGATAGTGTAATCATGTGGTTCCTCCTGTTGAACCCTATGTTGACCTAGTGCTTCATTGCGTGGTGACAAATCATAGCGAGCATCTAAGGTAGCTCTCCTACGGATGTACCCCTCATGGGAGGGTGCGTGCTGGGTGCTATGCTGAACAGGAGTGCCCCTAGAAGAGGTGCCCCTATAGTCCCTTTCCGTTAAGGTGTGTAGGGGACTGCCTTGTGTGTTAGGTCACCAAGGTGGTATGACCAAATCTTGGGGACTATAACGGATGTGACTCGTGTTTCTTTGGACATTCGTCGCAGCGTCTGGCCATGAGTGGGCTTGACTATGGGTGAATACCATGGCGATGTCTCTCTAAAAACCCTAAAAATTAAAATGATTCATATGGGACCCAAAATTAGTGTGCGCATCCCTCTTATAATAGATAAGCCATAAATAAAGTTTCAAGTCCTAACTCTAAATACATTAGGAGATATTAGCCTTCGAACAACTCAAAAAGTGTAAAAAATTGGGCACGCAATTTTAAAACCTAATTTCGGGGCACTAGATGATGGAATTTGGCCCCGAAAACTGACTTTTTTGGGCAAATAGAATTCAAGGGAATTATATTTGTTTAAAATTATCCCAACTAACTCCCTGTAAAATTTCAAGTCAATCGGAGCTACGGTTGAGAAGTTATGGCCCGACAAGATGCACTAAAATTTAGAGAAAAATATAAAATTTTCCATATTTTGTTGGATGCTCTTGCATCACTTATGGGCACCTTCGGGGTGCTTTTGGGTTGACCAAAGGGTTCATGGACACCTTTGGAGCATTTTTGGGTGACCAAGAGATTGCGGGAATCCTTGGAGCTTTTGGAGCGAGTGACAAAATGCGTAGATTTTTATCTTTGTTTATGATTTTTTTGTTTTGATTTTTGATTTTTTTTGTCTAAATAGAAAATAGCATACACACACAAGCAATGATTATCTATTTTAAAGATTAATAGTGTGCCCTAAATTTGGTTTAGTGTGTTTTTGTTGTTTGTTTTGTTTTTTTTGAAAATTTTGTGAAACGTTTAAATGCAATTATGAAGGCTCTTATAACTCCCAAAATGGTCGCCCCTTCAATATACCATCCACGCCGATATACCAACCTCTCTATATACCCACCCTTACGAGAGGGAGACTATAGGTACGTGAGAGCAGATGGTACATGGTACGTAGGCGGTACGAAAGGGGGATTGTCCTGTTAATGGCACCTACCATAGAAGACTTATCCTCACGCGCATGGGAATCACCCCAGCGACACTCGGTCAGCTTTCATCAGGATTTATGCCTAACAATAGTTGACAATCGGGGAATGGATGCAAAGCTAAGCCAAGGTGGTGATGAACCCACTATTGGTCTTGCTCAAGGGTTGGGGTCTTACGACCAACGCCTTGGTTTAAAATGTAACGTGATGTGTGGGGTTCATTTTAATTTTGTGAAATTGAAACAAGCAAACGAAAAGAAATATTTCCCTAAGCCATTCAAACTGAAAACCAGAAACAAAAAAATAGAAATTTAATAGAAGCTATAAAAAACAACCCCTACCTCTTCTCTGCCTAATTGGAAATTTCTGATTTGCTCTGAAAATTTGCACAGATCTATAATGGTCCCTGGGTGAGGCGAATAACAGAACCGTAATCATCACAGGGTGGAACAAATAGTTTATTCGTCCCGGGGTGAGACGAGTAACAATTCGTAATCGTCACTTGCAGAGACGAATAACAGTCCGATTGTTGAAAAACAGGTACCTGTAAAAAAAAAAACAAACAAGCAATTTTAGATCAGTAATTTAACCTAAAAAAAAAAAAAAAAAAATAGAGGACAGAGGTCCCACCGTGATCGCCATTGAAAGCACGAGATTCCGAAAGCAAAAGGAAAACTATAACTATGCAATATAAGACGAAATGTAATGCTTTAATCCTATGCACAAAAACAAGGAAAGGAGATAAATTGGAGACGAAAGAAAAGATGTAAGGAAATCACAGCCCTCTTTATTCAAATTTCTTATCCTCGATTACATAGACGTCTCCTCCATTTTTAGGGGCTAGGAGCGTTAAATTGGTCTTTGTTACAATTTGTGACTTAGTCTTCCTCCTTCTGCATGCTCACGTTTGGAATGGGCGGGCCAAATGTTGTCATCGCTTGCGTTGGTAAGGTAGACTCCTCGCCGCTCCTCTAATGCTGCAACTCTGCACTCAAAGAAACAAACAAGAGAGTCAGTAGCACTTGTGTATGAAAAATAAAAGATGAATCTAACGATGGTTGAAATGAATCTAAATGAAATGAAAAACTTGACAAAAGCATAAACATGAAACTAAAAGAAATACCATGATTATGAAAGCACAAATCGCAAGTAAGTGAACTAGCAACACTTCGTCGCTCAAAATGCTCCTTCTCTGTATATTTTTGGGTGAGGAAACTCACCATTTTATAGACCCAAGGGGTCTCTTTGAATTAACATGCAAAAGTGTTTCTTTACATGAATGCTTTTGTTTGTGAAGAGAAGACTTCTTCTTGATCAAGGGCTTCTTAATCGCCTCTCGTGCATGTCTTTGTGTGTTTTAGAAAAACTCACTTGCACTCCTATGTCATGCATGAAAAGCTGAGTGGTAGTTCTAAGTTGTCATGCATCGAGGTCTGACTTTTTGCTGGTCAAACTTGGCATTCGTCCCACCCAAAAGCGAGCGCTAGTAATCGTCCCTGGGTGAAACGAGTACAAATCCATACTCGTCCTTGGGTAGGACGAGTACAAATTCGCACTCGTCCCTGGGTGGGACGAATAAGAAATAAAGTGTCTAAAAGGTGCCAAACTGATTTTTGACTTGCAAAACTGCTGTGTAAGTGGTTAGAACCACTGTTTAACCTCTGGGGGCTATGTGTGTTAATGTGATCAGTGTTTGTAGTCACATAATCGGATTGGTGCTGTTTTGGTGTCTACAAGTTCCAAAACCAAAATTGGAATTTTATGCCTAGCGCAAGTCCTCATTTTCATATTTTTTGTTTATCAAAAATCAACCATGCAATAAAACTATTTTTTTTGGATTTTCACGATGATGGTATAAGTCTATACCTACATATTCTATGCCTAGCGCAAATCATTGTAACAATTTTTATTCCCCATTTATTAAAAATCATGAAAACCATATGACTTAATTCATTATGTTACACAAATTATGCTTTGAAAAAGCAAACACATTTTCATTCTTTCATGTCATTATGTCAACCTTCAATTTTGCAATGATGGTATAATTCCTAAAAAATTATCCAAAAATTTTATCACACTTAGGAATTTATGCCTAGCAAAAATCATTTTAACATTATTTCATGCATACTATTTTCATGAAAATCTGAAAACAAACCATCATCATCATCATCATTTGCACTATTGCACCAAATTCTTAAGACAGTCTCTTAAGCACTCTTTTACTTTTAACAATATTTCTATAAATGGGACTAGCTTGATGACCGAGTGAGCAGCGACTCCATGAAATGGTCTATACTAGCGACAATGTCCTTTGAAATTATTGTTAGAAGTCTCTTTTTAGTTTTTATCACATTTCATCACAAACAATCAATTTGTTACATCAGATTATTTCATTTAAAATATTATAGCATGACATCAAAGTTATAAATTTTCAAAAAGACATAATTTTATGAATCCTCAATCCAATTATCAAATTAATCAATCAAACATAAAAGCATCATAAGCATACACATAATACAAGTCATATGATCAATAACATATCATATATATGTCAACAGTATATATACATCATCACAACTGGATTGGTATGCCATAATCTCTACCTTGGCATACTCAATCCTCTATCAACAAAAAAATAATAATACAATGTCAGTCTATACAAAGCTGTGCAACCCTCTAGCCTCGAGAGCCCATCGAGCTCTCTGTCTCATCTCCTCCCTCGCCTTGAGGTGGACGAGGTGGCCCCATCGCAGTATGAGTAGTCTTAGTCCTCGACTGGGATGTGGTCCTCGACGACCCGATCCTAATCGGCTCTGTGATGTTGGCTAGCAGGGGTAGTCTATCCGCATTTGGTACCAGCTGATAATACAATGTCTGATAGAAAGTGAGCTAGGCGATAGCCCGTGTCAACTCTCCAGAGCTCGCCCCTCTGCATTGTGCCCTAAGGCGTGTAATCTCATCTTGCAGCTGTGCCACCTCAGCTCGATGGTGTGCAGCCTCATCCTGTAGAGTCTGCACCTGTGCCTGGAGACGATCTCTCTCTGCTCGGAGAGTAGCCATCTCGCTACTCTCTCCTATGTCAATGCTCTTGCCCTTATCGGGTGATGGTGGCCTCTCCCTCTGTGGAGATGGGGGTCTCGCCTCCCTCCTCTCCCTTTGTTGCGGCCTCTCTTGTGCTTGTGGCCTCCTCGACTCTCTCTCGTTGTGACCCTGGGCTACCTCCATCGCTGTCTGGTGTCGTCTCCCTATCCGATGCACAATCGCATGTATCGAACCCTATGCCCTCGTCATCCGAGGAGGGCGGATGCCTGCATACCAGGCATCATAGCCATCGGCTACACCTGCATTGTCCCCATCCACTGGCTGGATGGGGGCATCGTTTGCGTCCTGACTCTAGAACCGCTGCATGTATGGAGCCCTGCTAACTGTGGTGTTATCCCAGAAAGTCTGAGAAAACTCATAATCCCTCAGAGATGGGATCCCCTGCTGTAGACCGAACTGATGCAAAACTCGGTCATAGCGGTGGAGCTCCACCTCTCCCCTCTCCATCCAAAGCCAGCAGACTCGCCTGACGTGAGCCAACTCTTGTCCATCCTCGGCCCACCCTGGATGCTCCCTCCATGGTCTCCAGGTGATCTGGTCTGGGACTAAGTCATCCAATAGTCTCCAGGACATAGGGAGGTTGATCCGCCGCTGTGACCCTCTCTGGAGCCACCAGTAGAAGACTCGGGGCCTCTCCCCGTCTACCCCTATCAGAGGAAGCCCTACCAGCCTCCGCACTACAATGTGCTCCCAGCACCAAACTTGTAAGAGCAATGTCATCACCAGACATCGATCGCCCTTATACACGACCCCATACAGGATCCTATACAATCAACATAATACATAACTACCCCAAGAGAACCTGTAGCCGTGGTCCCGCATGTCATAGATCACATCTGCCAGCATCCACGACACCCTGCACCCGCTCTGGTGGCACAACAAAAGTCCACCAACCACTCCAGCTGCACTCGTGTGAGTCTAGATGCCCCAGGCATCTGGTGCAGTGCCTCGATATTAACTTCGCCCTTCTCCAGGGCGAAGCTCGGGTCACCACACAGTCGTCCCATAGCGTGGCCCTGATTGGCCGTAGGAGTGATCAAGCGTCCTTGTATGGGGATTCTTAGAATCTTCCATACATCCTCTAGAGTGGGAGTCATCTCCCCTGTCGATAGCTGAAAACATGAGGAACCCGGATACCATCTCTCTGCTAGGGCTGTTAGAAGCCCCATATTTGTGGACACCTGTGGCATCTCTGCCACATGCTGCAAGTCGGCCTATGCCAGCTGATCTCACTCTGCCTATGTGAGAGCGGCCAAGTCATCCCTCAAACCCCCATACTTCCATTCCCTACTCTTTAGCAAACCTCTCTGCAAACATAAACAACAAAACAACAAACAATCATTAATAAACAATTCAAGTAATTAATAATGCAAGTTAAAATTCAATTTTATGCAATTGATGATATCGCCCACTATTGGACGATATCATTCCAAATTTGAGAAGAATCGTCTCTGATTTTGCAAACCAAAATCATTTCTAATTTGATGAAATCGTCCCCCTTTCGCCGATTTCGCCCTTGGGCGAAATTGATGAAATTGAGACGATTTTGTCGAAATCGGGACGATTTCATCCTGATGACGTCGACGGCCCAAAAATGGCCGCGATGCTCAAAATTCATCTAAAAATTACCTACAAAGCATGTAAAATTAAATTAAAGCATTCTAGTTAAGTCTAGAATCTTACCCGTAGACCGCGTCAAACCTCTGTCGATCTGTGCGTCATCTCCACCATTTTTGCTTCAGAGCTCTAAAAAACCAGAAAATGAACAGTAAAAATGAATTAGGGTTTTACCCTATTTTTCTTAATTTTATTCAAAAATAATTTTTTGCTTTTCCACGTTTTTACCTCAAACGTTTGATTTGGGTAAAAACACGGAGGGGGCACCATAGTAAGCTGTCGTACGATTCGACCAAGAATCGTCGCCTAAAAAATGGGAATAATTTTTGCTCCCTTGTAGATCAAGAAGAACTCATATTTAACACATTTTCTTCAGAAAATTCGCTAAAGAGGGGGCAAAATGTAGCACCCTAAAATTGGCGTAGTAAAATTGTCATAATTACATTCACCTTAGTAAATAATTTAAAATTCAAATTTAACCTCCCAAACCGCCCGTTAACCATCGGGTAATCCATTTCCCCCTTTTTTGTGCCATTTTTAGAGGTTGTTTTGACCGTTTGACGATATCATCGCCGATCAGACGATATCGCCCCAGATCTGACGATTTCGTCTAGGCTAGGACGTCCAGACGATCTTGTCACAAAATTGATTTTGCTCAATTAGCTTCTGTTCCAACGGGCCTCTAATCCGAGCAGAAGCGTGTCTACGCCATTAGAGAACCTCCCCCGTTGGAGATCTCCCAAATAGGGATGATATCCAACCTCCTAAATAATCCCCTAAGCCTATTTAGTCCCTAGGACCTTCCCTTCCCAACCCCTGGCTGAAATTATCTGTAACTTAGCTTCATGCACGTTAAATCATCCTAAGTTTTCATTTGCAGTAGTCCTATATCAATTTTTTTGTAGGTATCATCTTGTTTTTCAACCAGAGCAAGCATACATCGTCGTCGATGAACCTGTTCAGGTCGGAGGCTATCCTATCGAATCAGAGACGATTTCGTACTGATGCGATATGACCTCGACTGCAGTCCACATTGAGGCAATCAGTGCCATAAGTTTGTATTTCTTCACCTTTTCTCTATTGTTTTATTCTGCAAATTAGCTAGTTTATTTGATATTTTATGTTATATTGCATCTTGGTGTTCACCCATCTAGATCAAAGACATAATTAATCCATAATTGTGATTTAATTAGCATCATTCATACATGTTTCGTTCTTTAAGTTTCAGTTCAGTATTGTCATTGTTATTTTGCACAGTTTCCCTCAACTAGAATAGTAGTATTCTCTGTATTTTGCATTTGTTCTTTTGTTTGCAGGTCTCTGATGAATTTGTTTGACGAATTCGTCAGATCTTAGACGATCATGTTTGATTTTAGATGATTCTGTCGAATTCCAGACGATCCTGACTGCTTCAAACATAAGAATCTTCATCAGACATCTGGATCAGGTATTCTTCTTATTCTTCCTTAATTACTTTATTTTTTTGTCTTAAATTTGTTCTCTGTATTCATTAAATCTGCATTTTCATTTAGATTAATTTTAGACTCATTTGGCCAAACCTAGGATATGAATGCTTAAGGTTAAAAACGAACACATAAAAACACATTCCAAACCTAGGTGTGAAAACTGCCATTAAATGTTTCCTGGTGAACCCACCATCCATCGAAAAATCATCAAAATACACCTCCCTTGAGAGGCGGGACCTTCGCAAAGTCCTCTCAGTCCGAGGTACCGCGACATCCTTTTCCCATCCCCCTTTTGGGCACGGATCCTATAGCCTGAAGGTAAGGATGCAAAAAAATTGGAGCGATACACCACCATATTGGTTTGGTAGGGCATTGATATGGGTTTTGTGAGCATATGATGGAGGGACATGAAGATTAGATGCTATGTTGCTATTGTGTAGATTGTTGGTAGGAAAGGTGTTATGAAGGAATTTTGAAGTTGTATTATGCTGTATTCCAGATTGTTGAAAATTGATGTTTGACTTCATTTTAGGTTTTTGTTTACTTGAAGCATATTGATAAATAGTTTGGCGAAGTAAAGTAGTGAAGGAAGTTTTATTTTGTGTGGGAATGATTTTAGGCTGAATAACAGGTTCCTTAGGAGGTTGGGTAACCTATTGTTTTGACATGTTTTGAATCATAGTGACCATATCTATATTGGATGGTCCAGCCTTATTGCTTTCTTGATCAATGAAAGACAAGGGATTAGTGCGCACATCAAAAATATGTTCCATGGCTGCTTGAGTGTCACTAATTTGCCCTTTATCCATACGAACTGCCATATTAAGAACACCAATGTTATTATGGAAAAATTTCCAGAAATGATCTACGTTGTCAAAAGCAATAGTTCCATCTGGAGCTACTCTAGGGGATGAGGATCCATCCTCTTTAACATTTTATTATTGTTCATTGTCTTCACCTAGGTCATCTTCTGGTTGATCTAGAGTTTCTCCTTCCAGAATTGGATCTTCAGGAAGGACATTTGGGTCTCTAGTTTTATCTTCTAACCAATCTTCTTCTCTTTTAGTTTGTTTACCATTCCTAAGTTTAGGCATTGTGTTTAATTTTTAGATTTCAGAAAATATATATATATTTATATATATATATATATATATATATATATATATGCAACAAGCTTAAGAGGTATATATTAATTATATACCTACTACAATATTTAAAACGAAAGGTTTTGGTTTTTCTTTTTATGTTTTTTAGTTTTTCTTTGTTTTTGAAATAATATTGTAAAGATAACAAATAACACAATATGCAAGAAATAATACTGAAAACAATGATCTAATTTTCTATAAACAATTTATAAATATCATTAATGGGCTCGAGTTCTTCAGGAGTCATGAAGTGTTCTTCAAATTGAAAGTTTTCTTTCAAAAATTTAATGAAAAGAGCTATAGAAATACCATGTATTTCAGATTCTGGTTGATAATAATAATTCTCACGACAATATTCACGATACAACATAGCTCTAGGAATTATTTTCCATCTTCTAATCATAAGATCAGTTTCTTGGGATTCTATATGAACTAGAAATTGGCGTACTACAACTGTGTTCTTGAGGTATTCCTCGAAAGTGAAATTTTTTGAAGATACAAGAGCTCTCCTATAAGCTAACCATCTATGGCAGGCTCTCTAAAGTTCATGATAAAAGACGAGTTGATGAGGATCCAGGATTCTATCTAGGACTAGCCTCTTGATTTGTTTAAGTTTTGTTGACCTAGATGAAATGAAACTAAGTCTTCTATCAAGTTCGTCCCACAAAAGTTGATTTCTATCTGTTTTAGGCACACTAAGCACAGAGTTGATTTCTATGGCTGCCAATTGGTTTTCAACATTTATAGTAACTGCTAATCTTTTCTTAGGAGCTACCATCTAAACATGACATGCAACTTATTAATTTTAAATGATTTGAAATGCATCTATGTTTTGGTTGTTTTTATTTTTATTTTGTTTTTGTTTTCAAAAGGTTTAAAATGCATTCACGTCGGGTTCACCAAAATGTATCGCTCCAAATTTTTCACATCCCTACCTTCAGGCTATAGGATCCATGCCCGGAAGGAGGATGGGAAAAGGATGGCGCGGTACCTCGGACTGAGAGGCCTTGCGAAGGTCCCGCCTCTCAAGGGAGGTGTATTATGGTGATTTTTCGATGGATGGTGGGTTCACCAAAAAACATTTAATGGCAGTTTCCACGCCTAGGTTGGGAATGTGTTTTATGTGTTCATTTTTATTCTTAAACATCCATGTCATAGGTTTGGCAAAAATGCGTCTAAGTTATTCTATATGAAGATGATTAAATGAATACAAAAAAGCAGATTAGGACAGCAAATAGAGAAATTAAGCAAGATTAAAAATCATACCTGATCCGGATGTCTGATGAAGATTCTGATTCTTGAAGCAGTCAGGATCACCTCTGATTTGACAGGATCATTTGAGACCTGAAAAAATCATCTGAGATCTGACGAATTCATCTGACGAATTCGTCAGAGACCTGCAAACAGAGAAATAGGTGCAAAACATAGAAAATACAGCAATGCTAATAGAGGGAAATAATGTAAAATGACAATAAGAACATCAAACTGAAAACTATAAATAGAAACATGAATGCATCATACTGATTAAATAATAATTATGACTTAATTATGCATTTGATCTAGATGGGTGAACTCCAAGATGCAAGATAACATAAAATAACAAATAAACTAGCTAATTGCAGAACAAAACAACATATTGAAGAGAGGAAAATGCAAACTTTGGGCACTGATTGCCTCAATGTTGACTGCAGTCGAAATCATCTCGCATTGGTACAAAATCATCTCTGATTCGACAGGATCGCCTCCGATCTAAACAGGATTGTCTGCAACGATGTAAGCTTGCTCCGACTAAAAAACACTAAGGTACCTGCAACAAAATTTGAATAGAACTAATGCAAACAATAATTTGAGATATCTTAATGCGTGTGAAGTTAGTTTACAGAGGATTTTAGCCAGGGGGGTGCTAAGGGGAGGGCTTAGGATTAAATAAGCTTAGGAGGGAGGTTAGGAGGTTGGAGATCATCCCTATTTGGGAGATCTCCAATGGGGAAGGGTCTCTAACGGCGCAGACACGCTTTTGCCCGGATTAGAGATGCCATTGGAACAGAAGCTAATTGTGCAAAATTAGTTTTGGGACAAGATCGTTTGGACGTCCTAGTCCAGATGAAATCATCAGATTTGAGGCAATATCGTCTGATTGGCGATGATATCGTCAAACGGTCAAAACAACCTCTAAAAATGGCATGAGAAAGGAGGAAACAGATTACACGACGATTAACGGGCGGTTTGGGAGGTTAAAATTTGAATTTAAATATTTACTAGAGTAAATGTAATTACTAAGGTTTTACTGCACCAATTTTAGGGTGCTACAATATCTATGGAGGAGCTTTATGAAGTAGTTTTCTCTTTCCATACTAACAAGGCAACTGACCCCGATGGATTTCCTATATTTTTTTGGGGATTTATTGAAGAGTGATATGTTAGTTGTGGTTAAAGAGGCCTGGAAAAGGAAGGTTATAATAAGTGAGATCAATTACACTTTATTATATTGGTTCCCAAGAAAGACGAGATAAAATATTTTGATAATTTTTATCCAATAAGCCTTTATAATATGATTTATAAGATCATTTAAAAAATTATGGTAAATATATTGAAGGGCATTTTAGGTTGTGTTATCTCAGAGGAACAAGGTGGTTTTATTCTTGGTAAACAAATTTTTGATGTTATATTATTGCATGAGAGGTCATACATTCTCTTTATTCCATGAAAAAACTAGGTATGCTCATGACATTAGATATGAAAAAAGCATATGATAGGGTTTCTTGTAATTTCCTACATGCTATTCTCAAAAAGTTTGGCTTTAATTATAGTTGGTGTCAAGGTTATGCATAGTGGTGAATATTCATTAATAAATGAATATTAGCATTTTTGAAAATACAAATTGGTAAATTTCGGGACCCTGGACATCGACCCATTTGCTCGAAACTTTAGGGGGAATTTTTTTTTGGGGTCGGTTTGCCCTGAAAATTATAATACTTTTACTTTTTAAATTTTAAATCACCAACCTTCCCACCTAGATTTTGGACTGATTTGCCTTAAAATTATATATAATTTTATTAACCTAGATAAATTCACCCCACTATATATACCTAAACATACATGTTAAACATTGGTTCTCCTTGAAGGAAAAAGAGAAGCCAAAATACTAATAGAAGCAAAGAAGCCAAAAAAAGAACAGAATATGATAATCCAAAAAAGAGTGTTTGGCAACAGATAAAAGACTATAGATCGTAGAGAAAAGAACACATATAAAAGACTATAGATCGTAGAGGAAAAGACTATAGACCATAAAGAAAAGACTACAGGCAACAAACTATAGATCATAGAGAAAAGACTATAGACCACAGTGTGGTCATAGGATCTCCTTAGTTAGCTCATGTCTCGTGTATCAATAGGTACACAATTTATTTTGATGCCTTGTTTGATTGCTTTCGTTTGTCTATAGACCACAAAGAAAATATTTTGGTATTCTCCCCTATTGTACCTTATTTTGTGCCTATAGACTCTTTGTGGTCTATTGTATTTTTATTACAGTGTAAAGTCATTTCTCTACAGTCTATAGTCTTTTAATTGTAGTATTTTCTTTGTGGTTTATAGTATTTTTTTTGCGATCTATAATATTTTTTCTCTACGGTCTATAGTCTTTTTCTCTATGGTCCATAGTATTTTTCCTTTATAGTCTGTAGTCTTTTGCAGTCTATAGACTCTTCTTCTATAGTTTATAGACTCTTCTTCTGTAGTCTATAGACTATTCTTTTAGTCTTTTGCAGTCTATAGAATCTATAGACCCTCTTGTGGTCATTCTTTTTAGGTGCTTATAGGCTTTCTCTGGTCATATTTTGGTTGATTTCTATAGCCACCTTCTCGATCATCCCTTGATTGGTACCTGTAGACCATCTCTGATCATCTACTTGTTTTCCATAATTTTTTTAATGACATGAAATCAAGCCTTATTTTTTTACTTTTGTTTATGTCTATAATCTTAGTGGTGGTAGCAATGCATGTTAGTGTTTATTCATCAACATCTATACCAGTGTTATGCACAATGGTGAATATTCGTTAATAAGTAAATACTAGTTCATAGTCTATAGAAGAAGAGTCAAAGAAACATTGTCAAAGACTTGATTACAAAATAATATATTTGATAGAAAAGTAGAGGAAGAATATCTCTCCTAAAAATGAAAGCTAAATATGATTTAACTGACTTCACAATAAACATATTATTTTGTTATTTTTATGGGAGTGGTTGTCCAATAAAAACCACACATAGCTTATTATTATTACTATTTCATTATTATTATTATGATTATGATGATGATGCAAGTGTTTAACCATCATGTTTTATTTGTGATTTAACTTGATAGCCTAATTAGCATTTAAAGGCCAAATTCATTCCTACATCTATGGGTATTAATCATGAGTGACATCCATAGCTTATTTCCATATTTATTTTAAAATCCACCTTTATGTATTCTTCATCATCAACAAATAGATAATTATGATCGAACTAAAATACTTTTCTTATTTTCCACTTAGATTTGTACCTAAGATATCATGTATGCAATAAATTAATTTATTTTGTGTAAAGCACTAATGTGTCATTTAAATTTTATATCATCATGTTTAATACCAAATTTTACATATCAACATTAATTATAAAGCAAAGTTAAAAGGATTTGATACATCATTGATAAACAACTAAAATATTTAGTCTAAAGTAAGTAATTATGAATCCATTAAACATCTCTACCCATAATATCTATGATATTAAATATTATAAATAAAATTTTGAAAACTACTACTTATATCTTGTGAAATAGGAAACCGTAACTCAAAACCCTTATTATTTAATAAATCATATATTTTCTATTTTGTTCTTTAATATTATATGTCATCATATTTCACAATAGTATGTGTTACATGCTCTCTTTTTCTATATACTTACACACACAACTTAATAATCTTGAAATGATAGATATATTGCACAATGTAATTTTATGAGCCTATCATAATTTGAATATGTTTCCTATAGTTTTGCTAATCCATTAGCATAATCCAAGAGTCAAAAGTTGACAATAACTATAGTGGTAAATTTAGGTTTCAAGGATATGAATCCATGCAAATTTTATATTGGTCTATTCATGTGCTTAGAATCTAAATAAAAACTTAAAATCTATAATTATCATTGAGCTTGTTCTCAACTATGTTATGTTAGTGGATGCACTTGCATGATATTTGAATCATCAATAATATGAAAATTCTCATCTCCATCCATAACTTCTTAGTTTTATGTAGATAAATATTAATATGATTTTTTTACAGTCTATAGACTCTTCTTGTGCAGTCTATAGACTCTTATTTTGCAATCACTCTTTTGAAATCTATAGACTCTTCTTCTGCAGTCTATAGACTCTTCTCTACAATTTATAGAATCTTCTTTTGCAGTCTATAGACTCTTCTTTTGCATTCTATAGACTCTTATTTTGAAGTCTATAAACTCTTCTTCTACAGTTTATAGACTCTTCTTTTGTAGTCTATAGACTCATCTTCTACAATATATAAAATCTTCTTTTCAATCTATAGACTCTTCTTTTGCAGTATTTTGCAGTCTATAGACTCTTCTTTTGCAGTTTATAGACTCTTCATGGTCAACCCTTGTTTCATGTCTCTTAGTTTCTCATCTCCATCCATAACTTCTTAGTTTTATGTAGATAAATATTAATATGATTTTTTTTTACAAGTAAAAACCAGTAACAAGTTCTCTTGAAATTTTATATGTAATGTTTTGAGACTTTACAAGATAAAATTTTCATGGTAACCAAACTATCCATATTAAGAATTATTATAATAAATTATTACATAACTATTTTTATATTGAACCATTGGAAATTAAAGACTCTTCTTTTGCAGTCTATAGACTCTTCTTTTGCAGTCTATAGACTCTTCTTCTACAGTCTATAGAATCTTCTTTTGTAGTCTATAGACTCTTCTTTTGCAGTCTATAGACTCTTCTTCTATAGTCTATAGAATCCTATTTTGTAGTCTTTTGCAGTCTATAGCCTGTTCTTTTGTAGTTTATAGATTCTTCATGGTCAACCCTTGTTTCATGTCTCTTCTTTATTACCTATAGTCTCTTCCTGGTTACCCCTTGTTTGGTGTCTATCAACCCTCTCTTGGTCATACCTTATTTGGTGTCTATAGAACCTCTTATGGTAATCTTTTTTAGGTGCCTATAGGCTTTCTTTGGTCATATTTTTGCTGGTTTCCATAGCCAGCTTCTCGGTCGTCCCTTGTTTGGTGCCTGCAGACCCTCTTTGATCGTCCACTTGTTTACCATAATTTTTTTAATGACATGAAATCATGCCTTATTTGATTCTTTTGTTTCTATCTATAATCTCAGTGGTGGTAGCATTGCATGTTAGTGTTTATTCATCAATATCTGTACCATAGAATAAAAATATACTTGCCTTACCTTTCCTTTGAAAATTTTCTCCTTTCAATGTAAGTTATAGAAGTTACATGTTGTTAAAAGTTACATTACAATAATTCAAAGTGTTATTTATGCTGCAACACAATGAAATTACATCTACACAATTAAGAATAGTATGATTTGATATTTTCCAACCCATTAAAAAATCCACAGTTAAGTATGCTTGACTGGAATAGTTCTCATATGGGTGACCTCCTGGGAAGTCTCGGTTTTGCACCCTCTAAACTGAAATATTTTTCCTGGGTTATAACCCAAGTTCATCTGGACCATGTTTTGCACCCGGTTCACATTCAATCTCTTTTTTGCACCCAGTTTATGGCCAGACCCTGTTTTGCAACCAGTTTATAGTCGAGCCTTGTTTTGCACCCACTTCTATCAAAATTATCAAATTCACCACTTTTTTATAATTTTTGGTGAAAATTAAGGTAATTCACCATGTCTTCTACATGACTTTAAACCATATTTGCCTTGGTTTCAAAACTGATTCACCCCATTATTATATATACATTTTCGGGCCTACCCCTTATGCATAACCCTGGTTGGTATGAATGGATTAAATGCTATTATAACATTGCAAAATTTTCTATTTTGATCAATGGTTCTCTTGTTGTTTACTTCAATTCATCTTGTGGACTTTTTCAAGGTGATCCACTATATCCTTATCTATTCATTATTCTTATAGACAATGCATGTTAGTGTTTATTAATCAATATCATAGAATACAAATATACTTGCCTTACCTTTCCTTTGAAAATTTTCTACTTTAAATGTAAGTTATAGAAGTTACATGTTGTTAAAAGTTACATTACAATAATTCAAAGTGTTATTTATGCTGCAACACAATGAAATTACATCTACACAATTAAAAATAGTATGATTTGATATTTTCCAACCCATTAAAAACTCCACAGTTAAGTATGCTTGACTGGAATAGTACTCATATGGGTGACCTCCTGGGAAGTCTCGGTTTTGCACCCTCTAAACTGAAATATTTTTCCTGGGTTATAACCCAAGTTCATCTAGACCATGTTTTGCACCCGGTTCACATTCAATCTCTTTTTTGCACCCAGTTTATGGCCAGACCCTATTTTGCAACCAGTTTATAGTAGGGCCTTTTTTTGCACCCACTTCTATCAAAATTATCAAATTCACCACTTTTTTATAATTTTTGGTGAAAATTAAGGTAATTCACCATGTCTTCTACATGACTTTAAACCATATTTGCCTTGGTTTCAAAATTGATTCACCCCATTATTATATATACATTTTCGGGCCTACCCCTTATGCATAATCCTGGTTGGTATGACTGGATTAAATGCTATTATAACATTGCAAAATTTTCTATTTTGATCAATGGTTCTCTTGTTGTTTACTTCAATTCATCTTGTGGACTTTTTCAAGGTGATCCACTATATCCTTATCTATTCATTATTCTTATAGACAATGCATGTTAGTGTTTATTAATCAATATCATAGAATACAAATATACTTGCCTTACCTTTCCTTTGAAAAGTTTCTACTTTAAATGTAAGTTATAGAAGTTACATGTTGTTAAAAGTTACATTACAATAATTCAAAGTGTTATTTATGCTGCAACACAATGAAATTACATCTACACAATTAAAAATAGTATGATTTGATATTTTCCAACCCATTAAAAACTCCACAGTTAAGTATGCTTGACTGGAATAGTACTCATATGGGTGACCTCCTGGGAAGTCTCGGTTTTGCACCCTCTAAACTGAAATATTTTTCCTGGGTTCCCAAGTTCATCTGGACCATGTTTTGCACCCGGTTCGCATTCAAGCTTTTTTTTACACCCAGTTTATGTCCAGACCCTGTTTTACAACTAGTTTATAGTCGGGCCTTGTTTTGCACCCACTTCTATCAAAATTATCAAATTCACCATTTTTTTATAATTTTTGGTGAAAATTAAGGTAATTCACCATGTCTTCTACATGAATTTAAACCATATTTGCCTTGGTTTCAAAAATGATTCACCCCATTATTATATATACATTTTCGGGCCTACCCCTTATGCATAACCCTGGTTGGTATGAATGGATTAAATGCTATTATAACATTGCAAAATTTTCTATTTTGATCAATGGTTCTCTTGTTGTTTACTTCAATTCATCTTGTGGACTTTTTCAAGGTGATCCACTATATCCTTATCTATTCATTATTCTTATAGAAGCATTAGAGAGAGCTTTCTCAAAGGCAATTATGGAAGGAAAAGTCAAAGGTATTCAAGTTGCAAAAAATGGTCCCTCCAAATCTCATATCCAATTTGTTGATGACACTTTTATTTTGGGACATCCCTCATTCAATGAGGCCATGGAGTTTGAATCAACATTATCATGCTCTAATAAGGCTATGGGACAATTAGTCAATACTACAAAATCTAGGATTTTTCGTTAATACTGCCCTATATTTACAACAAATTACTATGAATGTTTTAGGGTTTAAAATTAAAATTTTTACATCAACCTACTTAGGTATTCATTTGTCTCATAAAGAAAATAAAAAGGAGCATTGGATCTCTTTTTTGTATAGAATGAAAGCTTGTTTAGCAGTTCAGAAATGTAAGTTCTTAACTATGGAAGGAAGGCCACAAATCATAAAGAATATATTGCAATCCATCCTATTTATATGATGTCACTTTCAAGATTGCTAGTAGGTATAAAATTAAAAATTGATAAAGTTCAAAGAGACTTTCTATGTAAAATTTGTGAGAAAAAATTTATGTTTTCTCTTTGCAAGTAGTATACGGTTTGCAAAGGAAAGAATATTGGAGGAGTAGGCTTATAGAATTACACACTTATTAACTTGGAATTAGGGGTAAATCTTGGGTGAAGATTATTTAGAGATCAAGAAAAAAATTGGGTAAAAATATTAATTCAATAATATATAAGTTATCTTGATGTAATGAAATTATTTAGGAAAAGAACCCTACCTAAAGGATCATCAATATGGAACTTCATATTAGATAGTTTGCAATTGATAAAGAAACATATTATATGGTCAGTTAATGAGGGGAGTATAGTGATGACTCACTACACCCTTTTTCTTGACAAGGAAAAGTAGAAGTTTGAGTCATAGACAAGCATAGAAGAAACCCTCAATTAAAAATATTTGACAATCAAAGCAAGTCTCAAGAGTTAAGGATGTCCTAAAAGTTAGGAGTTTGTTAATCCCAAATAAAGGACAAGGAGAAAAAGTTTCAACATGAAGGTACCCAAGACAAAAATTCTCAAAGTTTTTATATAAAGAAATATCGATATCAAGTGATGAGAAAACTTTTGAAGACAAACGCACCAATGCCCTTAAAGTTAAAAGTGATGAGGTGCACATTCTTTGAGGAGTATTGTCCTTCTTGCAAAATAGTATCTCATATCTTCATGAAAGGACAACAATAGCATGGAAGCCACAATAGAAGCAACTCAAAGATACAAAACATTAAATGAAGAGATATTTTGTGCTCAAATGATGGAAATTTCTAGAAATGGGTAGATGGAAATAAATATGGTAACTACTCATCCAATGGCTCAGGGCCATTTGATATTCATGACTTTAGACCTAGAGAACCTCAGATGAGACATGACTCGACATTAGGAGTGACAGCCACCTTAAAATATTTGCAAAAATTTTGGAGGGAAACCCTTCCCTTCTAATCTATAAATAAGAGTATTATTAGCTTTGTAAAGGATCAACAAGTTTGAAATTTTAACCTCTTGTAGTTTTCCTTTCATTTATTTTTGTAAAAACAATATGCTCCTAAGCGACTTGTGGGAAATCTTGAATCCCCACTTGTGGCACAATATTTGTAAATATTTGCTTGCATATATATATATATATATATATATATGGAAGCCTATATCAATTTTTATTTTACTCATCTGTGGTTCCCTGTGGACCCATTTTTTATGTATGTGTATTTGCAATATTTTACCTATTTTGAGTTTTATCAGTGTATGTGTGTGTGAGGGATCTATGATAATTTTTTGACTAGCCATCTATGGATATCTTGTGGGACCCACCTCTTTATGCATGACTATATTGATGACTCTCATCTATGCTTAATTATGTCAAGGAGAAGAAGTTTTTACTTTGTGTACATAACGTTCATGTCTATTTTTTAGGAAGATCTTAGTGGATCTTTTAGCACATTGCCACCTTTTTCTTTTGTTGAGTTATTTCCCTTTTATATTTGGACTCCATTTTAACTTTATTGAGTTTAAGGGCAACTAAAATATCACATCTTAACAAGGATATGACCTTATAAAAAATCTTGAAGGCCCCCGATTGATCCAAACCCCATGCTTTTGGTTGTGGCCCTGTTGTGTCGCTCCTATGAGGTAATATTGTCCTACCAAAGATAATAGAAGATGACAATGATTTAATTATCTAATGGTATGCTCGGTGGGTCCCCATTGACATATAATTTATCCCAAAATAATAACAATGACCTAGGCTTAGACTTGACGAGGGCCTTTGCCTATTTTTTCTTGTTGAAGTGTCTCTTTAATCACCTGGTAATTCCACTCTAGAATGAATACCAAAAGAAACTATTGTTGAAGATATTATACTGAGGTTCAAGTGAAGATCTTAGTCTACCTACTTTCTATAAGCAAGAAGTTGCATTCACCTGGGGACTCCACTACAATCCAAAAGACCCATAGGTCCAAGATGGTTGCCCCATCTCAAGAACTGTCTCTTGCCTAGGGAGAAAAGAATCCACTGCAACCTCTAGGACCATTGGTTATTGGAGGGACAACAAGAAGCTCGATCAACAAATGGGATTCTCACTCAAGTGGTACTAGATCCAAAGCAGACATCCTTATTGGTACCTACCCTTTTTGATAAGGAGACTACTCGAAAGTCTCGCTCTTTCGAGGGCAATAATGTTTCACCCAAGAAATTGGAAAAAAAGGACTTGAGCAGCTAGTGGGGGAATTTTTGAATCCATACCCAATGTATAAAGACAAATCACTTAAAAATATGTACATATATATTATATGTAAGATATAAGTGATCTCAGTTTCATGAGATAGAAAAAGATCCAACCGTTAACAAAATTTCAAAATGTGGCTTGATAATTGAAAACTTTCACTTTCAAGGGATATTTTTATTGACTATGTGCCCAATGGACCAAGGTATCAGTTTTCTAGATTCCTTATATTTAACAAGCTAAATTTCCCTTGAGAGTCACTAGAAGTGTAGTGATGACTCACTACACCCTTTTTCTTGGTAAGGAAAAGCAAAAGTTTGAACCACAAACTAGCACATAAGAAATTTCCAATAAAAAAGATCTAAAAATTAGAGGGCAGGTCTTTAGAGTGAAGGTTTTCTAAAAATTCAAAATTTTGTTAGTCATGATCAAAATATAAGAAGCAAAAGTTTCAACATGAAGGTACCAAAGACAAAAAGTTCCAAAGTTCCAATATGAAGCGATCCTAATTTCAAGTGATGAGAAAAAATTTGAAGACAAAAGCATCAGTGCCCTAAAATTTAGAAGTGATGAGGTGTGTAGTATTTGAGTAGTATCTTATTTCTTATAAAATATTATCTCATATCTCCATGAAAGGACAACAACAACATGGGAGCCATGGTAGAAGCAACTCAAAGATCTAGAACATTAATTGAAGAGATATTTTGTGCCTAGATGATGGGAATTTATAGAAATGGATAGATGGCAATAAATATGATAGCTACTCATCCAAGGTTTCAGAGCCATTTTCCAATTATGACTTTAGATCTAGAGAACCTCAAAGGGACCAATAGTTTAGATGATACACGACTTGAAATCAGAAGCGACACAACCACCTTGAAATTTCTACATGAGTTTTAGAGGGAAACTTCCCTTGTAATTTATAAATAGGAGTAGTATTAGCTTTGTAAAGGATTGAAAAGTTTGTAATTGTATCCTCTTGTAGGATTTCCTTTCATTTTGTTTTGTAAAAATAATTAACTCCTAAGCGACTTGTGGGTAATTTTGAACCATCACTTCTAAAACTATATTTTAAAACATTTATCCACATCAATTTTTGTTTAGCCATATATGGCTCTCTTTGGACCCATTTATATGTGTATATGTGTGTTTGTAATATTCTACATACTTTGGGTTTTATAAATGTACATATGTGTGAGGGGATTGCATCTATTTTTGGACCAACCATCTGTGGCTCTCCTATGGGACCTACCTCTTTATGCATGCCTATGTTGATGAATATCATCTATGCTTAAGTGTGTCAAGGAGAGGAAGTAGTCACCATTAGAACATAGTTTTCATGTCTATTTTTGCAGAAAGATCTTAGCAGATATTTTGGCACATCACCACCTTTTTATTTTTTTGAGTTATTTCCCTTTTATATCTTGCACCTCCCTTTTCCCTTTGTTGAGTTTAAGTGCACCTGAAAGATAACATCTTAACAAGGATTCAACCTTGTAAAAAATCTTGGAGGCCTATAACGACCACCCAAAACCAAGCTAAGAGAGATACATTTTTTTTATATCTCAAGTAAGGTTCACAAAGAAGTCCCATATTATATATTTCAGCAATCTCAAGGCTTCACCACATTTGAGTTCAAGTCATTGTAGACGATACTTAGTGGAAAAAAGTGGCCAACATCTTGTAGTTTTTGGGGTTCACCTTACTAAACCTCATTATTTAGAAGGACTCCAAAGTGGTACCCCCACATTTTCCATACCCTCACTGACATAGGATAATATTACCGCAACATAGATATTATCCTTTAAGTCCCATAACACTTAAAGAGGAATGCCTATTCCCTAATCTTACTCCAAGTCTATCTAGGTAGGTTAATGAGGCATAAAGTTTGGTGCTTAGCCACCACATCTATGTGGACTAACTAATATCATTATAACTCAATAGGAAATGGACATGATCACCAGAACCTACATGTTCAAGGGACCACCACTTTTGTCTTGTGAATGATTATAACACTTACTGGTTATGGAACACCCAATCCTCCACATTCAAGGTGTATCATTTTACAATAATTTGGCTATTGCATACACACAATTCCTTCTATATTTCATGAGTTCCTAGATATTGCATTCTTACAACCCCTTCTAGGCTCACATATTATTGGTTAATGCACCAAGAAACCCCTCCCAAGATTTGGGATATTCTTCTTAACTCGGGTCCTAAAATGTGTTCTAAAATCCATCCAAGAAATTTCCCAAAACTTGAGGACATGAAACCATATAAAAAACTCTATCTAGATATAAATGCTTCAATTAAAAACTAACATGCATAGCTTAAATCACAATATTAATCAATACATCTTAAATCTAGCATGAGTCTTCAACAAGTTACCATTATCACAAAGTATTCTTAACCACCAATTCAAGAGCTAGAATAGACTAAGTGAAGCATTATTCTCATTTATACTATGCTAGCATCATAAAAAAATACATACATAAAATAAAAATATCCTCATAATCATTTATTATTCTTCATGATAAAAGAACAATTTTACAAGTCAAATATCACATTCCAAATCATTTCTTGCATAAGCTAACATCAAATCCACATTACAAAATTATCATATCTACTCTCTTTAAGGAGAACAAGGCAATTTATTGTTTACAAAACAACTTTTCAATCCAAGATACATCAAGTCCATTCCACCCAAATGCTTCCTACACCATCTTCTTTTCATGATCATCTTCATGGTGAAGTTCTCCCATGAACTTGAGGAACATTAAGGGATCAGGACAACTCTTATGCAATGTAGATTAATATGCTCTAAGTATGATGCAAGTAGCTATGAAAACAAGCATTGGAAAAAACAAGCAACAAGAAGATAATTCCATACTTTTCTCTATAGTTATCCCTTTATCTACTCAAGTCTGAGGGTTCCACCATGGTATTTCCAAACTTAAGCACACTACAAGCATCCAAAGAATTCAAGGAGAGAATCCCATACTTGTCTCTTATAATAAACCCCTTTACCCACTTGAGTCTAAAAAGACCACTCTAATTTCCAATTCGAGGTTAAAATTCATAATAAGATACTTTTATTTGTTTTGTTTAACCAACATCCAAAAAAACTATAAAAATTACTAATTCCTTCACAACTAAAGGTTAAATGATTCTTTAACATACATATTTAAAACTAACATAGGATTCCAAAAGAAAACCATATAAAATTCACTTATCTTCCCTAATCATAATCCAAATTCTTAATATTTTCAATAAAGATAATGCAACCTATGACACCCCCTTTTTCTTTCTATTAACCATTAAATCTTGCCACACTAATGATTCCAATAGAACATTAAAACTATACCTATTTACTTTAATAAAATAGTACTTTCCATTGAAGGGTATTGAAACCAAAGCATTTGAAAACCTTAACACAAAAATAATTCAGAAAGTCATTACATCTAACTTTCAAATAATATAATCAAAATATCAAAGCAAAATGGATACGAACAAATTAGACACACAAGCAAACAACTTTTGATGAAGATAATATATTATCTACAAAGGCAATTAATTAAGCGCTCACCACCTAACACAAGGCCACCACCATTATGCCACACAACATATTTAAAGATGAGAAGCTCGATCCTCAAGCAAACTAAAGGAGGAAACAACATAAATCGACTTCCCACCAAAACATGCAATGGAATATGAACATCAACAATACCCTACTGAACATGAAGATAAACAAGGTTACAAAGGACTCTATAAAACTGCATGAGCCAACTCCAACCACACTAAAACCAAAAAATAACAATAAATATAGAAGGGATAAGAGATATAGAATGTAGAAGAGTTAGAAAAACACTCATGAACCAACGATTTCCAAAAAACATGACTCACAACCCTCAACGTCCAATAAAACCCACCATAACACAACCTCACATCCAAATCACTATTTAAGGAAATGTACACACTTGCACTATAGATAAGGGTCAACAAGAGTGGTTCAAAATCTTAGGGATAGAATACCAAAGCATAATACGAGGCTACATACAAAACATACACAACCAATGCCACTACAACACCCACCAAGCGACTCGATTTGGACTCCACACAATCAATCCAAACTAACAATAAAAGAGCATAAACATGCCAAACCAACAAAGCAAAAGCACACATATCACCAAACAATGAAAATAAAGAGCATAGTATTATAAAGATAAGCACCATAGTATTTTCAATGCAGGTAAAAACTAGATCTACCTCTTAGCACAAAACTTGCAAATATCAATCCTTACCTCCTCCAAGCTCCTCGCTTTCCTTTGATCACTAGCGACCATCTAAACCATCCCTCAAGCCTCTCAAATAATAATATGAATCCATGTAATAGGTGGGAGTGTCTTCCCATTCCTTATTGGATTTAGTGGCCACCATTGCCATCATGCTCCAACTCGATGGGTAACATATCAGAGAGTGTACACAAGACTCATCGAGGTCAACCTAGGGAGTTATGGATCATGCACCTTAATGGAGCCAAAATAAATTCCTTATGCAAATATTATCATAATTTTTCCAACCTTAGGAACCTTAGGATTAATTTATCCTTTAATTATTAAGCAAGGCTATAAAGCAAACCAAACAATTAATTACAATAATTAATCCAAGATAGAATTGCTCTTAACATTGTGGAAGGACCATTTACTAGCTAATTAATACCACATGTCAATATGAATTATTGGTATTGGTATTATTAAGCATTAATGATATCACTCTTATTAATGCTTCTATTAATCAATCACTTAACCACAATCTCCAACATCATCAAGACAAGGATTTACCATTCCAAATTATACAACGTTGCTTTATCTTTTAATAGATGGCTTTTTAAGATAACTAAAATGTTATCCCCATCATACTAAAGATGACTCCTTCACTTAAAGTGATCTCCCAACCCAACATTGTATTTATCAAATCAAGCACAAATGCAATGCAATGCATCTATATGAAGGTAATATTTACCTTAGAGCTGTCGATGGACAAGTCATCATCATCATTTCCCAAATATCTCTCAACTCAGGTGGTTCATCCATATGAATTCACCAGAGTGAGTACCTGGTCCTACACCCACAAATACATTAGTAATACCATATTGCAAGTGAAAAGTACAATTATCCAATCATATTAACATTATAAAATAAATCTATGCATGAAACATCCACACCAATACAAAATTCATTGTCAATAATGAGTCCTACCAAGGAGGCCTGTTACAAGGCTCCCAATTGAGCCAAACCTCACACTCTTGGGCGTGGCCTACTGTGTTTCTCCCTATGGGATGCGATTACCCCACCAAGGACAATTGGAGATGATAATAGAGAGTTATGCAAATTTGATGCTTGGTTGAAGCCTTATCCTCTTATCTCTGACTCAAAATGACAACCATTGGCTCAAAAATTCCTAACATGTAAAGGTCCAAAGGTCAAAGACTAATAATATCGGGATTTTTTTTAGTAACCTGGTTGAAGGAGAGAAACTCAAAAAAATTGCAGATGAACTTTAAAAGATGCTTCAAGAGTTTTATTTTTCTATTTTTACATGAAAGGATGACTTGGTTTGGAATTTATCAAAGGATGGTGGATACTCGATCAAGTTGGGATATGAGGATTTAGAGCAAACAAAATTTTATTATCCCAAAGATTTTCCTTGGAACAATGTTTGGTCATTATATTCTCTCCCTAAGGCCTCAATATTCCTTTGGTTAATGGTTCAAAGTAATATTCTTACAAGAGAGAGTCTACAAAAGAAGAGTATATTATGTACCTTTTAGATGTACCTTGTGTGAGAAGGATTTAGAAACTTTATACCATCTACTTCTTCACTGTCCCTTTGTTCACATCATTTGGACTTACTTTTTTTTAAAATATGAAATTATATTGGGTAGCTTCATCAACATTGAAAGAGTTGATGAAATGTTGGATTAATTATTTTAAAGCTAAAGCATTATATATTCTATGGAGGATTGACCTTGCCATTATTTGTTGGAATTTATGGCTTGAACGGAATAATCAAATTTTAAAAAATAAACCTTAAAATCATGCCCAAGTTTAGAACTATATCATTGCCTCTGTTGGAGAATTTCTATAAACATGGTGCTTGTCATGGGAATTCTTAAGTGCAGTAAAAGAGGTTCTAATAACTTGGCTATAGGATTTTAATATACATGCAAGAGCCATTTGCAATACTGGAGTTAAAACAAAAGATCTACTTTGATCTAGGGTAAAATGGAAATGTTTAGAATTTGGGTTTATCAAAATTAATTTTAATGGTGCTTCTAAAGGAAATTCGAGAAAAGTTGGTGGAGGTGGTGTTTTTAGAAATAGTGAAGGCAAAATTCTCCTCACTTAGAATCATATGGAACTTCAAGTAACAACTATGCAAAGGATAGGGCACTTCTTACACGGATCATAATTGCAATACAAAAGGGATGGAAATAGAGATTGGATAAAAAATAATATTATTTTTGATATTCATAACATATTACTAGAGGCAATCTCTTGGAAGTGTGAGCATTTTATAGAGAAGAAAATCGGATAGCATATAATTTAGACAATTTCAGTTTTTTTCTTCATCTTGTTGAAATTCAAATTTTATAAGTCAAACAGATAAGTGAGATTTTATGTCTTAATCAAAATAATGTCAAGGAGTTGATTGTGGAAACTTAGTACTTTGAGAAAGTTGAAGAATATTTTTAATAGAAAAAGAAATAAAAAAATTGTGATAAAAAGGCATGCTAAATATGGTTTAATTGACATAACAACAAATGTAATATTTTTGTATTTTTATGAGAGTGGCCCCGATAGAAGCCACATATAACTTATTAAAAAAAAATTCTCAATATTCCTCAAAATGCTAAGTTTTCATAATCAACTCCTCTATATCATATGCCTTTTGAAATTTAAATTTTGTCAAGATGAAATTCAACACCACGAATGGCTAAAATATTTTCTACCTAGTTTCTATATCTATAAATATTTTATCTATAACAACTTGACAATTTTTTAATACCTTTTTTTAGGGTTCTTATTCATGCCGTTAATATTCCAAGATGTTATTTTCATCGTTATTCTTTTATTTTTATTTGTGTGTTTAGCCCCACTTCTTGTTAACACTTGTGATACTTGTTTTTTTTCCCATATCAATATCCCTATGGGTTTGTTTTTCTCCTTTTTTTGGCTTCTTGGGTCTTCCTCTTTTTTTTTTTAATTTCTAACAATACTTTCATCTTCATCAATCTCTTCAATCTTATCACACTACTCATAGTGAGGCTTATCATATTTAGGTTTGTATTTCTTCGAAAGATCTGAAGTGCAAGGAATAACCTCAAAAGCACATTCTCCTATATGTTGTCTTGAAAACCCTAAAGTGTAAGGATGCTCTTCCATAAAAATTACCTTCTTATTTTGCTCTAAAAAACCTAAATTATTATGGATTTCCTCCATCCTCATTTCTTCTTTATGATGCTCTTGAAACCTTAAAGTGCAAGGAATAACATCTACACCATTGTCACTTTTATTACCAGGAGAGGATTCTATACTACTTGAGGAAAATGAAGATGATTTACCTGGAATAAACTCCTCTTTTGTCATATTGTTTTAGGAATTTTATCCACATCTTCATTTGCACCTTTAGTTCCTTCTGAAATTGCCAAATGATGTTGTAGATAGGATTTCTTTACCTCTTATTTTGGAATGGAATATCCTTGATTTGATCTATCTTCTATTACTATATAATTTCCTTGATTCGTATTGAAATCTATCTCATGACCAAAATTTTCTTTCTTTATTCATAGTTTTCACTTTGCAAACTCTTATCATGTGTCCAATCTCATAATAATTGTGGTATTGAAATGTGATTTTTTCACAATTCACTTATTGAACCTATTATCTTGATTCAAATATAATCTTAATGGATTGAAACAAAGGTTGTGATATATCCATAGCAACATATATTCAAGTATATATAACACGCTTTTGCCCCTTAGTATTTAGTCATTCCTTGATGAATTCCCTTAGGGTATTTCCAATATTCTTCAAAACATCCTTATTGGTAAGCTAATATGAAAATCCAAAAATCCTAACCCATATCAGAAGCTTCTTAATAGTTTTTTTCTCAATAGAAAAATTTTCATTCCATGGACTCAAATGCATCTCTCCCCATAAACCATGGGCCACCACCCATTATTTATCCTTAATTTCTAAACTAGAAAATATTACGAGGAAAAAATATTTAGGAAGAAACGTCACAGAGTAATTTGAATTCAATCCCCACTTCCACCTGATCCAGTTTTTAATCTTAAGAAACCCTAGCCATGATCTATGAAAATTACATATTAGCCCTCTACTTTCAAGAACCATTATATCATACTCAATCATCTCATCCATAATACTTACTTTTAATGTAACATCTACTACCTGGATCAAACTTGCCATGTATTCACTCTTCTACTTATATCCAACTTGGGCCTCCATACTTCTAGCTAAGGCATCCTAATTTTGGATACGGCATCATGAATTCCGATTAGGAATTTTAAATATGACTTTCCTTCCAAACTAGATAGTGGAGATCACTCTTGACTTGCACCCTCTTCCTAGATTGCACTCCCTTTCATATCACACTCACTCTTGGATTGCATTCCCTTCCAACTCACACTCGCTACTATCTCTTCTTTCTCCCAACATTCCTTTGCTTTGGTGATTTTTCAAAAATAATGTTCCACACTTATTTTTTGCTTGCACTTCCTTTCGTCTCACATATTATTCCCCTTACGATTATTAACTTTTATAATAAAGGAAACATCTTCTTTTTCAAAGTTATTAGTTAGGTTTTTCATTTGACTAAAAATTCATTGATACATATGTTATTTTATTTTTTAATTATGATATATATATTTGTAACACACTCACACACCCCATCATGATTTGAACCTAGGTCTCTCAAAAAGAGGGCCCAAAGCCAAATCTAACACTGGTCCATTTATTAACAGTGTTATTGTTAGTTATCTTTTTATATCAATAAGATCAACGTGTCTTGACTTTAATGAATTTATAGTTTTGTCAAGGCTATAATATACAACAAAACTCAAATATTTCTTCTTTGATATTGTTTCTTATAGCATTAACTAACCATTTTTAGACAATTTTGTTTGATAATGCACTGTAACTATCAAAATAATTAATGGTATTTTTAGTCATTTTGTAATATTCTTTTTATGTAAGGTTCGAGGTGTAGACCAATTGGTTCTACCAAACCTTGTAAGGGGGGTGGGTATCCAAGGTTCAAATATCAACCCTCATCAGACTGAATGCTTGTCCCTTTCTTGGTTCTTTCAGTGGTGTAAAAGGTTTAAAATGATTGTGGCATGGAGGTTATAAGGGCGGACTGTGGGAAGAACTGTGTGGTGGCTTCCAAGGCGGACAACACATAATACTATAGTGGCCATAAAATAAGGACAACACATAATACTATAGTGGCCATAAAATAAGGACAACCTACTCAGATTCATGGTGGATATCGATTCCACCATGTAAATAAATAAAAAAAAGAAAATTATTTTTATGTAAGAAATATCAATGTGTCATATTTTGTGCTATTTATTTGCCATGTAATGATGATCTATATTTTTTATTCTTGTTGTTCTTAACTTATATTTTTTTGTAGGTGGTGGTTGCAATATATTTTACTTCTATCCATTTTTTAAATTAAAACATATGAATGCCATTTTTTGATATTAAAATATAAAATAACAATATGGAAAAAAATGAATTTGAGTGTCTTCTAAAAAATAAGTGTTAAAGCATTGTATGACATTTTTTAAAAGTTTTTTGGTATAAAAGTTGTAATATTTTTATCCTTGAAAAAATATGTAATTTTAATTTCTAAGTTTGAAAAAAATTATAATGCTACGGGTATGAGTACCTGAATTTTTTAACTGAGAGGAGTATTGACCTTCTTGATGTAATATATTATAGTCAAATTACAATCTAGAAACAAAATCCTAATAACATGACTAACATGTGGAAAGTAGGAATAAATTCCTGATCAATCAAAATTTTTGAATGTCTCTAACCCGAATACTAAAATGACCTAGGTTTCATTTCTCAGGCAAATGCTATTTTGAAGCCTGTATTTCTAAAAAATAAAGGCAAGGGTCCCTTTCAAAACTTTTTTTTTTCTAATAAGAAATATTTGATATGATCCTTAATAAGAGGAGGACTACGAGGAAATACTAAGTCCTTTAACCACTTATTCCCTCTACTAATTGTGTACTAAAAGGTTCAAACCATCTTTTGAAAGACCATCTGCTTCTACATTTAGTTCCCTAGATGTGCTTGTATGAAATTTCTATTATAGAAGGTTCTATTGGCAGTTTTACAATATGCCACATTAAAATTTTGATGAATTTTTATTGATGTAAAATTGAAAAATATATTAATGCTATAATTTAGTGTTTTCAGCCTATATGATATGTTACAATTTTTGTGCATATTAACTGCTTTGTTTTCATGCACCTCTTGCTTGGAAATAATGGGCGTCGAGAGATAAAATGTTTACAATGTGAGAAATTTTAGTAAAATCATCAGATAAAATCACACAAGGCACTGCTTCAAAATTCATTGTTGGGCGGCAATGATTTATTCATTTTAAAAATTGGATCATGAAGCAAAAAGAGTGGCAAAGGTGCATTCGCCTCTAATTCGAGACGATTGACACGTTTGAGCTATTCTAAGGTGAACGTGATATTTTTATATAAATAAAATAGAAAAAAATGCTAAGTTTTGAATGGGGATGCTTTCACCTCAAATGAGAGGTGAAAATCCCTTTCACCCTTCTTTGGGATGAAAAGCCATTTTAAAATTAATGAAGAAGGCACCCGAATTCAAAGTGCAAAAAGAATGAAAGGAAGCGCATTCACCCCGAAGTAGGGGCGATAAATTCATTCACCCCACTTTGGGGGTGAACATAATTTAAAAATTATTTAATGAAGACATTGACAAGTCAATGGTGCATTCACCCCAGTTGAGGGGTGAACGTTCCATTCGCCCTTCTTGGAGGTGAAATCATAATTAAGAGAAGCCTTGATGAAGTTGCAAAGTTTTGAAACATAAGTTGAAAAGTCAATGAAACGTTCACCCCAAGAGGGGGAAGAACGTCACATTTGCCCTCCCTTGGGGCAAAGCTATATGGAAATGACTTCACTAATTTATTGGGATTTTATTTTTTCCAAGAGGGATAGCATTGAATAATCAAAGCTATGTTCACCTGAAGTAAGGAGCAACAATGTCTTTCACCTTACTTTGGGGTGAACATGCATTTTAAGAAGTTAAAGGAGTATAAGGCGTATGCAAAATTGAAGTCGAGGAGGGGGCACTATCCAGGAAGTGCGATGATGTTAGTGTTGAAAAATCAGAGCTAAAAGGCAGTGTTTTTTCATTCATGACTCTATTTCGAGTGAATTCAAATTTAAGTAAGAACAGGAGCTTGGACAAAATATGAAAATAATTTAATGATTGGAACGAGAGGTAGCCGAAGTTGTGAGTTTCAAGATAAAGGAGCTATGATTTTCAAAATCACCAGATGATTTTTATGAGTTTTGAAACATTTCGAATGAAAGTGAATTTTTGAGGAATAAAGAAGGCTCCAAGTCAACGACCAGGTTTACAGTTTTTCGTGCACCGACACTAGGATATGACTGATTTCTTGGAGATTTTCCCCTTAAAAACTAGATCGCTGCCTCAAGAGAAATATTTTCAAGGATTTCAAGGAGGAATTGTCTCACCAAGGTCCTTGATCTGTGAACATTTTGTCTTCATGTGTATTTAATGAAAGAGGTGAAATCCTCTATAAATACTAATCAATTTTCATTGTAAAAGGAGGTTAGACATTCTGCAGAAAAACTATTCAAGTTCTCTACATCAATAGAAGATACTTGGATTTTGAATTTGCAAGTGATCTTTGTGTGTGATTTCCTTCTATTTTATGCATTTCTATTTTATGCTCATATTCATTGTCTATTGTTAAGTTTAAATTCTACATCTAAATTTGAACATTGCTGGTGAGAGAGTGAGTTCTGGAAAGTGATCCTGGAGGTTGTCTCTACAAGGTTGTAAGTAAATCCTGCTACCTTCTTTTATTACATGCTACTTCAATGCTTGAGTGGAATTCTTGTTGCTAGTCTGTCCCCAATCCTACACCTTCGGCCTATGGCCATATTTTCCATCTCTTTCCATCATTTCTAATTTCTTTCTTGCAACTCTAGCCTTAAACCTGTGTAGGATTTAGTAAGGGAGCCAACCCTCTCTAGAGATTGGCATGAAGGACATCTCTTTCCTTTGGCCTTTCAATGTTGGCCATGTCTAGGATGCACAAACATAAGTTTTGTATAATTAGGCAGATATTTGACCAATAGTTTTTGGCATGCTCGGTGGGACACCAAAAGTTCCACTTTCAATAGTACTGAGGTTTGATGTTCACATTTATGCTGTATGATTAGAACATCTTGTGACTTAGTTATACCCAGAAGCCTACGAAAATGAAGGCAACAAAAGTTGCACTTCATGATCACAAGATCGAAGGCCAAAAATCTTGAAGATCCCATTGAGTTCTACGAACTTGACATCGAAAGATTAGGTGAACACCCCAGGTTAGTTCCTTCACCTTACACATCATCCACAACATCCTCACAAATAGTTGGTGTGTTCTCCATTCCTTCAAGTCCAGCTAGTACTACTACTAGTGTTCCACCGCCTCAACCCCACACACCAGTCCAAATGGCTCAAAATCCACCACAAGTAGCCACAACCACCAAGGTAATTTCTAGCATGGAATAGCTTAGGAGCCCTAATTCTACAAGCGTAAAATCTAGTTTCCCAAGTAGCTTTAAAGTCTTTGCCTACCTATGATGGAACTAGCAAAACTTCTTATGAGCATATTCAAGGTGTGGCTTCTTTGGCAATAATCCATGGTATTACGGATGAAGATATTATGGTAAGGTTGTTGGTGTTATCACTTAGAGGAAAGTTGTTATACTAGTACCAGTCGTTGCCACCCACCACTATCGCCACATGGGATCAGTTGGTAGAATTACTAATCAAGAATTTTCATGAGCAAGCCGATCCATTCTCCTTGTTGCATCAATTTACAATGATTCAAAGGCATCCGTAGGAGGAGATAGTGGACTTCAACGTTAGATTCACCCGAAGTTGGCAAAGGGTTCCTGATGGTCTTTGACCCACCCATGAGCAAGCTATATTTTATTATCTTAGAGCCTTCAACTCCGACATTGGTATGGCTATTCGACAAGCTAATGTAAATACATTTCCAGATTTGTACACGCAAGCACAAAAGGCCAAAGTGGACTTGATCACCATAGGTAAGCTTCCTCCAAAGGTCACTATGCCTATCCTTCCTGATATTCCACAACATTTGTATTCAAGTGCATTTTTGTAGCCCATGCCTTCTATGTACCCAGTTCCCTCATGGAGCTCGAGACCACCTCAAATCACTCCGATTCTTGTACCACAACTTCCTGCTCCAAGATTTTCATAGTTACCCATACTAGTAACACCATAGTTGCTAGCACCTATTCCTTTCCCACTGTTACTAGCACTATTTATTCCACTATCGTTGCTTGCCCCATCAACACCTCTACCTTTATTGACATCTCCTACACCTTCAAATCCTAATCCTTACATGAAGCTATTACAAGAGGTACAATCTATTAATTCGATCGTAAGGACGATGTCAAATGAAATCATACCAGTAAGGAAGAAATAAGCGAAAGCTAATTTTTTGGTCAAAGAGATTTCAAACACCACTAATTACCAGGGAGGAAGCAACCACTAGCAAGGGCCTTGAGAGGAGCACAACTGTGTTGGCAAATGAAGAAACTAGTACATTAGAGAGAGCATACTGGTGCTCCACCTATAATGATCCTCATGGAGAAGACACATGCATGGTTCATCTGAACTATGTACAAGATTCTAGTAGAAATTTTTACCGGTGGACAAGTTAATATGATAATGGAGGCCGATCATAATTTTATGGTCCCATCTTTGGAGCAAGTTTCAGTTCTCACGAGAGTTGGAAAGAAGCTAGTGACTGTTGATCCAGTAGAAATGGAACCTCTAAAATTCCCCATTGAATGGAAGGTACAAAATGAAAAGGTGCAACCACTAGTGAAAGCACCTAGGGTGACAGCGAAGCAACAAGATTCTATCTTGTTGAAGGATCTATTACCTAAGAAAGCTCAAGATATGACAACGACATTAAATTCACAACCTACAATTACTCAAGTGCAATAGGAGGAGAAAGAACAAGCTAAGGAGAGCCTCAAGTACCCATCATTGACTAAGAGACAAAGGGTGGAAGCTACTCAACAATATCAGAATAAGTATGAGCAAGTGGTAGAGGAAAAGGCTCTTGGTGTTTCTAATTATAACATTATGGAGGAGATGAAGAAGATTCCTATGAAAGTGAGCTTATACGATGCACTATAGTTACCTGGTCAAGTTGACCTACTACAGGAGTCTCTCAAGTCAGCAAAAGACCAAAAGAAAAATCATTCCTAGATAGTACTAGCATAGACACTGCCTACCTATACCACTGGAAAGAATAGACCACCCCCATTCTATCTGTCCCTCAGGATGGAAGGGTGGGTAGTGCACAATTGTATGATTGACTTTGGTGCCACAACTACTATCATGCCAAAGGTAGTATGTGAAGTCATGGGAATGGAATACACAAGAAGTAGTCCAAGAGTATTGCAGTTGGATGGAACCCCAGTCAAGACAGTGGGAGTAATCAAAGATATTCCTATTGTTCTACATAGCATGCCGTAGATCACTGTTATTCAAGAAGTAGTGGTGGTTGACTTGGAACCATACTTCAGCATGTGTCTTTCGAGGGAGTTCACAATGAAACTAGGAGGATACCTTTCCTTGGATTATTCACATCTGGAGATACCATACAAGGGAAGAAGAATCCACATTTATAATGAAAATCCATCCACTTTCCATATAGAAAAATTGGAAGAGGAAGAAGAAAATCCACGGGTGCAGTCAATATGATGACAGAGGAATTACAAGAAGTGGACTTGATGGAAGAAGCACTTGGTGAGCTCCACCTAGAGGATGAATTCTCACTCATGGATTTCAACGTGATGGTCAAAACTGACATCGGTTGTTACACCATAACCAAACCTGAGCAGGCGGAAGGAAAGGTTCCTGATTCCCTAGACCCTATCGTAGATCAGCTATGGAAATTGTATTTTGATGGTGCAAGGTGAAAGAATGATGCAGGGGTTGGTATTGTTCTTGTTTCTCCTATAGGATTGTAGAAGACCTATTCATATAGATTAACTTGGAGTTGCATGAATAATACCACCGAATATGAAGCATTGTGTCTTGGTTTGAAAAAAGTTGAAAAGTTGGGCATAAAAAAACTACAAATCTTTGGAGATTCTAAGCTCATTGTCAACCAGACAACAAACAAATGTGTGTCAAAGTAGCACTACTTGAAGGCCTACCACAACAAGGTATGGGATTTGTTTGAGTCCTTTATAGCCTTGAACATTCAGGCAATTTCGTGGGAGCAAAATAAACATGCAAATATTCTAGCTTCCCTTGGTGCTAATTACTCCCCCGTGGAGCAAGTAGTCAGAAAGCCCAAGACTATGAGGGTAATTTATAGACCCTCCATTCCTGATAAGAATCTCTATTGGCAAGTGTTCGACAGTGATGAGAAAATAGTCAATTTTTTTATTAAGGAAGTTGCGAGTGCAGAAGATAGGACATTGGTCGAAGAGGAAATGGAAGGAATGATTCAGCTGAAGAATAATCACATTCCCAGGGGACTGATTTCTCTTGAAAGTATGTTTGACCAAAATGATAGGGCCAAGAAGCATAAAATCAAGGTAGATGTGAAGGAATATAAGGACTTGCAGCTAGAGCCTGAGAAGATCATCAAAATCAAAACTAATTGTACTTCAATAGAATTAGAAGATATCAAGAGCCTATGTTATGAATTCCCCAATATCGTTGCATGGAGCTATCATGATTTGAAGGGATATGACAAGAATGTAATCCAACATACCATTGAACTGCAGGAGGGAGTAAAACCTTTTCGGTAGAAACAACGACCTGTCAATCCCAAAATTGAAGTGCTCATGAAGGCAAAACTGTTAAAGATGCTGGAAGAAAAAATAATATATCCAATTAAGCACTCAACATGGGTGGCGAACCTGGTGCCAGTTCGAAAGAAGAATGGAGATATCTGTATGTGCGTAGATTTTTGGAATCTGAACCAGGCATCGCTAAAAGATCACTACCCCCTATCGTAGATTGATCAAATCCTCCATGTAGTTGTCGAAGCACAAATATTTTCATTGCTAGATGATTTCTCTGGTTATAACCAGATTTGGGTAAAGGATGAGGACCAACACAAGACAACGTTCACTACTAAGTGGGGCACGTTCGCTTATCAAATAATGTCATTTGGTCTTTCAAATGTTGGTGCTACCTTTCAGAGAGCCATGGACATCGCTTTTGGTGAGTTGTTAAATAGAGTTATTGTGATCTACCTTGATGACATGACTGTTTTATCTCATCACAGGGAAGAGCATGTTTCTCATTTGAGGCAAGTGTTCGAGAAATATCGAGAGTTTGGGATTTCCATTAACCCTAAGAAGTCCATATTTTTTGTAAAAGAAGGAAAATTTTTAGGTCATGTGATCTCACAGGATGGACTGATGATTGATCCCACAAGGGCTGAGGCACTCTTGAAACTACCACTACCAGTTAACAAGAAAGACCTACAATCATTCTTTGGCCAGATAAATTTCATTCGAAAGTTCATTGCTGATTTTGCTCAGGTAGTAAAACCCATGATCGAGCTCCTGAATAAGAATGCAAATTTTAAATGGATAGAAGCACGAAAATAGGCTTTTTGGAAAATCAAGGAAAGAATCACTCAAGCACTTGTATTAATTAACCCAGATTATTCAAAATACTTCATTCTCTATGCAGTAGGCGAGCAAGAGAGTTATGCCATCATTCTCACGTAGAAGCAAGAAGACGGAGATGAAAAACCGATTGCCTTCTTGAGCCAAGTGATTTTTCCACACCAGGAGAAGTATAATTTCATTGAAAAATAGGTGTACGCAGTGATAAAATCCTTAAATAAATTTCGACATTTTGTTTCATAGAGCAAGACTATAGTCTATGTTATTCACCCAGATGTCCAAAAATTCATTCTTCAAGGGGAATTAGGCGACAAAAGAGCAGGTTGGGTCTCAAAAATTCAAGAATATGATGTGGAGATCCGACCAACTAAGTTGGTCCATGGATGAGCTCTCTACCAGGAATTGGCTAAAAGCATAGCTTTAAAATCATTGGCTCTAGTATAGAATGAGGATATCAATGAAAGTATTTGTGCAAATCGAGTTATAGGCGATCGTGATTGGATAGAGGACCTTGTCGAATTATTTACCTCTAGGAAATATCCATCACATCTTGATGCTTCACAATGGTGGAGGTTCAGATTGCAAGCACTCAAGTATGTCTTATTGCCAAGTGGATTATTCCATAAGAATATAGACGGAGTGCTCCTCAAGTGTGTAAAGGATTCAAAAAAGGAGAAAATATTGGAGGAGTTCCATTCTGGTTTATCTAGTGGACACTATGCAGGAAGGCCTATGGCCTTGAAGATCATTCGAGCTGGCTACTTCTGGCCTACTCTTTTCGTAGATGCACATAAAGTGAGCCGAAGTTATGATAATTGTCAGCGGTATGTTGGAAGGCCTAGGAAAGGATCATTGCCTCCGCATCCGATTCAAGTGGAAGCACCCTTTTAGCAATGGGGACTGGACTTCATTGGGGTTATTGATCCTCATTCTTCCATTGAGCATAAATATATTTTTACGATGTCAGATTATTTCACTAGGTGGGTAGAGGCCATCCCAACCAAAAAAGTTGATCAAGCTATAGTTATCTCCTTTCTGGAGGGACTGATCACCCATTTTGGTGTTCTAGATGCTATTGTAATGGATAATGGGACTCCATTTATAGGGGCTAAGATCATCGAATTTGTGAACAAGTATGGGATTTATCTAAAAATATCTTCCAATTATTATCCACAGGGAAATGGCTTGGTCGAATCCACAAATAAAAACTTATTCTGAATTCTTAAAAGAACATTGGGGAATAATAAAAGAAGTTGGCACCTACTGTTGAACCAGGCTCTGTGGGTAGATAGGATATCAGTAAAGAAATCTATTAAAGCCTCTCCTTACTCTTTGGTGTATGGGAAAGAAGCAGTCCTACCCACTCACATTGAGCTCCCTATCCTCTAGACCTTGCAGTTGTTCAAAGATGAAGATGATGAGTATGATCCAATGAGTGCAAGGTTGGCTCAATTATTGCAACTAGAGGAAGAAAGAGAAAAGGCATATCAAGCTTTCATCGAACACACTAAAGTGATGCAAAAATGGTTTGGAAAAAATACAATAGAGCGCAAGTTTTAGGTGGGAGATTTAGTCCTAAAATGGAATGAGAACAAAGCTAAGCCAGGGAAGCACCACAAGTTTGATGCGATCTGGGAAGGTCCATTTCAGGTCTCTACAGTGAATTCGGCAAATGCATATCATCTTCGGGATATGGATGGTTGGGATCTTCCAATTATGGTAAATGGTCTTCATATGAAGGCCTATGTTCAATGATGAACTCAAGAGGTACCAGTTTGTAAATATGTACATATTTCTATTTGCAAGCAATTTTTATTTGACACTACTTTAAAAAAAATGTGTATATATGCTCCATCTCTCTTACAAAATCAGTTTCACTCTAAAGTTGTTATCTGAAGACACACCATGATTTCAAGAGGATTTAATGCCTTCATTAAAAGAGTTTTACCATATTACAAATTACCTTACTATGCCAATCCTCAAGTTTAAATGTTTCAAGGAAGTAAGACAAGAATAATTGAAAACACAAGAAGAGTGCTTTAGTCGAAGGATTGAATCTAAGGGGTCAGATTTTGGAAGTGAGAAGCATAGCAAATTAAAAGTACTTTCACCCCAAAAGAGGGTGAAAGTCCTGTTTGTGTCCCATAAAAGTGAACAAATATACACTCCAAGGCTATCGTGTAACCCCAACTTTCTATTAAAATCAAAGTTGCGTTCGCCCGACGAAAGGGGTGAAAGCCCCATTCGCCCCCAAGTGGAGGCGAACGTATCTCATAGATTAAAAAATAAGGCAAGTCAAAGGTGAGTCAAAAGGGTTTTCACTTGAATAGGGGGAAAACCTCCCATTCACCCCTCGTTGGGGGCGAAGACATGAAGAGATACAACTCATATTTTATTTAAAGATGCACGATGTCCTTTAAAATCGTAAAATGCGTGCACTGGCTCTTTTTGGTGAATGCATTTAAAATTTAATGCAGTATGTAAATGCCAATATATATATATATATATATATATATATATATATATATATATATATATATATATATATATATATATATATATAAAGATAAAAATAAAAAAGAAAAAGCCATAAAATCAAGTTTTTTTTAGAAAAATATAAAATCCATGCTTTTCCTAAATTTGGGCTAAATGAGAAGCAAGAGATGGTTTTAAAAGGAAAAGACGTTCACCACGAATTTCAGCAAATAGGTAAAGAGAGTTTTTGGAGCGAAGGAAAAGAAGAATGAGTGCGCCTCCATAGTATTTTCACTCCCATGCTTTTTGGAGTGCTACATTTTTTTTAAGGGTGCTCTTTGAAGCGTTTTCACTCTCCAACATGTGGAAAATCTTGGGAAGTGTGCATGCAAGCTAAGATGCAGTTTTAGGGTATTTAATTTAAAATGTGCACTCAAGTTTGCATTGGAAGGCGATTTGATGTTCCTAAGAAGCAAAATCTCACATTAGCAAAAATAGAAGTGCTCATTGGTCCTCGGGCGGTGGGTTTATTTTTCCAAGATAGTTTTAATGATCGGGGCACACTTTTCAAAGGCATAATGCAGCAAGAAGGATGCACTTTCCTAAAGTGATTTTGCAACGAATTTCATTCAGTTACCATTTAATTTTGGGATTAGTACCAATTGCGGGAAACAAGGCGCACGTCCTCCCGAACTCACCCAAGAAATTTATTGCATTTACTTTGGTGGGTGGCATGTGCTCTATAAATAGAGCACAGGTAAAATTGCTCAAAATTTAAAGTTCTTTAATTTTTTTTCCTTAACGGTGTTTTTTTAAAAAAATTGCCTATGTGTTTCAAGCTTTAGTTGTAGAGATTGCAGAGTGTTTTCAGAGTTGTCAAGGTTTATACAATGGGAAAGAAAAGCAAAGAGGTGAAAGAGGCTACAGAGCCCAAGAAGTCTAGAAAGAAAGTAGAAGGTGGGTCAAAATCCAAGAAGGCCCGAAGAAATGAGAATGTGGATTTGGACCCATACTCTGACACTATGGCAGAGATTGGAGACTGTGTGATTACCAACAAGGGCATGGAGAAACTACGACAAGATGTGGAGTTCACGGTAAATCAAGGATTTACAATAGAGTTTAATAGAGAGCCCTTTAACTATGTCGTTCCATGCACAGTTATTTTGGTATTTGTGTACGCCCGTACACCCTTGCTTGGAGCTGGTGAAGATAATTGCTCGATTTTATAATTCGGTTACTAGGACGGTGCGAAAGGCAAATAGAGAAGCACTTTTTTCTATTTTTGCTGATGAAGTATGGGAAGCATTTGCTTGCGGGTTGAAACCTCCTTCATATGTGATCAATAAGAAGCTACATACCAATGAGTAGGAGGACAGATATGTGTCCACCGTGACGATGCATCGGTTCATGGAGACACAGTTGATTAAAGAGCCACAACTAGGGCAACTACCAAACTTGCCAAAGCTGCTTACAGAGTTCAAAAGCCCAGACATTTACTCGATGTTAGCATGGGTTGTTGGTCTACCGATAGATTCCATGGTTCATAAGTGGCAAGTAGCCCTAGCATAGTGCATATGCCAGGTGGAGTTTTACACTCCGACAACCATGAGGCAAGGCACCAATCCGATTTACTTCGATTGGGCTGATTTTATATCTCGAAAACTACATTTTCAGCTAGAGAGGTTGCATACTAGAGAAGAAACATCATTCAAGCACACCTCCTTTTTGGTATGGTATTTATTTTTCCATCTACACCAACATTTTTTGTTTATCGTAGTAAGGCAAATGGATGAGAAAGATGAGCTTCTGCCAGTATATATGTGGACTTCCGCTCTATCGAGCAGGGAGTCATTTTATAGTTTTAACCATTTGTTTCTAGGGCCCGTAATAGAGCTGCTTTGTGGTACAAGTGAAAGAGTGCCACGGGAGATGAGAGAAGTAGTGGCTACGACCAAAAAGGGTGACATATTTTTGTTAACTCAAGGTATGGTCATAAGAATCTATGGCTTCACGGGTAAGCCATTCTTGCTCCCATACTTTGCCACCGAACACGTTTTTTCCATGGAGGTGGTGCACCAAATAGATTATGCTAATGATGTGTATGGAGCAAGGCACAACAAGAGGATGACTTGCAATATGCCTTTCAAGTTTGATAGTATAGAAGTGAACTAGGTCAAGAAAAATAGGCTACTCACGGTGGCACTCCAAGACCTGGGGTTGATAGAACTATCGCAATGGTGGAGATATGACCCATTGGGGAAATTTTTGGAAATAATCAAGGCCAATACCTTCCATTGTTGTCCATGACCCGACATTCAGGAGAGGTGCAATAATTTTTATGGGCGCGACTTAGAGTGGCACATTGAAAATATGATGTCGCTCCCACCCTAGCATGACTTCTATGAATAGGAGGTTGAGTACAATCCAACGGTATACAAAAATTAGATTCCTCCACCTGAATTGTTTAGTCAGGTAAAAGAAAGCCAACCCCTATGGACCAAGGAAAAAATTATGAACTGGTGGATAATGCGGGTCCATAGAGGAAAAATTACATCTCCTTATGGGTTGAAAATGGATGAGGCATTTTTGGAAGCCTATGATGAATATGTCAACGCCTATCAACCCATCACTTTCACCAAGATTTTACCCCAAAGTTTTCAACATTCTGACAATGATGAGAGCACGACCAAGGAAGAGTGCTCGATAGTTGAGGAGGAGACACCTGAGGAAGAAGAACAATAGTATGTGTTTCAACGGAGGTCATAGTGGGTGAAGCATAAAGTTGATGAGGCACCTTTGGTGGAGAAGCAAACTGTACGAGAGGTGCCCCCATTCTCGAAAGTCATAAAGAAGCCAAGGACCGACGCTACTTCCTCATCTACTACTGTAGTTTTGGTTGTTTCAGTTCCCATAGTTGTAGTTGTTTCGGTGACTTCTAATTCCCCTCTAATGGTGAAAGATGCTTCGATGAGCGTCGCCCAAATATTTTCTTTGATTCATGAAAATTTAGAGGACCAACAAGCGGAGGACCCACAGGTGGAGGTCGTTAACCTTGAGGAGGAAGTGGAGGAGCAACAAGAAGAAATTATTTTATAGCCGCTTCCATCACCGGAACACAAGGTGCCTGCTCTCAAAGGTACATCTTCCTTTCCCTCTTCTTCTTCTTCTTCAGAGCATGTAGTGGCTATTAGTTTATTTCCATCAGTTTCCACATCAATCTCTCCCCCCTTTGGTATGCCCTCCATGTCCATTTTTCTCCCCTCTTCTTCCCCTTCGCAAGTCACTACTTCTCCTTCTATTCCCCTTTCTTTGGCCTCCCTTTCTTTCAGTTCGTTTGCGTCAGGGCCAAACCCATTTTCACGCCCTTCCCCTTCCATTGCTGCTACCACTTTCATCGAGGTTGTAAGTACACAAGCTCCTCCTAGAGTGAGCATAACTGCAGCTAAAACTGGTTCCTCCACCCACTTCACTATTTTGGTCCCTCCCCTCCTAGCCATCTCCTCTGCTTCCTTTGAGCCCGATCGCTCACAAATTTTGATACCTTTCACACCATTTTTGGAGTTGCAAGTACTACCAAAAGTTGAGGTGGCACCAAAGTAGCCTGACGCAAAGAAAATCAATCGAGCGCACCTCAGTTCATCGTAGTGGTTGAAAAGCCACAAACGAAAAGAAGCACTGGCTCCAGCCCGACCACTCAAGAAGGTTGCTTTTGATCCAGTTGCCATGGAGGCTCACACAACTAGAATCACTCCCCTGGTCCAAAAGCCACGAGGTGAAATGACGCCGAGCGATTATGCTTATGAGACCATGATAGAGGACCTGACGAAGATTGATCCAACTAAAAAAATGGGGAATATGTAGGTTGATATGAGCTCAATCTATTTGCATGATGAGTATTACAAGCACATATTTTATGATGCCAAAACAAATATTATTGAACTCGAAGATGCTTTGGCAACAAGTAGAGCACAGTAGGAGAAGACAACCATGGAGAATGAATACTTGCATCAACAAGTTGGAGTGCATCAAAAAGAAAGGGATGCGATGAGGTTGGAGATGCAAGCACTCAGGACGCAACTGGAGGCCATACAAAATCAACTGGCTGAAAAGGCCACACAGGCTGCGGGCTTCTCCCCAAAAATAATCAAAGAGGCTCACCTTCACTTGGCCCAGAGTTGCAAAAATTTGGAAGCCAAAGCAGTTTAGGTTTTGCATTATCTTTGGGTAGCTCGAATATAGATTCAGATGGGTCAATAGTTGATTGACACCATAGAGGAGATGCTAGAACCCCACATGGAAATGGCTGTAAAAATCCAAGCTCTGGCTCAATCTAGCATGCACATTCACCCCTTGAGTGAAATAGATCATGCTTGGTCTATTGCCAAGGTCACGCTACAAAGCTACTTTCAGAGGATGGACCTGGTGAGAGAAGGCAGGAAGATCCTTAATGACATAGAGTGGGAGCATACTGTTTCCATGATTCATTTTGATGCTCTCGTTGATATGGATTTTCTAGTTTTTACTGATGAATGGGGTGAACCTCTACCAAAAGAACAATTGGAAGTGGCCTGGAAGAAGTTTATGGAGGACACCTCAGAGATTGATACATGGGAGGAGCCCATCATAGAGGAACAAGTGTTACCACTTATGAAGAAGTTTACCCGCATGGAGCTATCATTGTTTGAGCTAGCCCAGCGAGCGAAGTGCCTTAGTCTGGAGGATGTCCAGAACCTACGGTATGTGTATGAGTCACTGAGTGTTCCTTGCTTATTCACTACACATGCTTGGGAGGAGGTAGTTGTAGTCTATGAGGTTACCTATGAAATCTTGAAAGAGCAGGAGGAGTGGGAAGCAGTGGAGCGAGCAACAGCTAAACAAGCAATGGCAGAGCAAGAGCGAGCAGAAGTTCTACGAGTAGCTATAGAGGTAGAGGTAGCTGAGAAGGTAGCAGAAGAGCAAGCACAGAAAAATGCTTCCACATCAGGAGCGCCAGCTAAAGCCATCGGTAAAAAGACTCAATAGAAGCCCAATGGATAAAGGCTTGGGATCGCTTGCATCCATGCGAGCTGGATACCCCATGAGCCACCAAAAATATTGGTAGTTTTGCAATATGCCACATTAAAATTTTGATGAAGTTTTATTGATGTAAAATCGGAAAATATATTAATGCTATAATTTAGTGTTTTTGACCTATATGATATGTTACAGTTTTTGTGCATATTAACTTCTTTGTTTTCATGCACCTCTTGCTTGGAAATAATGGGCGTCGAGAGATAAAATGTTTACAATGTGAGAAATTTCAGTAAAATCATCAGATAAAATCACACAGGGCACTGCTTCAAAATTCATCGTTGGGCGACAACGATTTCTTCGTTTTAAAAATTGGGTCATGAAGCAAAAAGAGTGACAAAGGTGCGTTCGCCTCTAATTCGAGGCGACTGACGCGTTCGCCCTATTCTAGGGTGAACATGATCTTTTTATATAAAGAAAATGGAGAAAAAGGCTAAGTTTCGAATGGGGATGCTTTCACCCCAAATGAGGGGTGAAAGTCCCTTTCGCCCCTCTTTGGGGTGAAAAGCCATTTTAAAATTAATGAAGAAGGCACTCAAAGTTGAAGCGCAAGCAGAATGAAAGGAAGCACATTCACCCCAAAGTAGGGATGACAACTTCGTTCACCCCACTTTGGGTGTGAACGTCATTTAAAAATTATTTAATGAAGGTGTTGACAAGTCAATGGCGCATTTACCCCGGTTGAGGGGCAAACATTCCATTCGCCCCTCTTGGAGGTGAAAGCACAATTAAGAGAAGCCTTGACAAAGTTGCAAAGTGCCAAAGCATAAGTTGAAAAGTCAATGGTGCGTTCGCCCCAAGAGGGGGCGAACGTCACATTCACCCTCCCTTGGGGTGAAGCTACATGGAAACAACTTCGCTAATTTATTGGGATTTTATTTTCGCCAAGAGGGATAGCATTGAATAATCAAAGCTATGTTCGCCCAAAGTAAGGAGTGACAACGGCGAACGTGCATTTTAAGAAGTTAAATGTCCTGTGAGAAGCGCTTCCACTAGGGAAGAAATGTGAAGTTTTGGATTGCTATTTTCGAAGGTGAAGCAGTAGAAGGCGTATGCAACATTGAAGTCGAGGGGGGCTATCCAGGAAGCGCGATGATGTAAGTGTTGAAAAATCAGAGCTAAAAGGCAACATTTTTTCATTCATGACTCTGTTTCGAGCGAATTCGAATTTAAGTATGAATAGGGGCTTGGACCAAATATGAAAAGCATTTAATGATTGGAGCGAGAGGTAGCCAAAGTTGTGAGTTTCAAGGTAAAGGAGCTACGATTTTTAAGATCACCAGATGATTTTTATGAGTTTCGAAACATTTCGAATGAAAGTGAATTTTTGAGGAATAAAGAAGGCTCCAAGTCAATGACCAGGTTTGCAATTTTTTGTGCACCGACACTAGGATATGACTGATTTCCTGGAGATTTTCCCCTTAAAAATTGGATCACTGCCTCAAGAGAAATATTTTCAAGGATTTCAAGGAGGAATTGTCTCACCAAGGTCCCTGATCTGTGAACATTTTGTCTTCATGTGTATTTAATGAAAGAGGTGAAATCCTCTATAAATACTAATCAATTTTCATTGTAAAAGGAGGTTAGACATTCTATAGAAAAACTATTCAAGTTCTCTGCATCAATAGAAGATACTTGGCTTCTGAATTTGCAAGCGATCTTTGTGTGTGATTTCCTTCTATTTTTATGCATTTCTATTTTATGCTCATATTCATTGTCTGCTATTAAGTTTAAATTCTGCATCTGAATTTGAACATTCCTGGTGAGAGTGAGTTCTAGAATGCAATCTTGGAGGTTGTATCTGCAAGGTTGTAAATAAATTCTGCTACCTTATTTTATTACATGCTGCTTCAATACTTGAGTGGAATTCCTCCTTCTAGTCTATCCCCAATCCTACACCTTCGACTTGTGGCTATATTTCCCATCTCTTTTTGTCATTTCCAATTTCTTTCCTGCAACTCTAGCCTTAAACCTGTGTAGGATTTAGTAAGGGAGCCAACCCTCTCTGGAGATTGGCACGAAGGACATCTCTTTCCTTCGGCATTTCAATGTTGGCCATGTAATCCTTGCTCCATTGCTATTCTCATCAAGGGGATCAATGCTTTCCATTCTGCCATATTATTTGTTCCTTCACCTAAACCTACTTGAAAGTGATCTTATAAAGTGCTCCCCCTACCACACACCTACCTGGGCTACCTTGGCAAGCTCCATAAAAGAAGGCCAATGGCTTCATAGGATCCACTATTAATGTTACTATATGTCTGCTTAGTTTTGGTTTTGGGGATACTTTTGGACTTTCAAAAATTTATTTAAGATGCATTTATACCTGAATCACTAGAATTTCCTTACCTTCAACCTAGCATTTCTATTTAGCCATAATATTCATTCCACTATTAGAGGGACACATATATTCTCCTTTTATCATCTTTCTTTGAACCATTATTGCATGTTATCCGAAATATTCCTAGCAAGACATTGTCCTTTACCTTGAGTCAAAGATAAAATTGAATTCCATACTTCTCTTATGAAAAGGAAAATGAACATGAAGAGGGTCCATTATTTATTCTTCCTTTCTACACATGGCACACTGACTTGGTCCTTGCCAAGACCTCCTTTGAAGAACATCTCATGTTAGTTCTTTTTTTGCTAGAGCTAACCAAGCAAAGATTTTAGTTTTTAGAGGAGATTTTACCTTTCATATTCTACTCCACCACTAAACCTTTTCCTCATTGTTGTTATCAAATCTTACCTTATATCCTTCTCTAACTATGTGCTTCACACTTACTAGATTCTTGGACCATATTAGATAGTCTCTTTATTAATTTAGTCTTATATTTTCTCTTTCTAGTTCCTTTGTATAGTCATGCCAAATATGTGCATCATTTCCTCCTAATGTTAGTTCTTCTACTATGAGCCATCATTGTTTCCATAAATTAGTACTCTTTGTTGATACCACATGTACCAATACCATATTTCCTTATTTATGGAGATGATCTATTATGTTTTAAGGAATTTGACAATCTCCTTTGCTTCTTAGCCAAGGATTTTTGCCTATCCTTACTTCCTTTTCATTTCCTATTGTCCAAGCCAATAAATTCTCAACTAATATAAAAGTTGTCACTAGTGCTTTCCAAATAATTATTGCTTTTGAAAATGATTTATTCTGAAGTCTAATCTAACCTACAAAGGATAAATTACCTAAATATTTCTCTTGAATTACCTCCTACCATAATCCATTATCGGTTATCAATATCCATAAACTTGTTGCTACTAAATATTTTCTAAAACTATGCATATTCTTGAGGCCCCATACTTTATATGATTTTGATTTAGCTATTCTATTCCATTTAACTAGTGCCATTACATCCTTCTATTTATTCTTTGACCAATGAATTTGGAAACACTTCTTCTTTATTTTCTCTACTATTGTGATGGGAATGTAATCCAAGGAGTGCCAGTAGATTGGGGTGGCTTCCAAAACTGATTTCACCAACATAAGGTGACCCCCAATGATAGACACCTAGGGCACCAAATGCTGATCTTCTTCTCTATTTTTGTGTATAAACAAATCCAATCCTAGTACCCATAGTCATTAGGCTTTAGATGAAAGCCTAAATATTTTATCCCTTTATCAAAGTGTACTATCTTGAAAGAAAAGATTCTCATTACTACTTCTATTTGCCCTAGTTGAAATATATTGAAGGCTATTTCTATTTTTTGTAGATTTATTTCCATTATTATAGCCATACAATATAGGTCCAATACTTCTTTATACTTTAAGGCTTCCTTCAATGTCCCATTTTCAAAGAGTAAAATATTATCAGCAAAGAATAAATGGGTTACCTTCAAAGAGTTACCAATTTTGATACCTTTGATCATTTTCCATCTTTTTTATTCCCTGATTAGTCTACTCAAACCTTCTTCTACCAAAATAAAAAGGAGAGGAGAAATATGACACTCTTGTTGTAGACCTATGAAAACCTTGAAAAAAATGGAAACTAAACCATTGATAAGCACAACAAAAGAGGTTAAATTGATACATCCCATCACCCAATTCACAAAGGGAATGCTACATCCAATTTGAATTAGACTTGGAATTTTCTTAAAAACCTAAAGAAAAATCAATTGTCCATCCATCTAGACTTGGAATTTTCTCTTTTTGGAATGATTTGACTATTGATTGTAACTACTTCTTAGTGATTTCTGAGAATATAGCTTCTTTTTATTCCTCATTAACCATCTTGGGAAATTTATGACTACTTTGATTGTCTCTACTATATTTTCTCTATTTGGATTTTTAAACTAGTATTTGAAGTAATTTACTACTAATGGTACCAATTATTGGAATCTTCTCAAAATATTTCCATTCTCCTCTTTCATTTCCCAAATTCTGTTTGTATATTTCCTTTGTTTTGCATAGTTTTGAATTTTTTTGTATTCTCATCCCCCTGTTCATTTTTTTGGTAGATAAGATACTATAGCATTAATATCGGGTTTTACAGGTTGACCCAAAACCTTTTACAAAAATCAGCCCAGGGCTGTTGATGAACATGTCCTTACTAAGAATCTTATATATGTAAAATCTACATGTCGCCAAAGCCATTACATCTGGTAAGGCACATAGACTATTATCAAAAGGAAACTTCCCATACAACATTTTGGGTATAACCCAAGAAAACACACATGCATCATAATTACAAAAAAAGAAACAGACACAGATCCCTTCCTTGAAATAGTGGAGAAAAAAAAAGTTGCAGACACACATAACAGAGTACTGAAAAAAACTCCCACAAGCTCTGTATTGACTGTTACTCTTAATAATTTTTTGGTAATTTATTTCTTTCGTATATGACATGCTTTGGGACCACATACCGTCTTCACCAATCAGCCTTGGAGAAGTGAACCTACTGGCTAGATTTATGGCGATGGCTATCTGGGGGTCCACGTGGCTCTGGTTCGAAGTCTTATATTGCCATTTATTTCTTGCCCTGTGATTATCAACCAACCTAAAATTACTAAGATGACTAGGAGCCATGTTATCTAACATGTGACTATCCCCATTAGTCTTTGTGGTATTTCCAAGAAACATCCACCAATACTGATAGCTCGGATAATTTTTATTGTGAGTCCATTTCAAAAAAGAGATGGGAATACTCATAGCCTTCAAACTTATAGTGCCTTACCTGTTGGTAAATTCGACTACAATTCTTGGTATTCTTGTTGAATAAGCTCCTCTAATTCGCTCAAGACATTGTGTTCCCATTTAAAAATTCCATCACCATCGACACCCAAATTGGCCAGCTTATCAGCAACTTTGTTAGCTTCTTGAAAGACATGTTGGGATTTTATGTCCTGTCTTCCCTAGAAAAGGATCCCAGCCTCTTCAAAAATTGTTTTAATCCTCCAAGGAGGTATTTTCAAATTATTGAGGAGATTTATAACATGCATAGAGTCTCCTTCTACGAACAAATTGCCTTCTAAGTCTTGAGTCATTTGAATGCCTCTCCACATAGCTCCAAACTCAACTTTGTTGTTTGTCCTTGTTCCTAAATATTCAAAAAATGCAAGAATCATATTCCCATTATGATCTCACACAATGTTGCCAGCACCTGCTCTGCCAAGATTTTAATTAGCTACTCCATAAAAATTAAGCTTAAACCAACCCGTAGGAGGTGGGGACCACTTAACATTGGCTCTAGGGTTGACTACCATAGGCACAAACTCATCTAACAAGGTTAAGCTTAAATATTGAGCAATCATGGTCTCCTACAGATGAGGTTTATGACTATCAAAAGGGATAAGGTTTACATTATCATTGGCAAAGGATAGGATCCTGGCAATGATAGTTTGATGATCATGGATAGAATCATTAAAGACTCTATGGTTCCTTTCTAACCACACTTGCCAAAGATAGTGATTGAGACAAATTTTCCACATGTATCTAAGTCTTTGGCTTGAAAAGGGGCAAGGCCACTAGATGAACAAATCAAGTACGATGGATGGTTTAACCCAAGAAATATTGAAGGTCTAAAAAACCCCACGTAGGACAGTCAAGGGAAAAGGGCACTCAAGGAAAATGTGATAAATGGTCTCCCAATTAGTCCTACACAGATAACAATGATTAGTGATATAAATAACTTTATGCATCATATTATAAATGGTTAGAGTTATTCCTTGGATAACCAACCATGAAAAGACTACAATTTTTGGAATTAATTTTTTTATCCAAACTAAGTCCTTTTGGAGGACAAAATACTCGTCATCAAGTAGAAGCTTGTAAGCTGATTTAAAAGTGAACTGCCCATTTTTCGTAGGAGCCCAGGTCACTTGATCTTCCTTGGGTATCATGGGGATAAAATATTGCCTGAGAATGTTATAAAGATCATTTGATTTCACTTGAAATCCTTGAATCTTGATTTGTTTTCACTTCATTCAGCATCTATCCCCAACCATGTAATCAGAGACTTTTTTGCCAATGAGTTCTTTCGTGATATCTCTAATTCGAGCTAAGTTAGGATATTGTGTTAGTGGTTCATCCTTAGCCCACCTATCATTCCAGTAATTTATCCTCTCACCATTGCCTAAAACCCATATTAAACCTTTTTTAATGATTTCCTTACAATTGAGAATTGTTTTCCAAAAAGCAGAGCCTCTGATTGGAACTGAGTCACTTAGAAATTCCATATTTTGAAGATAATTTCGTTTGATGATAGCTGTCCATTCATTTTCTTCACCATAAATGAGGTGCCATGCCTGCTTAGCTAGTAAAGCTAAATTCATATGAGAAATTCTCCTTAGACCTAATCCCCCATTTTCCTTGGGTCTGCACACTTTGGTCCATCCTACAAGGTGTATTCTTTTTTTCTCCTCTGATCTAGTACATAAAATTCTTTTTGGATTTTCTCAATTTTTTGGAAAACCTTCACAGGGGCTTTTAAAATGGAGAGGAAATAGACTGTAATGCTCTAAAGAGAGGCCTTAGTGAGGGTCAACTTTCCTACTTAAGATAGAAGATGACTTTTCTATCCAATAAGTTTTTTTTGAATTCTTTCAATAAACTTGTCCCACATTGACTCTCTCGGAGAACCAATGAAAAGAGGGAGACCAAGATACGAAGTGGGGAGGTTTGCTATATCACACCCTAAAATTTCTATAATAATTTATTACCTCTAAATGGGGGTGTTCAAGAAATATAACTTGCTTTTACTAAAATTAACTTTCTAACCAACAACGTCCTCATAGAGTTGCAGGATGTATTTAATTATTTTGGCCTCAACCACCGACACCTTAGTCAATAGAAGGGTATCATCAAAGAATTGTTGGTGAGAAACAACCCTAGTGAGAGATGTTGTCTTGATTCCTGATATTATCCTTGAACTGCAAACATTTTTTATGGTTCTGCCTAAAGCTTCTACCACAATGATGAATAACATGGGACTGATAGGGTCCCCCTTTCAAATTCCTTTACGACTTTGAAAGTAACCAACAGTTGTTCCATTAACTAGAATCGAGAACCATGCTTTAGAAATCCATTATTTGATCAAATTAACCCATTGGTGGTGAAAACAAAACTTAAGGAGGACAACATTCAGAAAGTCCCAATTTGGCCTATCAAATGCTTTGTTCATATCAAGCTTGAGGGCAAAAATAGACCTGTTAGTCTTATGAGAAAAGTACAGAGCTTCATGAACTGTGATAACTCCATCCAAGATTGACCTACCTTGGACAAAGCTTCCCTGGCATAGATCTATGATGCGGGGCATAACATCTCTCATTCTATTTGCAATGGATTTAGTTAGGATCTTGTAAGAAACATTGCATAGACTGAATGGCCTGAAGTCGGCCATAGATTCAGGGGTTTGCTTCTTAGGAATTAGAGAAATAAAAGTAGAGTTGAGACCTTTTGGGATATGATTGTTTTCTTGGAATTATTTTATAGTAGAAATTACATCCTCACTTACGATGTCCCAAAAATCTTGATAGAAATGAGGGGGAAAGCCATCGGGTCTCGGGGCTTTTTCTAGCTCCATGCTAAACAAGGCTTCCTTAATTTCATCATCAGATAAGGGATATAGAAGATTAAGGTTTATATCCTCATTTATTATACTAGGAATGGATTTTAAGAGAATATATTTAGCCTCCTCATTGCACTGAGATTCCTGACCAATGATAGAATTGAAATAAGTTACTACCTCCTTTCTGATTTCTATTAAGTCCTGAGTAATAGAACCATTTGTTTTATTTTTTTATTTTTATCTTGTTATTGCTTCTATTTCTAAGCTTGGCGACGTGAAATTTTTTGGAATTTGAATATCCATATTTCAACCAAATAGCCCTTGATTTTTGCCTCCAATAGATTTCCTCACAAGCCAAAATATTATGAAAATCTGCTAGTTTTGTCCGTTCCTCCTGCCTAGTAGTTTCATCAGCATCACCATGTCGAATCCTCTGATTAATTATCTTAAAAATTTCAACAACCTATTTTTTATTTTCAAAGAGGTTCCCAAAGACCTCTTTGTTCCAAGTTTGAATCTTTTCCTTAACAAACTTTAATTTGCCAACAAGTTTAAAAGCTGCACTACCCCTGACAGGCTGCTGCCACCATTGAATTAAGTTATCTCTGAAACTGGAATGTTTGATCCACAAAGATTGAAATATGAAAGGTTTCTTGAAGGACAAAGAGTTAGGGATCTAAAAAAAAATGGGATTGTGATCAGAGGCAATTTTAGGAAGGGCTTGCAGGGTAGAATCACTGAACAGAGTTGTAGTCTCCTTTGATAGAAAAAATCTATCAAGCATTTCTTGAATGAGATGACACCCTATCCATAGATTACTCTAGGTATAATTTGATCCTCTATATTTTACATCCATTAATATGTTGGAGTTCACAAAGTCATTGAAATCATCCATGCTCCTGATAGGTGGTCCATTTCCACCCATTTTTTTTGAAGGGTAAAGAGGAGTGTTAAAATCCCCAGCCAGAATCCAGGGGACATTATGGAAGATTTCACTCAAATTGCCTAAGTACTCCCATAGTAGAGCTCTCCCTTGAATTGAAGTCAAGGCATAAATATTTGAAAGGATCCATGACCTGTTGTTGTTTATTTCCTTAAATAAAACACTAAGAACCCCATCATATTTTTGAATAATGGTCCCTTCTACTATTCAGGGATCCCACAAAGTCATAAGACCTTTGGATTCTCCTATGGATGATTTAAAAACCATATCCCCTTGATTCCAGATATTTTTTGCTACTTCTTTTGATTGAATCTCATTAGTTTTTGTTTCTTGCAACATGATAATAGTTGGATTCACTTGATTTCTTATTGCATTGAATTCCTTGTGTTTGGGTAGGACATTGAGGCCTCTCATGTTCCATGAGAGAAACTTAATTTAGATTATTTGGGATTTCTTCCTATCCCCATCCCTTGAGGGGGTTTTCCTAATTTGTTGTCTTCAAAACCTAGAATAACCTGTTGAAACAAAGTTCTCTATTTTCCATTGGCAATGTCATTATCAATTTAAATTTTTTGATGCTCAACATTTGATATTCTCCCTCTTATTTTTTCACTACCAAAATATATAGGATACTTTACAGTGCTCCAGGTTTATTTAGGACTAAACTTGGGGAGGCAATTTGTTGCAGAACTAGACTGCCATATTCCTCAGTCTGAAGAGTTTCACATATCTCCACCCCTACATCCAAATCTTCTCCTTTTTTCCTGTATTCCCCTAGTCTATGGGATGGCCCCTCAGTAGGATTCACCTAGATCCTAGTGATGATGTTAAGGAGATGAGATTTTTATTTTCCAATGGATCAAATTTCTTCCTAAGTTCTTCAACATTAGGGTTTGGATTTGGGATGCCCATTGGGCTTGAAGTATTTTCAGCATTGGGGTTTAAGGATCCCGATTTGGATGGGGATTCTAGATATCGGGCATTAGGGTTTGGCTTTGTGATGTCCATGAGGCTTAAAATAATTTTATCATTAAGGTTTGAGGATCCTGACTTGGATGGGGATTCTAGAGAGTCAAAAAGGTCAGCCTGAAGGTTTTGGGCTTCCATGTCTTTCAATAATCCTCCTACTCCCATATTGGATAAAATTGAAAATTTATTTGAAACTAGAGGATTGGAAATTACCTGAGTATTTTGGTTGCCAACAACCTATTATTTTTCTTTATCTTGTTGGGACCTTGCACCCTCTCTTTTATTTTTTTGGTAGACATAGTTTGCCTGATTGATATTGCCTCTGCCAGGGAAACTCCTCAAATTTCCTCTGTCTAGCATTCCCTGCTTCTGTTTTTCTCTATTCATTGCCATGTTAGGGCATTGATTGCATAGATGTCCTTGATTTTTTTTATTTTGCATATAATTCCGATCTGTTCTTGTATTCTTTCGGATGTTTTTGATAGTATTCTCCATACTCTAGCTCCAAAAACCTTGACAATTCATTATCCAAATTAGCATTTATGCAGATTCATGAATGAGTCATCCTTATCCTGGCCAAGGTTGCATGGTCAATGGAGATCAGGTCCCCTATAGTTCTGGCTATGCCCTACAACCAATATTCATTGAAGAACTGGGTAGGTAGTCTTGGGAGACAAACCCAAATAGGGGCAAAATTAATATTTTGCTTTTCAGGGTCAAAATCTTCACCCCAACGTCTGAGAAAAAGGCTCCTTTTACCCAAAAACCAAGGACCTCCTATTAAAATGCAGTTAGCATCCTCCATATTATTAAAATGTATAATTAAGAACCCTCAAGTTAGAGCTACCAACTCCAAGATTCCTACCGATCACCATTTACACATCGTCCAGTCCCTGATAGTCTCCATGTCTGACCTACCTCCCCAAAACTTGCCTACTAGGGAGAATTCTTCCATTGAAATAAAAGGGCTCATGGAACTTTTCGGGGCTAAAATTTTATTATTTACTAGAAATAGGGGTGGAATAGAGAGAACCTCCTTTTTCCTCTAAGAGTCTCAACAAAATATAGCCTCTTCTTGGGCCCCACATTGTCCTTCGTATATTTTTTTTGAGGTCTTTCTAAGGAGGGTCGGGCCCCTGCATGTTGCTCGCCTCCAAATATTTCGTAGCCTAATCACCTTCCTCTAGATACTTGCTTTATCCATGCTCGAGGTTCCCTACCTCCCATTCTGTACCTTTTCTACCTCTACCACCTTGGCTGAGATTCCTACCTAGAAAATTCAGACCCTCACTCCCGCCGCACCCGCTAAACCTCATCTCACTCATTCCTTGTAATACAAATTTTTATAAGCCTTTGTGATATTGATAATTTCGCTTCTCTGTAACTTGCTACTTCATCCCGCTGTTATAGCCATAAATCCTTGCTTTTCATTCTCCATTTTACCTCCTATTTTAACAATTTTTTTTTTTTCCAGTTCTTTGAATTAAAGATTTCATTTTTTGAAAAAACTTTGTTACCTATGGTACTTTAAACCTTATTAGAGTAGATTCAATTTTAGTAAGTCTTGCCTTTGCTTCCCAATTTTTTCTTTGGCCCAACCTAAAGTTATTGATTTTATCCTCCTAATATTACTAGTAAACTGAAACATGGTTATCTCTTTTGAGGTTAGGTCATAATGCCTCCATTCTATTCTTACTATGTTTTGAAATTCTTCAACACCTTAGCATTGGGTGGTTTATCCTCTTCCTTTTATAGTTGTGAAAGGATTGGATAATGATCTGATCCTCCCGCTTGATCTATCCAAGTTCTCATCTTATCAGAGAAAGTTAAGAGATTTTTTTGAAACTAGAAATTTATCCAATATTTTAGATATCCAGTGAATTCTAAATTAACTGTTCCTCCATGTAGGAGCACTCCAAATTTTGTGAAGGAAGAAATCATCTAGTGGATCCATTTTGGCATGTTCTCCCCATATTTCACTTCTTTTTGTAACAAAGTTTAAATCCCCTCCCACCACTTATTTCTCCTCTTTTAGAAGATCTTGGTCAAAAAATTCCTCCCAGAAAACCTACCTAATAATTTTATAAGCAATGTAAGCTAAAAATATCAAATTCCATGTGTAATTGCTTATATTCCTCAAATTTCAAAGAGGAGAGCAGGTTTGAAACTTGCCATGGGATACATGCATAATTTTCAAATTGTTTTTATACCACTATGTGGTCATGGTGTAATACAGGTGGGACCTATTCAATCCCATATAATCGATTAAAAAAGGTATAAGCTAAAAATTATCTAACCAATAAATGTATTTTTTTTTTGAACTATTATATATACTATTTGTCCATACTTGATCAATACATGTATGATACTTTGTTGTTGGCTAAAGTGTATGTTATACATATAGTATTTTAGTATTTGTGATTTTGTTATTTGTTAGAATATCTATATTGAAGTCTTCTAGGTAAATGTTGGATAACTAGAGCCTATTTCTCTAAAAACATTAGTGATTATTGTTATAAGATAATGTATTTGTATTTTTGGTTTTGAATATAAATATATTGTAAGCATTTCAATACCTACCATAAAATTTTGTCACAATGATTTCCTTGTAGGTGGTGGTTGCATTTAAAAAAAAATTATTTATTTATTTTATATTACTATATATGAATGACATTTTGTGATATTAAAATATAAAATATCAGTGTGCGAAAAAATGAATTTTATTATGTCTTCTAAAAAATAAGTTCTAATACATTGTATTGCATTTTTTCAAAGTTTTTTATTATTATAAAAGTTGTAACATTTATAGTATTTTTATAAGAAATATAATCTAAAAAATATCAAATGGCATTAGTTCAACTAGTTATATTCCTTAAATTTTAAAGAGGAGACCATCTTGCTAAGTGATACATGCATAATTGTAAATTATTGTAGTACCACTATGTTATCATGATGTATTATGAGTTGGGCCTGGTTCAATCCCATACAACCAATTAAAAAATTAAGCTAAAAATTATCTCATCAATAAATGTATGTTATTCTTGATTTTGAACTATTATATATATATTTTTTCCATATGTTATCAATGCATGTATGATACTTTGTTGTTGGATAAAGTGTATGTTATGCATATAGTTTTTTAGTGTTTGTGATTTTATTGTGTTTTTCAGAATATCCATATTAAAGTCTTCTAAGTAAATGCTGGATAATTATAATTAATTTATGTAAAAATAATAGTAATTATTATTTGCAGAGAATGTATTTGTATTTTTTATTTTGAGTATAGATTTATATTATTGTTTTTTTACTTGATAATAAGGGGTTGTACTCGGGTCCCCCACCCTTGAAAAATTACATATATTTTATTTAGAGCTTGAGATTTTACAAATAGATACACTTCTCATATCAATTGAGATGCTATAGCTAGAAACCTACATCATTTTACATAAAATGTTTGAATTCTTGATTTTCATTTTTTGGATATTTTCAAATCTTTGTATGAATACAATTACTCTAGAATTTAGCATCTTTCTTGATATTTTCCTATAACAGCCTTCACAATGCCAAAAATTCACCTCTACTATCTATGCCTTGCATCTTAGTAGAGTAATATTTTCAAAAAATCGTACTATCATAATCTACTTTACCAAATCTGGATTGCTAGTTCCCTTCCTAAAACACAAGTGCAACCACACAAATTATAATAAATAGTCTAAATGAAAACACATTATTGTTACAAAATAAAACATATATTACCAATGGAAAACATTAAAGTAAATCTTAATCATTAATTTATTTAGGTAATCAACATTTTTTGTCAACTTCAACTAAAATTTCTACTTCCTCTAACCATGGAAAGGAGAATTTAACTTCACGATCCTCAATCAAAACCCCTCTATTGGCTAGCTTATTTGTACATTTGTTTCTTTCCCTTAATATATGTGTAAAACTAATTTATTCAAACTCTTTAGAAAGATCTTGAATTTCTATAATTATATCTTATATGTTCCATGGAGCCTTTGCTTTCCTCAAAATTGTACTTATTACTATGAGAGAATCACCTTCCATCCGTACTCTATTCCAATTCATTTGTTTACATATTTTTAACCCTTTTAAAGCTGCCCAAGCTTCAACTTCATTATTTATCTTAAATCCACTATTAAAAGCATAATGAGACAAAATATCTCCTCTATTATTTCTAATTATTCCTCCTCCTCTTGGTCTTGTATTTCCTTTAGATGCTCCATTAAAATTCAATTTAACCCACTCCACATATGGTGGTTTCCACTTTATACTCTTTACCTTATTTTTTCTTCTCTTGTACCCAAGATAATAATTCCATTTAATTATTTGAATCCATCTATTAAAACTCTCGGCTTCCAAATTAGGGTTTGGGTGAGTTTATAGGGTTGGTTTAAACTCCTCTATGGCTAAACACATCCTCTTTTTTATTACCTCTAAACTGCTTTTATTTCCTTTAAATATTCTTCTATTCCTTTCTAGCCATATATTCCAAAGTATTGTATCTTTTGATATATCCCATATTGTCTGTAAAGCCTTACTTTTATAAGTGCTATACCATTGCTTTAACCAATATTCAATTCTACTATTCATCACCATGCATTTACCACATATTAAGAATCCATTGCTTGCCATAGATTCTAGACTATTGAGAAATGTTCCAATATATGGTCAATACTCTCCTCATTAATACAGAAAACACATTGAGAGGGGCCATGAAAACCCCTTTTCATAAGGTTATCCCAGGATAATATTCTTCTATGACATACTAGCCAAAACAAAATTTGAACTTTAGGAATGCTTGGGCTATCCTAAATATCTCTCCATATTCTAGTGATATTATTATTATGTTGGTGTTGAACATTATATCCACTTCTTGTTGTGTATTATCTTGAGCTATTCAAATCCCAAATCAATTTATCCTTGGCGCCCCTTAGAATAATCACAGTTGTTATATTTCTACTCAATTTCCTCCTAGCATCAATGTCTTGTATACTTGTAAAAAATATTCTTTCCATTTGTATCTTCCTTCGCGATCCTTGTACAAATTTTTTGAAACCCTATCATCGTATTTGTATTGAATTAATCTCATCCAAGGTTTCAAAAATGGATCTAAATTGAGTGGGTTTTTTATCACACCAAGTATCCATCCAAATAGAATTTTTTTCTCCATTTCCCACCACCCATCTTATGTTAGCTTTTGATGAATGAGCCTTGGGAGATAACAATCACAAGATGCAGAATAACATGAAAGAAAGTAAATTTGCTAGATGACTGAAGTATGCTGAAAATATAAATCATATAAAATATTACAATGTAGCTATGGAGGAAGTGAGCACTTCATTAACAAAGCTACTAATCTACATTGTATCCATCACCAATGAATGGTGAGGCACACAAAACTACACTATCCACTAAGCTACGCTATCTGACTATGTCCTCCGACTCTCTTATCTATCTATCTAAGAGGCCATCCTTATATAGGTAAAATAGGATACTTGGCCAACACTCTATCTAGTTGTGCAAGGGACAACTTGTAAATGTACAACTTGCACATTGACACTTGTGCATTTATTACATTGCATGAAGTAACTAGATAACTTGCATAGGAAGTAATCTAGATATGTATCTTGGATGATACATTTACATAACCCAAATGATGGAATAGACTCTATTTCCAACACCCCCTGTATTACATTATTTGGGTATTGAAGACTTTAGTCTTCAATATGGATCTTCTTCATCTTCTTCTGCTTGATCTTCGTAGTCTTCTTCCTCTGCATTCTTTGTAACCTATTCAAGAAAATAGTTAGTGTCTTTGTAGTATGTTACATTTTCTGATAGAGATTTCACTTCAAAATCCTCTGTGGGTTCTTCCAGTTCTTCAAATTCTTCTATCCTCTGAACCAGGTGACCTTTCTGATTTTTCTTCTGATATTCAAGTTGAGGATAATTGGTAGGTCACTAAAATTGCTGTTGATGAGGGTTCCTTTGGTATTGTCATGGCTCAAACTGATTCCCATGATTTATCTGATTTCTTTGGTTCTAGTTTCTAGGATTATATCTACAATAGCTGGTATTGTGTCCTTTCTTTTTGCAAATCTAACAATACCATGTTTTTCATCCTCTTGCTAAAGAAGCAATATTTCCCTATGGATTATCTTTTGAGGCTAATTTAGTGTTAGTCATTTCATCTTTCACAATATTTTCTACTTCATATTCTTGAAGTATATTGACTAAATCATCAAAAGAAGTATCTTTACTTAGGACCTACAAAGATGTTACCAAATGCTTATAGCTATCTGGAAGTGCTCTCATGGTTACTTGAGTAAGAAGTTCATATTTAACTGTTTCACCTAAGGTTAACAATTTCCCTTTAATATCTGCTACCTTCCTTAGGAATAGTTCTATACTTTCTCCACTATTCATTTTCAATGAGTGAAGTTGAGTTTGCAAATGAAGAATAGTTACCTTATTCTTTCCTTCAAATATTTTTTCTAGGCTTATCCATGCATCTGAAGATGTTTTGGCTGAACTGATATATGGTTGAATCTCATCAGTGATAGCAAAAGTTATTATCATTAAGGCATTTGAATCATTTTATTCAAACTTTAGGATTTTTGTTTCACCTATGGTAGGTTTCTATGTTTTACCTTTGACAACATCCCAAAGTTTTTCATATACTAAAATTGCTTTCACTTTATTTTTCCAAGAAAAATAATTAGGACCCTTGAGAAGTTGAGATTCTGCTAGGAAGAATTTGTTAGATGCCATTTTAAATCTTCCTAATATCAAGCCTTAGATTTGTAGACTTCCTTATGTCTCCCTAGTATGTTATAGTGCTTTTTGTAAAAATATAGTTCAATTTTGGTTGATTTTGTACAAGTTTTGTAAGAATAAAAAATCAACTTCTTAACACCTTATTACTCCTAATTGAACTAAGCACTTTTTCAATTTTGAAGAGGTTTTGATGTTGGAATTCTTTTGTCCCTTTTTGAAGATTTGAGACAAGCAAAAATATGTAAATATCCAACCTTAATAGAAACCCTTAATAACCTCTTTTATATCCCTTGGATTATTTCTAATTTCCAATAAAATAAATTTGATGGAGTAATCCTTGTGGCTCCCAAGTTTGGAAAATTAGAGAAATGATAATAATATTTGCAAAATAATTTAATCCAAGTTGAATTCCTTATTCCTCCTAAGTAAGATTGCAAATATTAATTTAATAAGATAAGTCACCCCTTTTGCTTTCAAAATCTAAGTTTTAACCTTAGTTTATAACCCTTATATCTCCAACTTATGAAAGCAATAATAAATGGGATTTAGACCTTACCTTTTTAGATGCAATATCTCCTCAATATTTGGTGCTTTCTGTGGCTGAGTATAACAGTGTATAAGTGGTACCTTAGGCACTTGATTTAATGGAGATTCCTTGGAGTAGCTGGTCTTGAATGCTGGTATGTATGGCACTAAAATTTGACCTTCAAAAATGGAGGAGCCTTTAATGCTCCTTCCCCTTATCTTCCACATTGCACTTTGAATGTTTTTGCTACGCTTCACTCACACCTTGACTATGCTTCACTCCCTCTTTGGATGTCTTTGATTGCGCTTCACTCACACATGTTGAAATTGGAATTCAAATGCCTTTTAAGGATAGTTGATCATAGATGTTGTGACATGTGTCACATTCATTACAAGTGAGTACTCCCTTATTTATGTAACACTCCAAGTCCTTTGTTCAATGCTCTTGAAGAAATAAAAAAATGTATGGGCACTCATGTGAAGCTAGTGGAGAATACCAAGTGTCATTGCCTTGCTTGTAACTCCTGCATGGGAGTTTCTAGAACGTTGAGAGAGGAATGATGACTAGAATACCAAGTTTTGTTTCTGCATGGAGTCCATTCTTGTAACATATTTGAATATAGAGATTATAACTCCACAATCCCTTTGCTTTGCTACATTGTTTGGGCATAAAGAAAGCTATTTTCTTGTAGGTGGATAGACGATGTGCTATGGAGCTTGGATGAATATTTTAGAGCTTCCTTCGATGGATGGTCTTCTCCAAGTTAGAGACCATGAATGTAACACCTTTGCCTCTTTATTTTATGCCTCCAATCGTGTTGAATCCCTTGTAGATTTTTTTGACATCTTTTAGAAATTGATATGCACTCGCTTGTCTACGTAAATGTAGCTCTTGAATGATCTGAAATGAGCTTTGATTCTATAGGTACGTATGTCCAAGATGAGCCCTTGAGTGGCTCCTTCTAGCTTGGGAAGAAGAGTGTTGACGTTTGACCTTTGTTGGTTATTTTTCCCTATAGTAAATGTTCCCTTTTGTGGCACTTCCAAATCTGCTCTTATGCTGTCAAAAACCATATTAGAGTAGTGCATATAATGTATTATAATGTTGTATAATAAGGATTTTAATATACCTTCTTTTGCACTCTATTTCTAGATCTAAAATTTTGGTTTTGTGGCAGATTTTTCCTACAATACAAGGGTTTGAGGTTGTCTTTAAAGAGTAGACACACCTTTCCATTTTTTCTTGGACACTTTTGATAACAAATCCAAGCTTCAATAATAGTAGATAGAAGATTTTTAATTGATGCAATTTTCTACACTTTCTTTCCTTGCATTCAACTTGTAATGCTTTTGATTTTGAGACTCACCAAGTCTCACTTTCATAAGCTTCTATTTCTGTTTTTGGTTAGTTAAGTTCTTCTCCAAATTATGGAGGATTCTAACCCTTTTTGGTGGCTTCTATTGGCCACTTCAAGTTGCATATTTTTGTGCTTCAATAGTGTCTTTAGACACTTGATACAAATCATACTTTGTGCCTTTCAAGAAACACAAAACTAATTTTATTTTTGAGAGTGGTATAGTAGTACAAGTTCTTCACTTTTAATACACTAATATTACACCTTATCACTCCAATCAACTCTCAAAGTCATGCACTAATAATTTGCTACAACTAATCAAGAATAACCTAAAATGAATCTTTAAGAGTTATTCTGCAATTTCACTACAATCAATGTTGTAGGACTTAGTCTTCTTTTTCAAAAATAGATAATAGGTAGTTGATAGAAGCTAATATAAAATCTAATCAACTCCTAATAAATGTGCAAATGAATCCTTAAAAGAATATGTTTCCTTTTGCACTTTTAGAAGACTGTAATCTAATTTCCTTTTTGCAACTTTAATCCAAATTCAGGTGCTCTAATAAATCTGATAAATAATCCAATTAATGAATATTTTTGCACCATAAGTTGCATACCTTTTTTTTGTAGCTCTTCTCCCACATTTTTAGAGGATGTAGACCTTGGTGTCTGCTTCAAGTAGGATGTCTTGAATAACTCCTTCACCAAATTATGGTCTCAAAATTTCTTTCATGAGCCTAGGAGTTGGTGGCATGTTCTCCTCCTTCTACTATAGATTTGGAGAAGTCTATGTCTCTAAAGCTGTGCCTTCTTATTGTGAGAGGTAATCTTCAAATGTCTAATATTTGGTGGGCTTCTCTTGTCTTCAAGTCTTCTTGTCAAATTCTAACTTCAAGCAGGAGATTATTTTAGGTTTTGGCACTCCTTACCAAATTCTTCTTTACAGATTTAGCACTCCTTACCAAATTCTTCTTCATGAATTTTTCACTCCTTGCCAAATTATTCTCTTGGGCTTGTTGTTGGATGGTGATAATTGTTCCAAGTCCTTCACTATCAGGGACTTCACCTAGGTAGTGGATTTCTCCAATGATTTCTCAAAGAACTCTCTTGATATTTAGCAAGGCTCTCCTAGCCTTTCCTAGATGCTCAATGAGACCTTCACAAAGTCTTTGATATGGTAAATTTTGATGGTCTTCCTGGAGACATTTTCTTCAACCTTCTGCTCCAAGAAGTGTTGGTGGTGAAATCTACTCCTGGATCTTCTGATTCTGATGCTCTTGGATTCGAGCATGAATCTCCTAGTCCTTTTTTTTCTTTCGAGACTAGAATTTTTTCAATGATATCTTCTCCTGATATCTTCACTTTTGATTTTTTCAATGAAATCTTCTCCTAATCTCTTCACTTTTGCTTCAGGACTGAGTTGATTCTGAAGAAGATAATCTTCCTAACTTTCTTGTAGGAAGTCTCCCAACTCACTAAATATTCTATTCTTACAATAAAGATATTAGTATTGAAATATTTAGTCTACTTCTAAATTAGATATTCTTCTCAAATTCTTCTTCAGGATCAAGGCTTCTATGGCCTATTTCAATATCAAGGATCCTATGACCTTTTTCAGTACCAAGGCTTCTATGGCATCTTTAGTATCAAGGCTTCTATAGATTTTTTAGTATCAAGGATTTTGTGGCCTTTTCAATATCAAGACTTCTGTGGCTTCTTATTTAAGGCTTCTATGGATATTTTATATCAAGCTCCTATGGTTTGTTCTTAAACTATAGAATTCTGCAATCTAGAAATGGAGATCTTTAGTATCCTAGCTTCACCATAATCCTTCGCTAAAAGTCTTCTTCCATAGTATTCTTCTCTTGCACAATGAAATAAAATTTGCACTATGAGGGCACACCGACCTTCGGGCAATGAAGTTGGAGTATCCTAGCTTTCTATCACAGAAGGAGTCCCAATCCTTTGAGAATTAATTTCCTATAACAAAATAAACTTTGGGTACTAGTTAGAAAATTCTAGATAACCTAGATGATCTTCACTGGATGATTTGTCAATCTAGTGGATTGAGTGCTAGGTCCTAGTCTTTATGAGTTTTCATAACAACTCTATGGAAAATACTCTAGACAAAAATGATCTCAATATTTTCTAAAACTAAGATTCCTTTCAGTCCTATCTTTGTGACTCTCCAAAAATCTACCACCTAGTTTTTTTTGAGATCTTTTGTCAGTGGTTGGTCCAATGACACGTCAATTTGACAAAACTCTCAGGCTAACCAGTAATGGTGGTTTCCCTATTGACCTACATAGACTAGATATACCGTGGCTCTGATACCATTGTTAGATTTTGGTGAATGAGATTTGGGAGATAAAAATCACAATATGTAGAATAACATGAAAGAAAGTAAATCTGCTAGATGACTGAAGTATGTGTAACAAAAAGAATGAACACAAGCAAGAATACAATACAAAAAAGAGATATTGCCAAAAATAATCCTTTGTATTGATATTGATACAATTTTTACAATATTTTTGAATTACCCCAAATGTGTTGGGGGTAATGTTACAATTCCTCTCTTCTAATTACAATGCTTTGATAGGAAACAAGGGGGGTATTCCAAGCTCTCTAGCAAATGATGGTGTGTTCTTTGTCCTTCTGCTACAACTCCAAGGGGTGAGTGGGCTTCTACTATCCGATGTAGGGACCACTCCAGCTTTAGCAACTCTCCAAGATACCTGCTATCTACACACATGAAAACCAAAAGGGAGTTAGTAGCACCTACAAATCAAGACATAGAATGCTACCATAAAATCCTAACTGGAAAAGCATATGATGTAGAGAATAGAGAAATAAAATAAATTATATGCCTTGCTACAAAAAAAAATTCTTACTAATATTTTGAATTATACTTTCTCAGCTCTGAGAAACTATAGGCATGTGGTGAGGGCTGACAAACCGCATATGGGTGGTGGGAAAACCGTACAGATGCGATTTTTGTTATGAAACCATGGATGTGTAGTACAGATTGAAAGTAGGATTACTTTAGAAATGGGCCTCTAAGCTTTGGATATTGGTTCTCCTTGGGATATGTGTAGAGCTCCAGTTCTATTTTGATAGCCAAATGGTACAAAAATTCAACTCCTTTGGTGGATGGGGTGAAGGTGCCTTTATAGGCCCTTTAGGATTTTAGAGGGAAATGAAAGGTGGCAAGCCATGACTACCAAGTGGCAATTTTGGGCTACCAAATGGAGGGGGTAGTTAGAGTGAGTCACCCAGGGTATCTCACTTAACTGGGGTGATGTGGCTGCAGGTGGATTGCTATGTGGAGGGTTACCCATGTGAAGGGATAAAGGGGACAAGGGTGTGTGAGATGTGGTAAGGGATTTTGGTGAGGTGGCTAGGACACATGTCTAGTGGGTAGGTAGGGTATCCTAGGATGATTTTCTAGATTTAATAAATCTAGAAAATAGGATAATATGTAGGATTTATATACCTAAGTCTAAACTTAGGTATATAATCTTACTATGTAGGATTTATTGTGGGATGGCAAATATGATGTTTTGGATGTCTAGTTTTGGTTTCTACAGATGCCCCTTTTTGTACTGCATTGTGTGAAACATGATATGGTGTAAAAACCAATGACACTTGCCTTTATTGGATGGATGGACTCAAATATTCTTGATGCACACGAATTAGTGATTTTAATTTTTTTTGATAACATTTTGATTTGTTTGCTTACCCCTTCAATTGGCGAATGGGTAAAGGATGAAATCCATGAGCCAATTGACCAAATATTGATGATGAGATGAGGTGAATGATGAATGATGTGAATGTGATGCAAATGTATGACATTGACTCAACTTGATGCCCTAAGTTTGGGGTTGTTTGTGTTTTGTAAATTTGCCTTTGGTTCATTTGTGGCAAATGTTGTGGTACAATCGTCAATCACGCTAGGAGTTATTTTTCCCTGGAGATTATAGCAATTTATTCCAAATGATGGGTTCAAGGAATAAGTCATTCTAATAATTTTATGCACGTGTGATTTTTTATTATTACCAAAATTGATTTAATTTCTTTCCGCTTTTGACCCAATGGAAGGGGTTGAAGGATAACCTTGTGCAAATCTATTTTGAACACATCCAAGCTCAAAATATTGAGGGACCTAGTTGATTAATTCCATTTTGGTTTGATGGTGAGTGTCCTTCTGGTGATATATCCATCCTACCAGATTGTATTGATTGCTTGTCACTGCAACCATCAGGCGTATAGGATAATTCACTAAATACGAGGTTCACTAGTTGATGATGATGATGAAAATGATGATGTTGTTTGATGATGATTTTTGTGAAATTTGATGATGTGATTTGGTTGAGGTTTGCCATTTTATGGTTTTTTTGAATTTAATTGTGCACGTGTGGTTTTGTCTCCACCTAAATGCACATCCATGGTTTGCATCACAACTTGTAGGATCACATTTTCACGTGCTCTGCAAACCACGGGCGTGCGGTTTTCACCATGAAAAGCAACTATATAAAGGGGAGAGGGGTCCTTTTCATTTTATTTTTGCGGTGCAAGTTTTTGAGTGGTTTGAGAAGAGTGAGTGATATGGAGGCTGATGATGGGAGTGAAGTTGGCATAGGTGTAGGTGGTGGTGGCTCGACTGGAGCGGAAGCCGATGTCCGCTACACCAATGTAGGTGTCCTAAACTCTTAGTTTAGGTTTTTATTCTTTGTTTTTTTGGGTGTTTTATTTTTTCTTGTTTTCTCTTTTTTTTTTACAACCACTAAGAGGGGTTGGCAAATTTTTTTGATTGTTTTTAATTTTTTTCATTTTGCAACCATTAAGAGGGGCTGGCAAATTTTTTTTGATTGGTTTTAATTTTTTTTCATTTTGCAATTACTAAGAGGGGCTGGCAAAATATTTTTTTGTTGTTTTTTAATTTTTTTTTCATTTTTGCAACCACTAAGAGGGGCTAACAAAATTTTTGATTGTTTTAATTTTTTTTTGCAACCACTAAGAGGGGTTGGCATTTTTTTTTTATGCATGAATAGGGAAGGTTGAAAGTTTTTTTGATATGCAATATACACTAAGATGATGTGCACTATTTATTTATGTATGTAAAATGATGTGCAATGCATTTTATGCTGGGATGATATGCAATGTTTTTTTTTGCTTTTTGTTTTATTTGAAATGCTATGTATGATGATGTGAAATGCATTTTATGCTAGGATGATATGCAATGTTTGTGTTTTTCTTTTTTTAACTTGAAATGCTATGTATGATTATGTGCAATGCATTTATGCTAGGATGATATGCAATATTTTTGTATTTTTCTTGACTTGAAATGCTATGTATGATGATGTGCAATGCATTTTATGCTAGGATGATATGCAATGTTTTTGTATTTTTATTGATTTGAAATGCTATGTATGATGATGTGCAATGCATTTTATGCTAGGATGTTATGCAATGTTTTTGTGTTTTTCTTGACTTGAAATGCTATGTATGATGATGTGCAATGCATTTTACGCTAGGATGATATGCAATGTTTTGTATTTTTCTTGTTTTTTTTTGGATATGCAATGATTTTTACTTTGTTTGTGTTGTAGGTTAAGTTTATTACTGCCCAACACCAATGGCCCCACACCATTTCCAAGGTGCAAAAAGCTCTCACATCTGAGGAGTGGAAGTTTCTTGAGTCTGTTGGCTTGGAGGGATGCAGACGATTAGAGACCATATGAGCGAATGAGGAGCTATTATCTGCATTGGTCAAGAGATGGGATCCTGATTGGGGTTATTTTCAACTTTCGATAGGGGAGCTTACTGTGACCTTGGAGGATGTATATCACATCTTCCATGTGCCTGTTGAGGGCTTACCAGTGAGGGTGGTACATGACAAGAAGGCTACACTAAGACCCATCTATGGTGATGACTAGGATGTTGACTATGGGAAGGATGGTATTCCTTACCTTGATCTCTACAAGAGTAAGAAGTTAGGTGCCCTTATGAACTTTTTTATAGACATACTAGATAATATGTTATTACCCAATATCATAGGCTTGAGGTTCCCCTGGAACCAGGTATCCATTGTATTGTAGTTTATTGTAGAGCCACAAATCTATGCTTGGGCTCTTGCTCCCTTATGTTAGTTGTATGGGGAGTTTTATGAGGTGAATAGGTAGGAGTGAAAGGGGCTTGGATGCAGCTTGGTACTCCAGATTTGAGCATGGGAGCACATAAAATTTTGCCACCCATAGGGGCTAACCTATGTCTATGATGGGTCACTATCTCATGCTTGCCATTGGTAGGTTAGTGAGGAGTCCTCTCTTACTCACCCTTATTGCATTGCAAAGACTTACTAGGATCGCTTGAATGGTTTGACTCATGACAAAATCAACTGGCAACCTTGGAGAGGTCTAACTTTGGAGGGTGATGCTACATATCTTTGTTAGGTGAGACGAGGCATATGGATGGATGAGATCCATTAGTGAGAGATGGATTACATCTAGTTCTTGCAAGTGATGAGACAATTTGGCTTGGTGTAGGGAGTTCCAGATGCTCCCATGATGTATAGGTGGTGGGGAGACAAGCTTAGTATTCCATTGACTCTAAAATTTTGGATGGTGGATGATGGGTAGTGGATGTTCCTAATATAGATGATGTAGGGATGACTATAAACTATAATTCTTGGTTTGTAGCACAACCTTATTGGAGGCCAATCTAGGCAATTGACAATGCTATCAGTGGGGATAAACCTGATGCTAGTGATCAGGATCCTAGGTGGTAGAAGAACCATTGGGATAATGGGGATAGGAGACAGTCTATCATTGGCATACAACAGATAGATGTTAGTACTAGGATTGGCATAGATGGTGGTGACAGAGGTGATGGAGGCCATGATGTAGGGTATGATGTGGATGTGGGTGATGATGCATATGTGGATGATGATGGGGATGATTGAGGTGATCAAGGCCAAGATGCTCCTCCTCACCACATGAAGGAGGAGTGGGATATACTATAGGTACAATGAGACAACATGGATGAGGAGGTGATAAGGTTGAAGGGTGAGGTGACTCAGCTCTAGGATGAGGTGACTTGACTCTAGGTGAGGTGTATGGGCTATAGACTAGGCTGATAGAGGGTGATGATGCTGCTACCATTGCAACTCTTAGAGCTAAGATAGCCCAATGGGCAACACATGAGGGTTGATATTTTGCTATTGATTAGAGATAGGCACGATACATGGCATCCCTTGAGGATACTTTGTGCCAACACTAGATTATGCTTCCCCTACAACCATATTCTTTAGTGTTAGGCTCCAACATGTGGACTGAGTCTAGGCTAGGCAGTTCACGGTCTCATAGGCCATATGGATCACATGCATCTGAGGCATCAAATCAAGGGCCTAAAAGGGATCATGGGGGCACTAGCTAGTAGCAAGTTATTACCTATTTTTGTCATTTTTTGTTTTTGATTATGAGCCTTAGTGCTCTAATGTATATAGCCTACCGGTATTTTATACTTATGTGATTTACATATATATACATGGCTTTTATTAGATCATTTGTGTTGCACTTTTGTTTTATTTTATGTATGGATGCATATGAAATGATGTTATGTATGATGTAATATATATTGATACTATGTTCTAATGCTCATTTGGTTTTTATAGACTCTTGCTTTATCAACATTATCTTGTTGTTTAATCAAGGGCATTAACATGTGGTATTTGTGAATGAAATGTATAATGAGATGTTATGTTGTAAATGAATGTAGATGGATGGTTTTGATGATCTGTAATTTTTTTACAAAGACTCAAACATCTTAGTGACCTTGATCAAACTCACTTATGATATCGCAAGTCTTCATGATGCTAATGTTTTCCTAGTGATTTAAAATTTCTCAAGGAAAGATTGTGTGTGCAATGATTATTCATTTCCCATTATGATTTGGGTCAAACTAATAAATTGTAACTTATGCCAATAAGCTAGCTCATCCAATAGCATCCATATATCTATACAAAATAAGGTCTCTAATGTGATAGATGTGGCACCATGCATAAAGTACTTAATTTCTAGGCAGGATTAATTCAGCCCATTGCTGTAATGAGGATCATCCCACAGTTTTTGAGACACTAAGAGTTCTATGGATTCAAGCTCCTTCCCTTCATTTATTGTTTTGGATTTTGGGAATTTTATTTTTTTGGGTTTTCTCATTTTTGTGATGGAGCAACATGCTTCTCTTTTTTTCTTTTTGGATACTTGCTTATTTTAAGGAAAAGCAAGGGGAACTTATTACTTTGAGACACTTTTTAGGATACTTGCTTGTTTTGAGGAAGAGCAAGGGATTTTATTGCTTTTGTAATTTTTTTGGGATACTTGCTCGCTTTGAGGAAGATCAAAGGGAACTTATTGCTTTGAGACACTTTTTGGGATACTTGCTCATTTTGAGGAAGAGCAAGGGATTTTATTGGTTTTGTAATGTTTTTGGGATACTTGCTCGCTTTGAGGAAGAGCAAGGGATTTTTTTTTGGAAGGGTAAAGGGGAAGCTTGTCCTTTTGTCAAATCTATAGCACTATAGAGCATGTGCATAATTATATGAATATGGAAAATTTTTCACTTATTGCAATAACAACTTTTGACTTCATTATTCCCAAGGTTCACAATGTTTTAAATGTGTTTTGATGTGCATGGTCCAAGAGGAAACTTGATTGACCAGGAATACCTTGTTGCATCTAAATATTGATTGACTTTGAATTAAGTTTGTTCAAAACACTAGGAGTGGTTGAGTGATTGAAAATATTTAGAATATGCTTATAGTTGATGTGATTTGTAATGCTTGTGATACATTCGAAGCAATATTTTGAAAATTAAAAGATGCACACAAAATAGTCAGTGGTCGCATAATTGTTATTGCTAACAATTATACGATATCTATCCTACTTTGTGTGAGCTCCTTAATTAGAAAAATATTATAAGGAAAGTTGCATATTATTGTGATTGATGGATTGCTGAGTGATGTAGGATGCCCCTGATTAAGGTAACTAGACATAGTGGACTAGCAATCATACAAATTAACCAAATGATTCAATGTAATGGATGGTATGAACAAAATACCTAAAATGCATGTATGTAATGCATGGATGAATGTGTGATATGCAAGATGAAATATTTTTGATATTTTGTTATATTTTTTATTTTTAACCATGTATATGTACATATATAAGCTGAACTATGCATTAAATGCATTTAGATGTATTATGTTTAACGAATTAGGTTCCAATGTTCCTTCTAAGTTGGAAAGTCTATGCATTCCTAGATACAACTTCTGCTTGAAAATGTATGGACCTAACCAGTTAGCCATGAATTTTTCTCTCAAAAGTGAAAATACATTGGTGTTCTATTGATTCTCTTTAAGGATGAGATCTTCCACTTTGAATTCATGAGGATAGAATTTTACGTTGTAAGCACACTTGATGTGATATTGATATACTTGTAGATGTTCTAAGGTATTGATGCACCTTTCATCGAGGAGTGTTAATTGGTCAATATGTCTTGTCTAGCTATGTCGTCATCCAAGAATTCTTGCAATGTAACTCATAAAGAAGGGATCTCGAGCTCAAGAGGTATGATTGCTTCAACACCATAGAACAATGACAAAGGTGTTGCTCCAGTTGGTATTCTAATGCTTGTTTGATAAGCCCAAAGTGCCAATGGGAGTTGAATATGCCAATATCTATGATTTTATTTGAAAAGTTTCTTAAGAATGGCTATCACAATATTATTGGTCACTTCGACTTGTCCATTTACCTGTGGGTAGTAAGGATTCAAGAAACTATGTTGAATATTGTACTTGTTACATAAGGCTCGAAAATTCTTGTTCTTAAAAGAATTACCATTATCCAAAATGATCTTGGAAGGAATCCCAAAATGATAGATAATATACTGAAGTATAAACTCCGCTATTCGAAGTCCAATCGTAGTGGTCATTGGAATTGCTTCGACCCATTTGGTGAAGTACTCGATGGCAGTTATGATGAATTTATGTTGTCTCAAAGAGGCAGGTGAAATTTTTCCAATCAAATCTAGGCCCATTGTAAAAAGTGCCAAAGGCTTTGAATGGGTTGTAAAGCTTGTGATGGCACATGAGCCAAATTAGCAAGATGTTTGTATTTTAAATATTTTTTGACGTATTGACAACAATCACTTTCCATGGTGGGCCAATAATAGCCTATGCATAAAATACACTTTGCAATGGCCATTCCACTAAAGTGGCCACCACAAGTACCATTATGTGATTCTAGCTTGTTGAGCCTCTACAAGGTCTAGAAATCATAGTAGTACTCCATCATAGCCACATCTATATAACATGTCCTCCAAGAGAGTAAAATGAGTTGCTTTTTGTTTGAATGTTCTTTTTGTAGTTCGTGTCATTTCTAAAGGGGGGATCCCAAACTTGAGAAAGTATCTTATCTCATCAAGGTGAGAGTTGTATGGCTTTGCATGGACCAAACAAACACTTTTCTCACCTCTAGATTCTGTTTGTTTGATTACTAATTTGGATTTTGTTGTTATGATAAGTGGTTGGACTTCTCCATGTTCATTCTTAGGAATTAAGGATCCAAAATATGTCATTGCATTTGTAAATATGACTACTCAAACATGGCAAGTTGCCAATCTCATACCAGTCAAATTTTACTATCAAATTCATTGCTATTTCATGATACTGTTTCAAGACTGGTTCTTTGCATTGGTACTCTCCTTTCACTTGGAAAATGACATGTTGAGAATCATCAAATATACTTAAGGTAACTAGACATAGTGGACTAGCAATCATAAAAATTAACCAAATTTTTCAATGTAATGGATGGTATGAACAAAATACCTAAAATGCATGTACGGAATGCATGGATGAATGTGTGATATGCAAGATGAAATACTTTTGATATTTTGTTATATTTTTTATTTTTAACCATGTATATGTACATATATAAGATACACTATGAATTAAATGCCTTTAGATGTATTATGTTTAACGGATTAGGTTCCAATGTTCCTTCTAAGTTGGCAAGTCTATGCATTCCTAGATCCAACTTCTGCTTGACAATGTATGGACCTAACCAATTAGCCATGAATTTATCTCTCAAAAGTGGAAATACATTGGTGTTCTATTGATTCTCTTTAAGGATGAGATATCCCACTTGGAATTCATGAGGATGGACTTTTACATTGTAAGCACACTTGATGCGATATTGATATACTCGTAGATGTTCTAAGGTATTGATGCACCTTTTATCGAGGAGTCTTAATTGGTCAAGATGTCTTGTCTAGCTATGTTGTCATCCAAGAATTCTTACAATGTAACTCGTAAAGAAGGGATCTCGAGCTCAAGAGGTATGATTGCTTCAACACCATAGAACAATGACAAAGGTTTTGCTCCAGTTGGTATTCTAATGCTTGTTTGATAAGCCCAAAGTGCCAAGGGGAGTTGAATATGCCAATATCTATGATTTTATTTGACAAGTTTCTTGAGAATGGCTATCACAATATTATTGGTCACTTCGACTTGTCCATTTACTTGTGGGTAGTAAGGATTCAAGAAACCATGTTGAATATTGTACTTGTTACATAAGGCTCGAACATTCTTGTTCTTTGTATCGCTCCAAATTTTTTGCATCCCTACCTTCAGGCTATTGGATCCGCGCCCGGAAGGAGGATGGGAAAAGGATGGTGCGGTACCTCGGACGAGAGGACTTCACGAAGGTCCCGCCTCTCAAGGGAGGTGTATTTTGGTGATTTTTCGACGGATGGTGGGTTCACCAGGAAACATTTGGCGGCAGTTTCCACGCCTAGGTTTTGGAATGAGTTTTAGATGAGTTCGTTTTATTTTTAAACATTCATCCTAGGTTTGGCCGAATGATTCTAACTTAAACTACATGAAAATGCAATTTAAATGAATACAACAAACAGAAAAGAAAGCAGAAACAGAGAATTTGTAGGAGGCCAATGAAGATTACCTGATCCGGAAGTCTGATGAAGTTTCTGATTACTTGTAGCAGTATGGATCGTCTGCAATTCAACAGAATCGCCTTCAATTTGATAAAATCGTCTAAACTGACAGGATCGTCTGCAATCTGACGAATTCGTCAGACGAATTCATCAGAGACCTGCAAAACAGCAAACAGATGCGAAATACAAGAAATTCTATTTTGTAAACAGGGGGCAAACTATATGAAAAAGTAATATGAGTATTGAACAATATACAAGAACAAAAGTAAATGCAAATCACTGTGTTTAGATAGCAGAATATGATCTTAATATGCAAACTAGACAAAATGGGTGAACTCCAGATGCAATATAGTATAAAAACTGAATAGACAATCTAATTTATAGCATAAAATGACAGATAAAAGAGAAAGAAGAGCAAACTCCAGGCACTGATTGCCTCGATGTGTGCTGCAGTCGAAATCGTCTCGCATCAGAACGAGATCGTCCCGAATTTGACGAGATCGCCTCCGATCTTGACAGGTTCGTCGACTGCGATAGGTGCTGGCTCCGGCTGAAAACCAATGGTGTACCTGCAATAAAATTAATATAGGACTAGTGCAAGAGCAAATTTGAAGTGTTTTAGCGCATAGGGAGTTGATTTACATAAAAATTCAGCCAGGGGTTGGGGAAGGAAAAGTTTTAGAGTTAAATAGGCATAGGATAGTTGTTGGGAGGTTGGAGATCATCCCAATTTGGGAGATCTCCAACGGGGGAAGGGTCCCAACGGCGCAGACACGCTTCTGCCCGGATTGGAGACCCGTTGGAACGGATTCCAACTATGCAAATTCGGTTTTACGACAAAATCGTCTGGACGTTCTAGTCCAGACGAAATCGTCAAATCTCGGGCGATATCGTCTGATCGGAGACGATATCGTCAAACGGTCAAAACAACTGCTAAAAATGGCACGAAAAAAGAGGAAACGGGTTTCTCGACGGTTAACGGGCGGTTTGGGAGGTTAAATTTGAATTTAAATTTATTTACTAAGGTGAATGTAATTATTCCAATTTCACTGCGCCAATTTTAGGGTGCTACATTTTGCCCCCTCTTTAGCGAATTTTCCGAAGAAAATGCGTTAAAGATGAGTTCTTCTCGATCTACGAGAAAGCAAAAAATTATTCCCATTTTTAGGCGACGATTCTTGGTCGAATCGTACGACGACTTACTATGGTGCCCCCTCCGTGTTTTTACCCAAATCGAACGTTTGAGGTAAAAACGCGAAAAAGCAAAAATTATTTGTGAATTATTTTGAATAAAATTAAGAAAAATAGGGTAAAACCCTAATTCATTGTTACTGTTCATTTTACTGTTTTTAGAGCTCTGGAGCAAAAATGGTAGAGACAACGCACAGATCTACAGAGGTCCGCCGCGGTCTACGGGTAGGGGTTTAAACTTAGTTTAGATTGATTTAATTTGAATTTACATGCTTTGTAAATGAATTTTAGGATGAATTTTGAGCATCGCGGCCGTTTTTGGCCATCGACGTCGTCCGGACGAAATCGTCCCTAGTTCGACGAAATCGTCTCAAGTTCGTCAATTTCGCCCAAGGGCGAAATCGGCGAAAAAGGGACGATTTCGTCAAATTAGAGACGATTTCGACACGCGAAATCGGAGACGATTTTGCTCAAATTTCGGACGATATCGGCCAATAGTGGGCGATATCATCAATTGCAAAAATTTGATCTTTAAGTTGCATTATTGATTGCTAAAATTGTTATTAATGATTGTTTGTTGTTTTGATTGTTTATGCTTGCAGAGAGGATTACTAAAGAGCAGAGAGTGGAAATACGGCGGGCTGAGAGACGACTTGGCCGCTCTCACCCAGGCAGAGCGGGATCTGCTGGCACAGGCCGGCTTGCAGCATGTGGCAGAGATGCCGCAGGTTTCTACTGACATGGGGCTACTGACAGCCCTAGCAGAGAGGTGGTACCCGGGCTCTTCATGCTTCCGGTTACCGACAGGGGAGATGACTCCCACACTAGAGGATGTATGGAGGATTCTTAGAATCCCCATACAAGGGAGGATGATCACACCTACGGCCAATCAGGGCCACGCGATGGGACGACTCTGCGGTGACCCGAGCTTCGCCCTGGAGAAGGGCGGAGTGAACATCGAGGCACCTGCGCCGGATGCCCGGGGCATCTACACCGACACGAGTTTTGGTCGGGGTGGTTGGTGGACTTCGTTGTGCCACCGGAGCGGATGCGAGGTACCATGGATGCTTGGCGGATGTGATCTACGACATGCGCGACCATGGCTACAGATTTTCTTGGGGTAGCTTTGTTCTATGCCAGCTGTACAGGATCCTTTACGGGGTCGTGTACAAGGGCGGGCGATGTCTGGTCATGACATCGCTCCTACAGGTTTGGTGCTGGGAGCACATTGCGGTGCGGAGGCCGGTAGGGCTTCCACTGACAAGGGTTGACGGGGAGAGGCCCCGAGTCTTCTACTGGTGGCTCCGGAGAGGGGCACAGCGACGGATCGACCTGCCGGTGTCCCGGAGACTACTGGATGACTTGGTCCCAGACCAGATCACCTGGAGGCCATGGAGGCAGCATCCAGGGTGGGCAGAGGACGCACAGAGGCGGCTCGCATCAGGCGAGTCTGTTGGTTACGGATGGAGAGGGGAGAGGTGGAGCTCCACCGCTACGACCGAGTTTTGCGACAGTTCGGTCTACGAGCGAGGGATCCCATCTCTAAGGGATTATGAGTTTTCCTGGACTATCCGGGATAACACCACGGTTAGCGGGGCTCCAGATATGCAACGATTCTGGAGTCAAGACGCGGACGATGCCCCCATTCAGCCAGTGGATGGGGACGATACAGGGGTAGCCGATGGCTACGATGCCTGGTACGTAGGCATCCGCCCTCCTCGGATGACGAGGGCTCAGGGACCGATCCACGCAGTTGTGCATCGGATAGGGAGGCGGTGCCAGGCGAGGTAGAGGCAGCCCGGGGTCACGGCAGAGGAGAGCGAGAGGAGGCCACAGGCACAGGAGAGGCCGCGGCAGGAGGGAGAGGGAGAGGAGGGAGGCGAGACCCCCATCTCCACAGAGGCCACCATCGCCTGATAAGGGCAAGGGTGTGGACATTGGCGAGAGTAGCGAGATGGCTACTCTCCGGGCAGAGAGAGATCATCTGCGAGCTCAGGTGCGGACGTTACGAGGATGCGACTGCACGACACCAGGCCGAGGTGTCGCGGCTACGAGACGAGAATGCTCGTCTCGGGGCACGAGGCGGAGGGGTGAGCACTCGGAGAGCTGATGCGGTCGGTTTCTCGGACCGCATTCTATCGGGCCCTATACTACCGAGGCGGTGCCGGAGGGCCGGAGGATACAGGTGCCACCTGCCATAGCGGATCCTATCGGGACAGGGGTCGACGAGGAGCTCATCCCGGTCGACGACGAGGACTCGCAGTACCACACATACTGCGATGGGACCACCTCGTCCTCCGCAGGGCGGGGGAGGAGATGAGGCCGAGAGCTCTAGAGGCTCTCGAGGCTAGAGGGCGGGATATTGCCACTGATATTGTATTATACTTGTATTGATAGAGGATTGAGTATGCCGAGGTACAGATTGTGGCATACCAATCCAGTTTTGATGATGTATATATTCTGTTGATATATATAGATGAGATATTTTTTGATCATATGACTTGTCTTATGTGATGCTTATGATGCTTTTTATGTTTGATTGATTGATTGAGTTGATTGATGTAATGATTTTATTGATGATTCATGTAATTATGTCGTTTTGGAAAATATTATAACTTGGATGTCATGCTTTAAATATTTTAAATGAAATAATCTGATGTAACAAATTGATTGGTTGTAATGAAATGTGATAAAAATAAAAAGAGATTTCTAACAATAATTTCAAAGGACATTGTCGCTATTATAGACCATTTCATGGAGTCGCTGCTCACTCGGTCGTCAAGCTAGTCCCAGGATAGAAATATTGTTAAAAGAAAAGAGTGCTTAAGAGACTGTCTTAAGACTTTGTTGTGATGATGCAAATGATGATGATGATGGTTTGCTTTCAGATTTCCATGAAAATATTATGCATGAAATATTGTGAAATGATTTTTGCTAGGCATAAATTCCTAAGTGTGATAAAAATTGTTGAATAATTCCTTAAGAATTATACCATCATTGCAAAATGCAAAGGTTGACATAATGATATGAAATAATAAAAATGTGTTTGCTTTTGAAAAGCATAATTTGTAAAAAAATGAAGTCATATGTTTTGTATGATCTTTGATAAATCAGGAAATAAAATTGTTACAATGGTTTGCGCTAGGCATAGAATATGTAGGTATAGACTTATACCATCATCGCGAAGATCAAAGAAAGGATAGTTTTATTGCATGATTAATTTTTGATGAACAGAAAATATGATAATGAGGACTTGCGCTAAGCATAAAATTCCAATTTTGGTTTTGAAACTATACCATCGTTGCGAAAGTCGATAAGATATATATGATATGTTTTGATTGAAATTTTTGATTTTTTCTATTATATAGTTGTCTTTGTGGTAAATAATTGTACTTGGTTTATTCCAAACAAGTTTGCAAAAATAATATTTCAAAGTATTTTGAAGACAAAAAGTTAGATTTATAAGGAATCCCATGTGCATAAGTGAATTCATTGCCAATCTTGATTTATCATAATGATAGACAAAATCTCTCAAATACAAATGTGTGTGCAATTGCATTGTTCATTTACCAGTTTTGAGCAAGATACTATGATACAAGTGATTTGAAGAAACCAAATAAGTGTTCATTAACCATGATGTAGATGCATATAACCATACTAGGCTACTATGTAGATCGGATTATCAAGAGCTAGCTAATCCATAAGCGGACATAGGTCCGTACAAAAGAAGGTCGCTAATGTGACAGACATATCGCCACGCTAGGAGTTACCCAAGGCCAAGCAGGTTGGGCACAAACCACCTGTTATGGGGCTTACCTCATGCTTTTCGAATAATTGAGAATTCCAGGGATTCAAGCTCATTCACCCTTCTTTTCTTTTCAAAGGGTAGGGAAAGGGATTTTATTGCTTTTCTTGCTTTCTTTTGAACTTTGCTTATTTTTCTTTTTGTATTTCTTTTGCTTGATAATGCTTGGAACATTGCTTGACATAACATTTTTCTTTTCTCTTTTTCTTGAATTTTTCTTTTCTTTTTCTTTTTCTAGGGATACTTGCTCAGATTAGCTGTAGAGCAAGGGATTTTTATTCTGGGTAGGGGTGAGCTTGTCCTTTTGCCAATTCTCAAAGATTCTAGACCATGTGCATGATAGGATAGCAAGGGAAACTTTTCACTCAAGAAATCAGTTCTACTATGTAGCAAAACATGGAAATTACAAATATAATCATTTTATTGTGAAAAGATGTGCTTGGTTTAAGTAAATAACAAGATCAATTCTCTATGCTCAAACTTTATTTAATTGAATTTTGTGAACTTTGATATAAGAGAGATTAGTAATCATGCCGGATAAAATCAAGATATTTATTGTGTGAGTGTGCAAGTGAGGGATGCCAAATAAATGCTAGTTTTATCCAAAATAAGTTGAAACATATAATTGCAATAATTGTAAGAAAATAATGATTTTGAGAAAGTTTTGAGAATGTTGACTCTCTCTTTATTCCGTATATTGTTTTGGTTTCGAAAGAGTCAAGCATATAGCTGTTTTTGGATTTTTATGTTGATTTTTGTTTTGGAGCAAAAGGAACTTTACAAGTGCTTTAAAGAAATGCAATAAATATTTTTGAAGATTTTTGAAGATTTTATGAATGTTTTTGGTGTTTTTGAATAAATTGAAAGAAATACAAGATAATGATTTTGAACAAATATATACATGGATGAAATGACCAAATTTATGCATAATAACGTTTGAGATGTAAAATATTCATGGGTTCTTTAAGTTCTTTACCATCTAAGGTAGATAATTTATATGCTCCCGATTCAAATTTTGCAAGTAATGATGTATGGTCCGAGCCAGTTGGGCTCAAATTTACCTTTAAGTTCTTTGGTTGCATTTGTATTTTTTTTTTTTTGATTTTGAGGATTTTGATTTTTTTGTATTTTGATTTTAATTTATGAATTGAAATTGGGGGTATATACAAGATGATCTATATACACTATACAAGGTTATTTGAGTATAGCATGTCTAAGGTTGCTTCAAAATCAAAGGAGGTTTTGAAGGATAATCTGGTTGAGGTGAAGGTAAGAATAGAAGGTGATGAATAAAAGGTAGTGATAACAAAAGCTTTGTTATAATGTAGAATAATGTAGAAAAAGATTTGGCTTTTATATGTGTAAAATTGATTATATTACAAAATAAAATGTAAGAAGGATAAGAAAGTTCTTCATTCTTATCACTATATTCCAAATATTGATAAGATAGAGAAAGTATATGTGAAAGATATGCATGGATGTTATTTGGTAAACAAAGATGATCATATATGGATAAAAAAAGTGATGGATAGAAGAGAATTGTGATAATAAATAATATATAGAACTTGATGTTTCAACCATTAAATATTCTTCAAATGGTGTTGGGTCACCATGTATGGTAACAATTTTATTTACAATTTCAAACTTCAAACATTGGTGAAGAGTGGAAGGGACAACTCTCATCGTATGAATCCAAGGACTCTGGAGAAATAGGTTGTAAGGTGAAGGGCAATATGCCACATAAAACAGAGTATCCAGGATCTTGGATCCAATATTGAGGGGAAAAATTATAGTACCTTGAGCTTCTTGAATTTCATTGTTAAAAGATTTTATAATAACATTTGATTTATAAATATCTTCTTCCTTTATTTTGAGTTTTTGGAATAATTGATAAGTGCATAAATTAAGAGAGGAGTCATTATCTGTCATGATAGTTTTAACAAGTGTTTCTTTACTAGATCCCGTAATGTAAAGATAGTAGTCTTCTTGTGGAGTAGAGGAAGGAATCTCCTCATCATAGAATGAAATATGGTTAACCTCAAGAGGGTTTACACCATTAATTATGTTCTTAGAGAAGATATGATGAGGAACAAATTGTTGGCTAGGTATTTTGAACAAAATTTCCTTGTGATAAATTTGTAATACTTCTAAAAGGGATATCTTTGCTTGAGGATTAATCACTTGTTTTTGGTTATCAAAGTGGATTTCAAATTGAGATTTTGATTCTAAATATGATCTTTCTATGCTTACATTCCATTTTGGATCATTATATAGATTCAAAGATAGTTTTGAAGGTTGGTCAAATGAGGAATCCATATCTTGAATATCGATTGGGTTGATTGAATTTGAGGTTGCTTATTTGTAGTTTTTGTTACAATATTAATAATATCATCATGATGGGACACATTAACATGAAATATTTGATTGGTTTCCTGTTGTTGATAATTGAGTAGGGGTTCTTGGGAGATCCCCATGTCTTGATTGATTATTGGTATTTGTTGTGTAGGAGTTTGATAGTTTACTGGAGATTTATAATCAGTTGTAGATTGTAATTCCTTTATATTAAAAAGATCCTTATCAATCAAATCTTGAATTGCACATCTTAAATCTTTACAATTTTGTGTCATATGTCCATCTACTCTATGATATTCACAATGTAGCTCGGGTTTAAACCAATCTGATGTGGTATCAGGGTTGTCTTATGGAAGGAAGTTCAATAATATTTGTGTCAAGTAAATACTTGAGAATTATATCCATTGGTTGATTAAGCCTAGTAAATTTACGTGATGAAGGTTTTTGAGAGGTTTTTGATAAATGCCTTAGGAATTTCGTCATAAAAGGACCTAATGGTTTCTCACCTCTACTTTCTTCATTTTGGGTAGAATTATGATAGGAAGATTGCGATGTAGGAGGTGAGTGAATGGTAGAATTGGAAGAATAAGTATTTTCTTGTTGAAATGGATGTGTTGTATTGAAAGAAGAGTATTGAAAAGGTGGTGGAGGATTATATGTGGGTTGATAGACATAATATGGATATATGGGAGAATAGATAATATCATTATGAAGAGGATTGGCAAAGGGATTGTTTTGTTGGGTTATGGATGAAAAATAAGAAGAGTGTGATAGAGGTGGTGTTGAATAGGGATGAGGTTGGTCATAATCAACAAATGTATTTGGATGAATTCTTCCAACATTACTAATGGGCTCATATTGATTTGAGTAAAAACTCATGGTTTCTTTAGTACTTCTAAAAGTAATATTTAGCATCTACTATTTAGAATTGAATCTAAAAACATACAAACTTGAAATGATGATTTTGTTATATTTTTTTTTTTGCACACATATATATTTTTTTGTTTTTGTTTTCAAAAGGTTATGATGCATTCACGTCGGGTTCACCAAAATGTATCGCTCCAAATTTTTCGCATCCCTACCTTCAGGCTATTGGATCCACGCCCGGAAGGAGGATGGGAAAAGGATGGTGCGGTACCTCGGACGAGAGGACTTCACGAAGGTCCCGCCTCTCAAGGGAGGTGTATTTTGGTGATTTTTCGACGGATGGTGGGTTCACCAGGAAACATTTGGCGGCAGTTTCCACGCCTAGGTTTTGGGAATGAGTTTTAGATGAGTTCGTTTTATTTTTAAACATTCATCCTAGGTTTGGCCGAATGATTCTAACTTAAACTACATGAAAATGCAATTTAAATGAATACAACAAACAGAAAAGAAAGCAAAAACAGAGAATTTGCAGGAGGCCAATGAAGATTACCTGATCCGGAAGTCTGATGAAGTTTTTGATTACTTGTAGCAGTCTGGATCGTCTGCAATTCAACAGAATCGCCTTCAATTTGATAAAATCGTCTAAACTGACAGGATCGTCTGCAATCTGACGAATTCGTCAGACGAATTCATCAGAGACCTGCAAAACAACAAACAGATGCGAAATACAAGAAATTCTATTTTGTAAACAGGGGCAAACTATATGAAAAAGTAATATGAGTATTGAACAATATACAAGAACAAAAGTAAATGCAAATCACTGTGTTTAGATAGCAGAATATGATCTTAATATGCAAACTAGACAAAATGGGTGAACTCCAGATGCAATATAGTATAAAAACTGAATAGACAATCTAATTTATAGCATAAAATGACAGATAAAAGAGAAAGAAGAGCAAACTCCAGGCACTGATTGCCTCGATGTGTGCTGCAATCGAAATCGTCTCGCATCAGAACGAGATCGTCCCGAATTTGATGAGACGCGGAGATCGCCTCCGATCTTGACAGGTTCGTCGGCTACGATAGGTGCTGGCTCCGATCGAAAACCGATGGTGTACCTGCAATAAAATTAATATAGGACTAGTGCAAGAGCAAATTTGAAGTGTTTTAGCGCATAGGGAGTTGATTTACATAAAAATTCAGCCAGGGGTTGGGGAAGGAAAAGTTTTAGAGTTAAATAGGCATAGGATAGTTGTTGGGAGGTTGGAGATCATCCCAATTTGGGAGATCTCCAATGGGGGAAGGGTCCCAACGGCGCAGACACGCTTCTGCCCGGATTGGAGACCCGTTGGAACGGATTCCAACTATGCAAATTCAGTTTTGCGACAAAATCGTCTGGACGTTCTAGTCCAGACGAAATCGTCAAATCTGGGGCGATATCGTCTGATCGGAGACGATATCGTCAAACGGTCAAAACAACTGCTAAAAATGGCGTAGAAAAAGAGGAAACGGGTTTCTCGACGGTTAACGGGCGGTTTGGGAGGTTAAATTTGAATTTAAATTTATTTACTAAGGTACCACCTCTCTGCAGTGAATAGCCCGGGGGCTAATTTAAAGCTTGTGATGGCACATGAGTCAAATTAGCAGGATGTTGGTATTTTTAATATTTTTTGACGTATTGACAACAATCACTTTCCATGGTGGGCCAATAATAGCCTATGCATAAAATACACTTTGCAATGGCCATTCCACTAAAGTGGCCACCACAAGTACCATTATGTGATTCTAGCTTGTTGAGCCTCTACAAGGTCTAGACATCATAGTAGTACTCCATCATAGCCACATCTATATAACATGTCCTCCAAGAGAGTAAAATGAGTTGCTTTTTGTTTGAATGTTCTTTTTGTAGTTCGTGTCATTTCTAAAGGGAGGATCCCAGACTTGAGAAAGTATCTTATCTCATCAAGGTGAGAATTGTATGGCTTTGCATGGACCAAACAAACACTTTTCTCACCTCTAGATTCTGCTCGTTTGATTGCTAATTTGGATTTTGTTGTTATGATAAGCGGTTGGACTTCTCCATGTTCATTCTTAGGAATTAAGGATCCCAAAGATGCCATTGCATTTGTAAATCTAACTACTCAAACATGGCAAGTTGCTAATCTCATACCAGTCAAATTTTGCTATCAAATTCATTGTTATTTCATGATACTGTTTCAAGATTGGTTCTTTGCATTGGTACTCTCCTTTCACTTGGCAAATGACATATTGAGAATCATAAAATATACTTATTCATTTAATGCCCATAGTTATAGCTCATTGAAGCCCTAATATTAGGGCTTCATACTCTACATTGTTATTTGTGCATGGGAAGTCGAGTTTGAATGATAAAGGAATTGGGATTCCTTTACGTGTGTAAAACATGACTCCAACATCTTATTCCTTTTTGCACTTTGATCCGTAAAAGAACAGTGTCATGTCAATATCATCCTTGAGAGGGACTAGTTATTATTGTTCAGTGATGGAAAAGATCGAATCATCTGAAAGCTTAATATGTATTGGTTGATCATTTGGTAATGGAGCTTCTACAAGTTGATCGACTATCACCTCATCTTTGATGGATTTTTGGCTAATGAATTCGAGATCAAATTCTATTAAAAGCATTATCTATTTTGAGGTACAAGTATTTTTGTATGCATAAGTCATCATGTAACACAAAGTATTCTCTCTAGCTATGACATAGGTAGTGTTACTTAGCATGTAATGTCTAAGTTTCTTAGTGGTAAAAACCACTGCTAAGCACAAATTTTTGATGTAAGAATATTTTGTCTCATAACTTACTAATGTCTGACTGATGTAATAAATTGCTTACTCCTTGTGATTATTGTTTGTTTGAGCAAGAATTGTCCCTAGGGCAAAATTTGTTACAAAGATATAATGGTGAAAAGGCACTCCTAGACGAGGTGGCGTAAGAACTGGTGGTGAAGGTAGATACTTCTTTATGTCATCCAAAGCCTCTTGACATTTTGTTGTCCAAGAAAATATCACCCCCTTTTGTAGCAAGTGATTGAAAGGCTTGCATTTATTTGAGAGTTGTGCAATAAATCATCGAATAGATTGGATCTTTCCTTGTAAACTATGCAAATATTTCAGATTTGTTGGAGGTGGCATCTCGATGATGACCTTGACCTTATCAAGGTTCACTTCAATGCCTTGCTTGGAGATAAATTTTCCTAGAATTTTCCCTTATGTGAAGTCAAATACACACTTTTTAGGATTCAACCTTACCTTATGTTCAAGAAATAAATCAAAAACTTTCTCTAGAACCTTAATATGCTCAAGATGTGTTTTAGATTTGGCAATCATATTATCCACATAATCCTCAATTATTTTATGCATGTAGTCCTAGAAGATGTACGTCATGGCACATTGATAAGTATCTCCTATATTCTTAAGGATAACAGGCATAACCCAACAACAAAAAGTCATACAGGGTGTTTTAAATATCATTTTGTGTTGGTCCTCAGGATTAATTCAAATTTGATTGTATCTTGAGAAAACATCCATTAATGAAAGCATTTCATGGCCTACGTAGGAGTCTACAAATTAATCAATGTAAGTAGTGGAAAATCATCCTTGGGGTATGCTTTATTTAGATATTGAAATTTAGTGCATACGTGTTTCCCCAATTCGGTTTGCGAATGGGTACCATGTTAGAAATCCACTCTAGATAATCAATTGGGACTATGAAATTCACATCCAATAGTTTTTGTAGCTCTTTCTTGATAATTAATGGTATGATTGGATGAAGTTTCTATAGTTTTTTCTTAAAAGGCTTAGCATATAGAGCTAAGGTAAGGTTGTAGACCACCAAATTAGGGTCAATGCCAGGCATGTCCTTGTATGACCATGTGAATATGTCTTTCTTTCTCATCAAGACATCAACCATACACTCTTTTTTCTCTATGGATAAGTATTTTACAATTTTCATGATTTGTGTATTATCTACATTTTGGATAAGGTTCACATTGATAGATTCTTCGATAAGCATATGAGAACCTTCCTCTAGCTGATGTGGAGTTGGGATGAGATGGATATCATCATCCACATGCTCAAATGACTTAGGTGATTCCCCCTCCACTTTAGTTTGGAAAACTGAGGCAGAGGAGGATGAAGGTTGTGGTGGAATGTAAGTTTTTGAAGATCACAACAACTTTTTAGATAGGATAAATTAAAAAATGAATGGTGGGGATGAAATCCTATCCATGGCGATAAGGCTAGCATCGATCAGAATCAGCTTTGCCAAATCATACGGGTTATAGAGTGGGGTAAACAAGTCAACATAAATCATGTTAACTTGGTGGAAATGAGGTGGTTATGATTTGAGGAGTGATGGCTCTCTCTAGGTTGCAACTAACCTAATGTGGATGAATGGTGATGCTACAGGAGCGGGTAAGGTGGTGGTGGTAGATCTGGATTAGGGCGTTCATGCTCCTTGTTGAAGTGAAAGCTAGTGTGATCTATGGGAAACATCTTGGTATAACACTCATATCTCTTGATGGGATCTGCAGGGGCTATATATTCTTGGGGACCATAAAATATTTGAATGATCCAATCTAGATTTACTTCCATCTATTGTAATTCCCAAAAATATTCATCAAAGATATAATCCCTAAAATATTCATCACAGATGTAATCATATGGAATATTATAAATCATGAATGTGTACAATACAATATATAAAAAGCCTCATGTAAATGGGGTACAAAATCAAAGTCCAAGTACTCATCATCAGTATCATCAATATCACCACAATCATTGCTCTCGTCATCCTCTTCTTCATACTCAAGAGTGAGTCATTGAAATGTATGGTTGAAGGAAGATTTTGAGGTAGAAGGTTTGTATCCTAGACTAGAGCGATCATGTGCTTCTCGATATTCAAAATAAACAATGTGTTGTGGACCCTTCTCATGTCTTCCAAGTTTGTATCCCTACTAGTTGACATACAAAAATATCACAAAGGGAAATCCGGGTTGGATAGATATTCTAAATTGGCATTAAACTCTTGTAAGGGTTCCTCATTAGGATGAGGTGTATCAGATGAAGAATCCACTCCCCCATATATGAAGTTGATCCTCTCTAGTTGGGAACCCATTCTATACACTACACATATGGCTAAAGGTGGGTCACATGGGTGATCATAATCTCTGACTGACTCAATAGGTGGTGTAATTGTGACACTCTCAATGATGTACTCACCAATGCTTTGATTGGAAATATGCACTACAAATTGGGATGGTTGGGATGTGGATGGATCAATGGATGAAGAGGGTACTTCAGTGGTGGCTTGCGGTTCAAGTGGAGGTGATGGCTCCTCTCATATAGGTGACCTATTGGAGCAAAATCTACCTTTGGTTACATTTACACCCAAGACTTTGCCAACATTGAAAGACCAGGTTTAAACAAAGTTCACATGGTTCAATATCTAGAGGAGGTTGGTTCCTTACTTCTTTTAGGAAAAGGGGAGAAAAGAGATGCATAAATAGAGGGAAATATAGCTATGGCTAGAGAGTTAAAATGGTACAAATTAAGCAACAACAAAGCAATTCTCATAGCCTTTTGCAGAGAAGCATAATAGAGAACCAAAGCATAGAAACTAAAACCCCTGGTGAATGTCTTATTTAAATGTAGCTTATCTATGAAGTTAATTGTAGATCTAACTGAACATTAATACATGAATCTAGAGTAATAATTAATGTAGGTTACATTCAACATTAGATTCAATTAGCAATAGACAACACATACATACTTGATTTGAACCACCAATGAGCCAAGAACCAGAATGGATGATCTTTATTAAGATTTTAGAAGTCTATATACATAGCCTTATAAACGCCTAAGATTCAACCATTTTTTTAGGTCTCTAATCCTATATATAAGAGTTTTTACATAATAGAAAACTAAAAGTTGTTACAATAGTATGACCATAGGCTCATGCTGGTAAAGAATTTGCTGAAGAGAGTATGGAGCTTTCAATAAGAAGTAGTTAAGATATTCTGGTTATGGCGATCTTATTTAATCTCTTCAGAGACATTGTGGTCCATCTGGCCTTAAAAATGTTGATCAATCACAAATTTTATCTTGGCTCTACCTTAGCTTCTTCAAAATTTTACCTGATCATGACTTTTCACCTTGGTCCTACCTTATCTCTTCAAAATATTGCCTTATCGTGACTTTTGTTCTAACTCTACCTTAGCTTCTTCAAAATATCACCCGATCATGACTATTCTCCAAGCTCTACCTTAGCTTATTCAAAATATTTCCTGATCATGAATTTTCACTTTGGCTCTACCTTAGCTCTTCAAAATGTCTCCCGATCATGACTTTTATCCTGGCTCTACCTTAGCTTCTTCAAAATATCACTCGAATGTGACTATTCTCCTAGCTCTGCCTTATCTTCTTCAAAATATCACCTGACTGTGACTATTATTCTAGCTCTACCTTAGCTTCTTCAAAATGTTGCTCGATCATGACTTTTGTCGTAGCTCTGCATTAGCTTCTTCAAAATGTCACCCGATCATAACTTTTGTCCTTGGATTCATTTTTGGCCTTCAAAATATCGCCTAATCACGACTATTCTTCATACTTAGAAAAATATTGAGAAGATTACTCCTTATTTTCCTAAGTGTGGTCATTTTGACCAATATTCTTGGTGCCTTCTAGGGTAATTCTGTTAGTGGAATGTCAAAACCTAGAGAATTTATCCATTGGGGAATGAAGTAAACAAAAACAACTTAAAAAATAAGAGAAAGAAGGGGAATGATACCAACCACAAAAAAGCTTCCTTATTTGGGGTAATCATTCTTCAGGAGTATCTTCTTCATTATATTTTTCTGCTTCACCCTAGTCAGGAGCTACTACACTACTTGATAAATCTTTCTTAGATTTTTTCTATTTGTCCTTTTATTTTACTACTTTGTTATAGGTGATGCAAGCCTTCCTCCAGGTTTCCTCATAGATATATATTTTTCTTTGAAAGTGTTATAAAAATACTTCAACTCTTCAACCTTGTCATATGATAGGGTTCTTAATTTTATATACATCTCATATAGTCAAGAGTTCATCTGGGTAATATCCTGAACCATGCTGAAAATTTGCTCTTATTGAACGGGCTCTTTCCAGCTATCAATTTTTGATTCATCTTCTAAAAATTTCTTCTAGGAAAATTTCAGTTCATTTTTTGTTAAGAGATTTGAATATTTGTCCAAAGCTAGGCATGCCATAATATTTAGCTATGATTATATGCTTTAGAATCACCTTGGCCTCTAATTTGAGCTCCTGTATGAGCTTGGCACTTTTGATCACCAGCTTGTGCCTCTTGAAGAAATTTTTGGCAACTATTTTGGCCTGGGACCAATTCTTATCTCGTGCTCTATATCCAATTATCGCTTGCATGCTATCCACAAAGACTTTAATTTTATTGGTTGTTGATAGCCTTGTTTCCAGGTATTGACATATGCTTCTAATTCATCTTCTACTTGGCCCAACATATCTTTATGTACCATGCAAAAGACTAACACCTAATACTATAATCATTGAACATTATGTATAATTGGGTATGCACATGTGAATTGACAAGAAATGACACAAAATTAAAAGAAATGTTTCTATTATTAATATTTCAAATCAATCCAAATTACATGTCCATCCCTCTTAGGAATACCCTTTTGATACAAAAATTGCAACATGATAAATTCCCTTCCAGGGTAGGTGTGATCCAAATGTCTTCCACAAAGAAATGAACTAATCCAAGGTGTTGATGAACTTCTTCTCCATGATTAGAGGCATTTTCTACCTTGCATCCCAAAACCATGTTGATCCTGCGTGCAATAAACAACAAGAAACATCAGATACAAAGGAGGCCTCTCTTGATGAGGCTTTTAAGAGAATATTGCATAAAGGATGATGTAATTAACATGAAATCAAGAAAGTGCAAGAAACATATTAAACCTATGTTAAACATGAAATAGCACCGTAGAACATGTAAAGGAAAAGCAATTGCATCTATCTAATGGTCTAATCATGTAATTGAAAGCATGGAAGCATGAAAAGATCCATTAGTAGCATAATTGCAATAATGAAAGGAAATGACTAAAAACCCTAATTGCATCGGTCAGAGTCTCTAATAAAGCTAATTAAAATAAGATATAACTAATATAATAACAATAAGAAAATCCTATAGCTAAATAACAAGGAAATTAGTGATACTACCTTGACCGCGACTCTGAAGCGTGATGAGCACTGTTCACTGCGGCTAATAGCCACATTAGAGCTTGAAGTGAGTTTGTACTCCAATTAAGGGATTAAATATCTGAATCTTTCCATCTAATTTATGGTCAAGGGTCACCTTTATGTCCTATGATATATTTGGTGGTTGAATTGGTCAATTTGGTGATGGAATGGGCTCAATTGGTTTTCTTTATTCTTACTAGCCCTCCATAGCCTCCTTGACTCCAAATGCCATGTGATCTCCAATTGGGCAGTCAAAGTGTTCCTCTCAATGCACCTAGGTGAGTATGCAATTCGATAGGGCTTCACTGCATTTCAATCTAAGATTCATATATATCTTTGCTTGATTTGAAGGGGGGTTAAATAGCATTTGCCAAGGGCTAGGGTGGATTCATGAGGAAGCCAAGAAAAATATTGGCCAGTTGAGTTTGTTGAATGGAAGGATCCAAAACCTTCCTTGCTCAAACCACTCCAATATGCAACCAATTGGTTGTTGCAACCAATTTTGGATTGGATGAAGGCCAACTAATTCTGAGTTCTGATCGAGGCTGACAAGCACAGTCAGCTCTGCTAACCATGGGTGTTAGTAGTGGCTAGCACTAACTAGGCAAAGGTGCCCAAATTGAGTGGTAAAAACCACTGCTATACCTTGGAATCTATCCAAGGTCTTCCATATGGTATTCTAGCATGTCCCATATGAGTAGTCACCTCGACATGACGTATTTTAGGTGTCTATAAATGCCCCTTTTGAGATGCATTGTGAGATAGAACAACACTGACCAAAAATAGACCTCCTAAAATGATGTCGTAGGTTGGATGATGATCATTGATCTGATAAAAATTAGATGCCCTAGGTCCTTTAAAGAGGATGCACATCCTAAAATCATTGCTTCCGACTAGATGGAAGGCTTAAATTTGAAAGAGTTTGTATTCATCATCAGAAATTCGGGTAGCTTTCATGCTACAATAGGAGTTAGAACTATATAACCGAAAGGAGGAGAGCTACCAACTATCATATTTGCTTTTTTACCTAGCAGAAGGGTAAGCTTATAATATTCTTTGGCAATGATTCATAAGACGAATTCAATTTTGATAAGATCAAGGGATCTTCTGTTGACTTTGATTATGATTATGATATTATGACTATCCCCTCAAGTGACAAGTTGATGAGGGAAATGATAATTAAATGAAGTGACGAGGTCGCTTGACCACTATGAATTATCTTGAATAGATTAAGATTTAGCATTTGAATATTGACATGGCCTAATCAGCTATGATTGCAATTGTTAATAGTAATTGCCTATTTATATCCCATGGAGTGGTCCAACCATGAAGGCCTTCTTAGGGAATCAAGATAAAATCAATTCTAATTAGGCACATGTTGAATCATATTGTCGATGATTTGCTGAAAGGATCATAGGAGAATTGACATGAATATCTTGTTCCCTTGGAGCAGTCTAGCCATTAGGGCCTTCTTAGGGATTGAAATGAAGCATAGTAATTCCATGATGATGAATTTACCCCAAATGTCCTTATGGTAATTTACTCATATTGTTAGATTACATTGATCTCAAGTCGCTAAAACCACCAAGTGTATTGGGTAAATAACTAGATACAGGGCACATTTGGATTTTAATGTTATATGATTTTTTTTTTTTTGTTAATTTTTGTAGATTTTGAATTATCCGATATGGTGGGTATTTTTAATTTATTATTTTATAGCTCTCCATGATTTGAATTGAGAACATTTATTGCCGTTTGCTAATCACGCCTATCAGAAGTGGTTAAGAAGGTCAAATTCCTTGACTGTGGCTCAGATCTATGGGCTAAAAATCCTAATTCAGGGACTACGGTTGTTAGACATGATCCGAACCAAATTCAAAAATATATAAGGTTTTCCCATTTGAAATTTTTTGTTATTTACCTAAAATTGCTAGTAAAACTGAGAGCTCTAAGAGGTAAAATGTGAATTTTGACATAGAACACTGCTGCAAACTTCAATGATTCTCTTTTATCCACACTGATGGCTGACCAACCAGAAGCTTCGACCAACGGGGGAGCTAGTGCATCCAAGGTAACACACAAACTGAGACCACACTTGCAAATTACCAGATTAAAATTAACCATACTAAAAAATGGTTTAACGAATCACATTAAACTTTCGATAATGAACCTCACCCTAGTTAGATTTAGCATAGGTTAGATTAGAGGGGAGGGCTTAATTTTAGGGTTATTTTGGGAAGGACGTGACCCTTAAAGGGTCATGTTCCTTAGTCGTAGGTGGCAGAAACAATTTCCAATTGGCATATTGGCGACCGTGACTATCAGCCACCACAAGATTTAAATCTTGATGGTCACATTTTTGACCGCCTTGTCGACTATAGTTCTGACCCGCGATGCGCAAACTTTAGAAAAAAATTCAATTTTTCTATTTTTTTTGGGGTTTTCTAGGAAATTAATGCCTTTTAATGCATTTTGAAGTGCTTTTATGAATTTTTTTTGAAATTTTTGATCATGTGTGTGTATTTTTTTGCATTTTCATGAGATTTTTTTATTTTTTTGTTGTTTTTGAGTCATTTTTAATTGTTTTTCTTATTTATTTGATTGCTTTAATTCAGAGCTTGACAACTAAATCGAGGGAGACAAATCTCCTTTATAACTTATGCTGCACACTCACTAACATGGAGAGGGAGTGGTTTGTTGTCATGGGGTTTGATTACATCTTGAACCTCCCCACCATCAGAGTGGATCAATCATACATGACTGCCTTTGCTCGTTGCTAGGATTTGTGGACCAACACATTTCACCTGTCGATGGGTGAAATGACTATTACTCTGGATGATGTCTACTGCATCTTTTGCCTACCTATTGATGTTGAGCCCATCACCTCCTCTCCTACCATAGTGAGGAAGGTCATGTTTGATTCGATTTTTGGTAGACAAAGCGTTGAGGCATAGGGTCACATTGACCATGGAGGCATCCATATTCAGGAGTGGTTCTAGGCCAAATTATTTTCATAGCGAGATGTGGTATTCATGCACCTGATTATCCAGATAGTCCTCCTAGACTCATCAAGTATGAGGTTCCTCTGGAAGCTCCGGCTAGGACTAGGGAGGTTATGGTTAGATCAACCTAGTGACCTCTTCTTTTGGTGTGGGGGAGTACTCTTCTAGCATAGCTCTATCATGAGCTATATCAGATCACACACCACAACATAATAGGCATCGATTGTAGTATACTTCTATAGATTTGGGTCTAGAAACACATTTTGATAGAGCACCCTATTGATTTATCCCTATAGGTTACTGCTATCCCTATGTATTCTTAATGCTATGTAGCCTATTGGCCCTGGGAGCAAGAGGGTTTTAAGATTAGGTCTCATGCAGGATACTTGGACTACTATATCTCTAAATTTGCACAGCTTTACCCTCAACACATACAATGGTGACCATACATGGGTTACCCGACCTAGACAAAGGTGGATAGATACTTGTGCTAGGTGCACCAAGATAGGTGGGTTATCGATTGCAAGGCCAATATACATGAGTTTCAACAATTCTCTTACATCCTGGTGTAGTTTGGGATCCAGCAGGATATCCCAAAGGTACCCACTATATACATATGCTTGGTCCTAGAGAGAGATCTGACTAGGCCCTAAGTGACTTTACTAGAGGATGTTGATGATGACTTCTAGGATTTGGACTTAGTGGATGTAGGCATGACTACTTATTTTGATATATGGTGGTATATATTATAGTGGCATGAAGAGGGACCTCTAGGCCGACCATTAGATGGCTTCATGATAGAGGGTGCAAAGGGCACAGAGTTGGACCATCATGGGTGCAGTTTTCATTAGAGGATATAGGGCACATGGGGCATAAGGGCCACTACAGAGGAGGGCCAACAGGTAGAGGCAAAGGAGGAGGCATATGAGGAGGGTGAGGCACCTCCTGATAGTAAGGTAGGGTAGTTGAGGATATAGGTTTCCAACCTCTAGAGCCAGGTTGGGAGACTTCAAACTTAGCTCTTGAACATGGATACTACTATCACCACTTTATAGGTAAAGTTATCTCATGGCAAGAACCAATGGCATGAATATGAGGGGGAGAGGTCTAATTTTTAGGTGAGGATTACCATGATGGATGTAGAGATACAAAAAATCATAGGGCAACACACTCTTTTGCAGTCCTAGGTAGATGCTTTTGTAGTACTACTCACCAATTACCAGGTTTGGGGATCAGTTCCCCCATCTTCACAGGTTGCTTTAGCACCCCCAACTATTCCAGTAGTACCATCAGTTCTAGAAACACTGGTGGCTCAAGGATTGGTAGAGTTGGATCATGGAGAAGATATCAAGAGGCTTCAGGCTCTGGTTGAGCAGCACATTGAGGAGGCCTCATTCAAATCTACCTACATTACCACTCTGAGAGGGAAAATTAGACTACTCAAGGGTGAGATTCCAGAGATGTCCATGACTTCAAGATCTCATAAGACTCGCACTAGGGATATAGGACAATCCTTAGCTAGCTCGAGTCACAGGACTTACAAGTTTGAGAGATATTCTCGTTCTAGCTCATAGAGGATCCACCAAGAGGGTTGAGGTGATAGTGGCACCTCATAGACTAGGGGTATAGGCCCTGGCTAGTACATATCTTAGATATATCATTAAACCATTTTTGAGTGTAAGGTTGAGGACCTACACATATGTAGCCTATGAGAATTTTTGACCATGTCGATGTACTATTCATTCTTATTATTTTTGGTACACACACACACACACAAATATATATATATATATATATGATATAATTGTAGACACCTAAAACACGTCATGTCGATGGTGACTACTCATATGGGACATGCTAGAAGACCATATGGAAGACCTTTGGACAAATCCAAGGTATAGCAATGGTTTTTACCACTCAATTGGGCATCTTTGCCTAGTCAGTTCTAGCCACGGTTGACACCCACGGTTAGAAGTGCTGACCATGGCTGACACCCGCGGTCCCCAATCTACCAATTGGGGACCACAGTTGACACCTATGGTTAGCAAAATCTTGCATGCTAGCTACAACTGAGACCTACGGTTAGCACTGTAACAAACTCGGGTGACCAAAGCCAAGTCAAATCAGTTGCAACAACTGAATTGCAATGGTTTTCAAAGCGGTTTGGGCTAGGAAGCATCCAAAAGCTTCCTCTCAATTGCCAAATCTTGTTCTTGGCTTCTCCATGAAGCTAGAGCAAGGATTTTTGGAGTCTACTTAAGACCCCAATTTTAGAGAGCAAATATCCTGAAGAATAGCTCAATTGCACATAGCGGAGCCCTATCGGATTGGAGAGCAATTTCATATCCCCTTGAGGAGTAACGAAGTGTTGTCCAATTGATCAATGACAATTGTGCATGCAACAATGGAGATCTCAAGAGCTTGAGGAGCAAGCTTGACAATTGACACACCTCCATTGTTAATTCCATTGAATTCAACCGCCAATCTATTCCAAAAAACACAGGCGACCCTTGACCATCAATTCCTTGGAGGATTTGAGAGTTTCTGGCCTTGGTTGCAAGAGAAAGGACACTTTCATCTTAACCATGGCTATGAGCCATGGTTAACAGTGCCAACCACACCTCAGACCTGCGACTAGGGTTTGATGCTCTCCTTCCTCCATTTTAGCAGTAGATTTCCATTTTTAGTCATGCAATTAGCTTAATCTAGCATAGATCTACATTTTAGCAGACATTTGACCATTCAATTTAGGAATTAGAGGTAGATTTGCTTCACCTTTCCTTGCATTTGTTAATCTAGATTAGTTTCATGCAATTCAAGTTTTCTAATGGTTAATTAGGATGTTTCTTAGCTAGATTCATGCTTCTTTACATGCTATATTACAATTTCCTCATTTCTTGCATAGATTGATAGTTTTACATGCTTTCTTGATTTCATGCTATTCTTTATGCAAGATTCCTTTCAAAGCCTCATCAAGAGAGGCCTCCTTTGTTACTAATTGCTTCTTGTTGTTTCTTGATCACAGGGAACAATTTGAAAGAGACAAAGCATACAATTCCTTCCTCAACGTGAAGAAGAGGGTCATCGACACCCTAGAGCAGTTCGTGTCACCCTGAAAGGCATTTGGAAATCACACCTACCCTTGAGAGGGAAACAATTACACACTCCTATTGTAATATTGTATCAAATGAGTATCCCTAAGAGGGATGAACCTGTAATTTGACTCTCATTGAAATATAATGAATAAAGGATTCCTTGTATTCATGTTATTTCTTGTTATCAATTTATGCATGCCTATTTGTGTATCTTTCTTCAATTGCAATAGTTACATTGGGTGTGAGCCTTTTTGGTGGTTACAGAAGGCGATCATGATGGAAACCCCAAAAATTTTGCGATCACTGATGTTTTTCTCTATTTTTTTGTTGCAGGTGCTAACCATGGTTAACAATTGTGGTTCATAGTGCTAACTGTGGTTCACACCTACGGTTCATAGTGCTAACCATGGTTCACACCTACGATTCATAGTGCTAACTATGGTTCACACCTGTAGTTCGCAATCATAGTTGGGCCTGACAAACACGGTCAATAGAGAACAAAAAAAAAATTAGACATCACCAATAGACTTGGACCTGAGGTAGGAGCATTTTTCCCTCTCTGTCTTTTTTTGTCTATGTTTTTACAAAAGCAAGATGGATGCTAATTAGGAAAACATAGCAAAAAGTAAAATGGCAAAATCCTAGATGCTTTTTAGTTTTCCACTAGTCGCTGCTAGGAATAGTGGATCTCTGATTGTAGTCCGCCCTAGTCTCCAACGGTCTAGGATATTGATTGTTTAGAGTTTGCATGTATGAGGTCCAATCAGTGGCCATTTTCATCATAGATAGTTGCATTCTCTGAATATCATCTAGCATAATTGTGCATTCTCTGAAAAGCAAATGTTCTTTTGAAAAGCATGTAGGAGAATCATGTGAATGTTGTTTTATGCATTTTATTTTCATGCAAAGTAAAAAGAACCCCACACACCACGTTTCATTTAAACATCAGTGGCGTTGGGCTCTCACATCCAACCCATTTGATTGAGACCAATAGTGGATGTCATTACCACTTGGTTGGCTCATTTGAAATTGTATTATCGGGACCCTCTCATGGCCAAGGCCGACCCAAGAACTGTCCTATCCATGCAAAATAGCACGCACTCATCTTCGGAAGAGTGTATCACTATGCACGGTGTGCTGGGTGAGGGTTGGTAGTACCTATGCTACCTCGTTGAGTATGGACTTCACTCCCATATTCGGCTTGTGCGAGTATATAGGTGAAAACCTTTGAACAAATTGAGTATAACATCAACTTTTGAAAAACACGATAAGAGTTCAGAGTATATTCACAACAAATCAAATGCACTAAACCAATTTTAGGACACACATTTAATCCTTAAAAGAGATAATCATATTGTCTACTTTGTGTGTTGCATTATTGTTAGGGTAATTAACATAAGATCCTTGATCTGGGGCCAAACCCTAACCCTAATAATAATAATTTTTGATTCTGCATCCAATGGATCGAGAATCATGCAAATCAGAGCTATAACGAAAATTTTATTTTGGTTTTATGATTACTCTATTTTCGAAGCCGAAAACTGAGAAAAACTGCACTAAAATGGTCATAAAATGGTCTAGACAACTCCAAAACTTGCCAAATTTGTTTTGTTGTCTTAGTTTTACCATTGTGCACCTCTCATAGAAATTTTGGGTCCTAACTCTTCATGGTTCAAAATATCCCAAAAATTCCTAAAAGTGAGCATTTCCCCATGAGCCCCGGTTGGCCAATTATTTCAAAAATACAAAATTTTGACCCAAAAATCATATTTTTGTGTTATAGCTCATTTTGATCAGCTCATCACACTGATCATTTTGATATATAACACTTATAACCTTTTTTGGAAGCCAAAAAAAATTATATGGTTGGGGGACCTCCCATGGTGAGCAAGACCTCCAATCTAGAGAGGGAATCAGGTTCCATGACCACTGAACATATTCATATTAGTCCAGAGGACATGGCCATCCTTGAATGGCATCCTAGGTCTTATCATAGCATCAATACCATCCATAGGGGGTCTAACCTTCGAGATAGCCCTATTAGGGAGGCACCCACAGGTCCTCTAGGAGGCCTTCCTGACTGGAACACCTTGATAGAATTCTATATAAGGAACAATCCACCAACTGAGGAGCCTAGTAGGTCAATGTCACAGGTTCACATCCCAGCTTGCTCTATACATCAATCAGAAAGTGATCATGAACATACACCATGGCCTAGCTTGGGTGAGCAAACCACCCCATCGGGTCGAGCAAGTCACCCCCTACTCCTCATAGGGAGCCTTCTGTGCAACCTGAATATATAGATATTACATCTGAGCCTGAGTATGCATCATTTCTCATAGATGAGGAAGAGGACCCAAGTCATCCTCCTATTCCTTGTGAAGAGTACGTGGGGCAACCACGTTGTGGCTCTACATCGTCAAACTATACAGAGCCCACTCATGACTCAAAATATCAGGTCAATGCAACCTTTAAGGAGTGTGGAAAATAAGTAATAGATCCTACTAGGGGGAAAAGACATGATAAACCCATCCGTATTTCAAATACAAGGATACATAGCCCCCATACAACTGAACAATGGGATCATGCACATCAGGCACTGAGACCACAACTTGACCAACAACAAACGGATCAAATCCTGTTGGATCAAAAACAACTAAATCAACAATGGGTGGACTCACCACGAGCACACCTACAAAAGTTGTATCAACAAAAGATACAAGAACAACAAGAGATACAACAAGAGCAAGTGCAAAATACATTGCGTAAAGTGGTACTTACGCCTAGCACCCAAAGGATGCAACAATGCATAAGACGCCCAATGCAATCTCAAAATATTTCACCGAGGCCATGCAAAAATCATGTTCAACATCATAGGCTATTATCTGGTTATCATCATGAACCTCATATTCCTCAACAGTACCAAGATCAATATGATGAGGAATCATATGTAAAGTCCCAATGGGAACATCAGGATGAAGTAGATGCTTACCCTAAATCCAATTATGATGAGGTACCTAATGATTATACTTATCATCCACCTCAACATCAAAAGCGACCTCCTCTACCTAATCAAGGGTGATGAGATGAAGATCATATCATTTCATCAAGGGCATACAAAGTGCTAGTTGATCGGATAAATGCATTCGAAAAACAAAATCAAAGATTGGTTTATCAAAAACCCATGCTGAAGTAGCTTAGAAATCAGCCTTTGCATCCATCAATGTCTTCACCGACATACCCATCGAATTTCAAGATGCCTCAACTTGAAAAGTTCAAAGATGATGAAGATGCACAAGAGCACATGACAAGCTTCATCCATATGTGCTTTTATTTTCAAGACAATGATCCCTTGATGTTGAGAACCTTCATGACAACATTAGTTGGGGATGCTTTAGAATGGTATAATCATTTACCACATCATAGCATATACACCTTTGAGCAATTGGCTGATGCATTCCTGCAACGTTTTGCCTCTAGTGCTAAGGAAACAACAAACTTGACTGACTTGGTTAGCCTTTGTCAACTGGATGATGAGCCAGTCATTGAGTATGGCAATAAGTGGAGGAAGGTGATGTCAAAACTACCTTTCACCCTACCCACAACAGAGCTCATTCGAATGTTTACGAGAAGTTGTTCGAAACATATCTCACTTCTCTTGCAATTACAATAGTATCAAACATTCGAGGAGGCCTTAGCATAGGCCCAGGTCATTGAAGACATCAAGATACAGGAGGGTGATATTCAACTCCACAAAAAGGAATGGCCAAACAAGAATATTATAGGTGGCAACATGCAACAAATGGTGACCCCAATCAATCAAGTTGTTTTGAGTATCCCCGAATCCTCAAACCAGGGTGCACCACCTCCACCAGTGCAACATAATTACCAAGCTCAACCTCCTCTGGTCCAAAATCATATGCAAAAGAATCGGATACAAGGCCAACAACGTCGGCCACAATGACAATATACTGATTTTCCAGAGACATTAGCATCGCTCTTTGATCGATTATATGAGGCGGGAAGGATCAATCTTCCAGAGTTACGTCCTTTGAAACCTAATAAGCGTAGATCAAAGGTGCATAGAGAAAATCTATATTGTGTTTACCATCGACAAAGAGGTCATGACATACAAACATGTTATCCCTTTAGAGATGTAGTGCAAGATATGATCGAGAGGCAAGAGCTTCATATAGGAGTCTTCCAAGACCCCTTGCATGCACACAAAGTAAACATAGCACCTATCAATCAAGTTGAACAATCTAATCAGGTGCATATCAATAAACCTCCCCAAGAGTTTGTGGGAATGACTAGTGTTGTAACAGAGAAACAGGATTGTCAAAATCGATCTTCGCAATCGATGGCATCTTCCAATGTTTCACCTTCGCTTGTCTCATCTCAGTGGGACATTGGCACTGCATAAAATTGCACATCACAACAGGGGGAATCAGTTTCTACTACTCCTCCTAGTCAAGCCAATCATGGCGCATCAAACACAATGCACATTGGGGGTCTTCAAGGTGTCACACCTTCCCCATCATCCACATCACGATCAATGATGCAAAGTGAGACTTCTAAAGGTATCACACCTTCCTCACTTTCATTGAGTGGCACACACACTAGGGGGTACTTAAGGTAGCATACTTTCCCCTTTTAAAAACATAAAAATAAGAAAAAAATCATAAAATATCAAAATTAAAAAAAACATTCAAAACATTTAAATTTAAAAAACATTGAAAATTTTAAAATTTCAAAAACATTCAAAATATTTAAATTTCAAAAAAAATTGAAAAATCATAAATTCAAATATCAAAACATCAAAAAAATATGGCAAAATTTCAAAATCCATACACATGCACAAAAAGCTCCAAAGGCATCATAAGCCCTTTGGTCAACTCATAAAAGGCTCCAAGGATTTCTGAAAAATTGCTTGGTCAACCCAAAGGCCCCAAGGGTTTGCTTAAAATCGCTCGGTCATCCTAAAATGCTCCAAGCTCTCTTCGAGTAGTTTGGTCAATAAAAAGGCTCCAAAGGCATTTGTAAGCCCTTTGGTCAATCCCAAAAGGCCTCGAGGGTTGCTTAAAACCGCTTGGTCATCCCAAAAGGCTCCAAGGATTCTTAAGAATCGCTTGGTCATCCCTAAAAGCTCCAAAGGTGCTCATAATCTCTTTGGTCAACCCAAAATCTCCAAGGGTTTCTAAAAAATTGTTGGGTCAATTTAAAGGCTCCAAGGTTTCTCAAAACTGCTTGGTCAATCCTAAAAGGCTCCAAAGGCATCTATAAGCCCTTTGGTCAAATCAAAATGTTCAAAATCCATAAAAATTATAAAAGCAATAAAATCTAAAAATATTGGTAAAATATCAAAAATCCAAAAACATTTGCATTTTGCATTATGCATTTTCATTTGCATTCACACATGCATTCACTACATCACATTGCATATAGGCATTCTTCATCCATCACATTTCGTAGTAGAATAGATTGTGTTCATCAGTCTTACAAACGACACCACGTTTGTGTTTCAATCATGCACCTTTGCATTTATCATAATCCATATTTCATGTGAGTAATTATGTTTTTCAACACAACCAAATTGTTGCTATGAAGAATATACTAGGGTTTTTCGGTCATTCAACCATACCTAGTGGTCTGCTCAAGAGTTGATAGAAAGATTACTTTGCTTTTGTAGTTGAGGTCCAGTTAGTATAGCCCTTAGCATATCAGAATTCTATCACTAATCAACAAATTAAACAATCCTAATAAGGACTAGGGGAAGATGAAAGCCATGAAGCAGGACCAGGTATCCTGAGGTGAAAGGAATTATTCTTGCTTATCCCCCTGTGCAGATGGTTTAGGAAATGTTGGCAATTGGCAAAAGGACAGGTTAGTTCCCTATTCATAATCCCTTGCTTACGATAAAATGAGCAATATCCCAAAGTGATATCCCACATCAATCCTCATGATTGATACCCTAGATCGATATCATAGATCGACATCCCAAATTGATATCCCATATTGATATCATAAGATCGATATCCTAGATCGATATTCCAGAAATGGTTCCCACCAAAGCAAATCCCCGAGGGAAGTTTCTGAAGAAAATTATCAAATGTAAATGCCAAAAAGTGAAGATCAAATGAAGATCAAAAAATAGGCTCAAGTGAATATCAAATGAAGATAAAAAACAGGCTCAAGTGAAGATCAAATGAAGATCATAAATCAAGTTAAATCAAGATCAAATGAAGATAAAAAAATCAAAGTTTGAGTGGAGATCAAATGAAGATCAAAAATCCAGTTTGAAGAGAAATTGAATGAAGATCCAGAGATAGTTCAAAGCAAAAAAAGAATCTACTCCCTTGCTTCACTACATATATGAGCAAGTATCCCAAAATTGAAGGATAGAAAGGAATGAGCTTGAATCCCTGGAATTGTCGGCACTACTATACCTTACGCATGATGATATGTCTGATATACTTACATTTTGCTTGTATGACAAGACCAATGTTTGAATGTGGAAGAGCTAGCTTCAGGTGTCTTGCATTGCTTAGTGGCTTAGTCCAACTAAAATCTAAACTTGGGATTGGATAAGACATTTGTGGAGCCCCTATCTTAGCAATGGGCTGAAAGAATCCTGCCTGACATCGGGGAACACTCGTGTCTTATCTTAATATATTCATTTGCACACACAAGGATAATGAACAGTTAGGGCCTATCCTAGCAAAAGCCTTGTATCTCAGAAGTCTAGTATGGTCAGTATACAACTTTTGAGCAGTTCACTAGGGTGCTTGAGTCTCATGGAAAACCCTCAAAAATTCCCAAATAGCAACAAAATACCAAATATCACAAGCCATCAAAAATAAAGTCATTCAATCATCAAATTGCAAAGTATCGAATCCATGATACATCATTACACTGAGCACAAAGTTTTCAAGATATAGGATAGATACCGGATGGATATCAAAAATGATATTTAGATGGCCACTGACTATATTGTGCATCTCTTTCAAATTGCAAAAGGAATATAGAATGACATATAATATCATTCGCCTCATACCATTCCATATCATTGCATCTCATATATGGGTGATTAATTGATTAAATTCTTGTAATGAGGATTTTCAATTACATTCATGATTTTTATACATTCTGTGGTGTCGTCCATTAGATTGTTAAACACATATTGCATTCATTCCTTATGTTTTAAGTGATTAAAGCATACAGGTTCATTTACATTAGATCATCATCATGTAAATAATGCATTACATACATTGCATTCACCATGTCATAACATCATAAATTAGATGCATACAATTAAATCAAATTAAACATGCATTTAACAATAAGTATTGCATCCATATGCATACATCATAGTAGTCCATCTACATATATAGATCACAATATCTAGTCATACACCCATCATCTAGCTAGTGCATGTCATCCATACATCACATCATATAGCATCAAATCAACATAACATATAAGCATTGCATCCATGTGCATCTCATAAACATAAAATCAAAACAAAAACATTTGCAAACATCAATTAGGGCATTATCAGTATCGATCCCCAAAAGCTCCAAAGAAGTCTAAATCTTTGGTCTTTTCATTCAAGTCATAAATGCACATATTTTCTCACCATAAGGAGTTTCAAAATGGACAATTAAGCATATCTACAAGTCCAAAATTTCAAAAATTTCAAAATTAACAAAAAAATTAAATAATTAAAAATTCAAATGTGCCTCGTATTCAGTCATTTACCCTATACACTTGGCGGTTGCGACTTGCACTCCATGCAATCCGACAAGATGAGTAAATTACCATAAGGATATTTGGGGTAAATTCATCATCATGGAAGTGCTATGCTTCATTTCAATCCCTAAGAAGGCCTAGATGGCGACTGCTCCAAGGGAATGAGATATTCATGTAATTCCCTTTGACATTTTCAACGAATCATCGACAATATGATTCAACACAAGCATAATTGACATTGTTATCATTTCGATTCCTTAAGAAGGCCTTCATGGCTGGACCGCTCCATGGGATAGAAATATACAATTACTATTAACAGTTGCAATCATAGCTGATTAGGCCTTCCCAAAAATTCAAATGCTAAAGTCTTTAATTGTTCAAGATCATTCATAGTGGTCAAGCGACCTCGTCGCTTCATTTAATTGTCATTACCCTCATCGACTCGTCGCTTGAGGGGGTAGTCATAATAATCAAATTCATAATCAAAATCAACAATTAAATGCTTAATCATTGCTAAGTGCATTCATTCAAGAATCATTGTCAAAGACAATCATGCACCCTCCTTGCTTGGGGCAAATAATCAAAATATCAAGATCAAATTCAAGCAAACTGGGCAGCTAGTCTCCTAATTTAGGATTAGACTTAAGCTTGTCTCCTAATTGCCACTAAGGCTAGGATTTGACTTAAGCTTATCTCCTAATTGCCATTAAGGCTAGGATTTGACTTAAGCTTGTCTCCTAATTGCCGTTAAGGCTAGGATTTGACTTAAGCTTGTCTCCTAATTGCCACCAAGGCTAGGATTTTGACTTAAGCTTTCCAGAATCAAGTTCTTCAACTCATCGAAGGTAATGATTCAATGATGCATGCTCTTTTCATGATTGGGGCATCTAATGTTGATCAGACTAATGATCATCATGCAACCTTCGACATCATTTTAGGAGGTCTATTTTTGCTCACGCATTGTTCGATCTCACAACGCATCGCAAAAGGGGCATCTGTAGACACCTAAAATGCGTCATGTCGATGGCGACTACTCATATGGGACATGCTAGAAGACCATATGGAAGACCTTTGGACAAATCCAAGGTATAGCAATGGTTTTTACCACTCAATTGGGCATCTTTGCCTATTCAGTTCTAGCCATGGCTGACACCCATGGTTAGAAGTGCTGATCACGGCTGACACCCGTGGTCCCTAATATGCCAATTGGGGACCATAGCTGACACCTATGGTTAGCAAAATCTTGCATGAATAGCTGAGACCTATGGTTAGCACTATAACAAACTCGGGTGACCAGAGCCGAGTCAAATCAGTTGCAACAACCGAATTGCAATGGTTTTCAAAGCGGTTTGGGCTAGGAAGCATCCAGAAGCTTCCTCTCAACTGCCAAATCTTGTTCTTGGCTTCTCCATGAAGCTAGAGCAAGGATTTTGGGAGTCTACTTAAGACCCCAATTTTAGAGAGCAAATATCCTGAAGAATAGCTCAATTGCACATAGCGGAGCCCTGTCGGATTGGAGAGCAATTTCATATCCCCTTGAGGAGTAACGAAGTGTTGTCCAATTGATCAATGACAACTGTGCATGCAACAATGGAGATCTCAAGAGCTTGAGGAGCAAGCTTGACAATTGACACACCTCCATTGCTAATTCCATTGAATTCAACCACCAATCTATTCCAAAAAACATAGGCGACCCTTGACCATCAATTCCTTGGAGGATTTGAGAGTTTTTGGCCTTGGTTGCAAGAGAAAGGACACTTTCATCTTAACCATGGCTATGAGCCATGGTTAATAGTGCCAACCACACCTCAGACCTGTGGCTAGGGTTTGATGCTCTCTTTCCTCCATTTTAGCATTAGATTTCCATTTTCAGTCATGCAATTAGCTTAATCTAGCATAGATCTACATTTTAGCAGACATTTGACCGTTCAATTTAGGATTTAGAGGTAGATTTACTTCATTTCCTTGCATTTGTTAATCTAGATTAGTTTCATGCAATTCAAGTTTTCTAATGGTTAATTAGGATGTTTCTTAGCTAGATTCATGCTTCTTTACATGCTATATTACAATTTCCTCATTTCTTGCATAGATTGATAGTTTTACATGCTTTCTTGATTTCATGCTATTATTTATGCAAGATTCCTTTCAAAGCCTCATCAAGAGAGGCCTCCTTTGTTACTAATTGCTTCTTGTTGTTTCTTGATCGTAGGGAACATGATTTGAAGGAGAGATAAAGCATACAATTCCTTCCTCAACGCGAAGAAGAGGGTCATCGACACCCTAGAGCAGTTCGTGTCACCCTGAAAGGCACTTGGAAATCACACCTACCCTTGAGAGGGAAACAATTACACACTCCTATTGTAATATTGTATCAAATGGGTATCCCTAAGAGGGATGAAACTGTAATTTGATTCCATTGAAATATAATAAAGGATTCCTTGTATTCATGTTATTTCTTGTTATCAATTTATGCATGCCTATTTGTGTATCTTTCTTCAATTGCAATAGTTAGATCAGGTGCGAGCCTTTTTGGTGGTTACACTAATATTGAGACTCATTATACGTGCAGAATTTATGTGTTTTATTATTTATGTTTTATGAGATGCATATGGATGCAATGCTTAGATGTTATGTTGATTTAATGCTATATGATGTGATGTATGGATGACATGCACTAGCTATATGATGGATGTATGATTTAGATGCGATGATATACATGTGTATATGGACTACTTATGATGGATGCATATGAATGCCATATTTTGATGTTACATGCATGTATAATTTGCTTCACTTGTATGCATTTAATTTATGCTGCTATGACATAATTTATGCCATGTATGTATTGCATATTTTTCTATGATGAATGCTATGTAAATGAACATGTATGTTTTAATCATTAAAACATAATGTATGCAATATGAGTTTTAAAAATCTAATGGATGACACCACCGAATGTATAACAATCATGGATTGCAGTTGCTTTATCTTTTTGTGAAAGATAGTACACCCATATGTGAGATGCAATTATATATGGTTTCTATTCATAAGCTTTTGTAAATTAAAATAATATGTGTAACATAGTCAGTGGCCATCTAAAAATCATTTATGACATCCATATGGTATCTAACATATATTAAAAATAGTTCTAATAAACAAACTCTCATAAAATAAATTGATGTTTTGATGATTGCATTGAAAATTGGTTGTTGCTATTTTGGAATTTTTGAGGTTTTCCATGAGACTCAAACACCCTAGTTGACTTATCAAAAGTTGTATACTAACCATACTAGACTTCTAAAATATAGGCTTTCACTAGGATAGGCCCTAACTATTCATTATCCCTATGTGTGAAAATGAGTATATTTAGATAAGGCATAAGCATACCCCGATGTCAGGCAGGATTCTTTTAGCCCATTGCTAATATTGGGGATCCGCATATGTCTATCCAATCCTAGGTTTAGATTTTAGTTGGACTAGGCCACTAGGTGATACAGGACACCTGAAGCTAGCTCTTCCACATTCAAATATTGGTCTGCACACAAGCAAGATGCTAATATACCAGAAATATCATCATGCGTAAGGTACAGTAGTGCTGATAGTTCTAGGGATTCAAGCTCACCCCTTTATTTTCTTTAATTTTATTGGGATACTTGCTCATGTAAAGTGATAATAATCACTATTTATTTTTGTACTATAGTGATAAAAATCACTATTTATTTTGTACTTTTATTTGAGCAAGGGATTTGATACTGATTTGATTTCTTTGATAAAATTGATCTTGATTTGATTTGACTTCTGAGAACTTAACTTTGGGAGTTTCACTTTGGGATATCTTTCAGGGATATCATTATGGGATATTTCTCCTTCATTTGTAAGCAAGGGATTTATTCGGGTAAGGGGCAAGCTTGTCCTTTTGCCAACTATCAACATTTCCTGAACCGTTCGCATAGGGGGATAAGAAAGAATAAAATTTTCACCTTAGGATACCTGGTCCTACTTTGTAGCATTCATATTCCCCTAGTCCTTATTAGGATTGTTTAATTTGTTGATTAGTGATATAATTCTGATATGCTAAGGGCTATACAAACTAGACCTCATCTACAAAAGCAAAGCAAGCTTTCTATCAACTCTTGAGAAGACCTCTAGGTATGGTTGAATGATCGGAAAACCCTAGTATATTCTTCATAGCAACAAGATGGGTTGTGTTGAAAAACACAATTACTCACAAGGGTGATAAACAGATGATAAAGATAGTGCATGTATGCATGATTGAAACACAAACGTGGCGTCATTTGTAAGATTGTAAACACCATTGATTCTAATGCAAGTGCGGTGGATGGATATGCCTAATGCAATGCAAAAATGAAATGCATGTGGAAAATGAGAATGCAATGATGCAAAATGCAATGTAATGATGCAAAATGAAATGCAATGTTTTTGGATTTTGATATTTTTCCAAATTTTTTATGGATTTTACATTTTGACCAAGGGATTTTAAAAACCATTGGAGCCTTTTGTGCTTTGACCAAAGGGATTACATATGCCTTTGGGGCCTTTTTGGAGTTGACCAAAGGGCTTACAGATGCCTTTGGAGCCTTTTTAGAATGACCAAAGGGCTTACAGATGCCTTTGGAGCCTTTTTATGGTTTTAGGCATAAAACGCTTTAATATGAAGGATATTGAGAGGCTCAGGCTCTTCAACTCCTTCGAGCAATGTCAAGCGATATGTCCCAGGTCCAATATTCTCTGAGATCATATAAGGACCTAACCAGTTGGCCACAAATTTGTCTTGTAGTTCTGGCAACAAATTTGAGTTCTATTGGTTCTCTTTCAGCACAAGATCACCAACCTCAAAGTCTCTCAGATGGACTTTGTTATTGTAAGCTCATTTTAAGCACTCCTGATAAATGTGAAGGTGCTCAAGGGCATTCATGTGATGTTCATCAAGTAGCATAAATTGATCTAGGTGAGCTTCCCGCGTGGTGTCATCATCAATGAACTCTTTCAATGCGATGCACAGCATTGGAATCTCCAACTCTAAGGGCATAATGGCCTTAGTGCCATATACTAGTGAAAACAGAGTTGCCCTAGTGGGTGTCCGAATACTAGTCCTGTAAGCCCATAATGCAAGGGGTAGTTGGATGTGCCAATATTTGTGGTGCTCTTGTACCATATTTTTCAATATGGAGACCACTATCTTATTTGAAGCTTCAGCTTACCCGTTTGCCTACAGATAATATGGAGTCACAAAACTATGTTTGATTCTATACTTAGATGTCAAAGCTCTCATAGTTTTATTCTTAAATGATGTTCCATTATCCAAAATTATCTTGGATGGTATCCCAAAATGACTTATGATATTGGTGAGTATAAACTCAGCAATACGTGCTCCAGTTGTCGTTGTTAATGGAATGGCTTCCACCCATTTAGTAAAATACTCAGTAGCCGTAATAATGAATGTATGTTGACCCGATGATGGAGGAGAGATCTTACCAATGAGATCAAGTCCCCACTGAGCAAATGGCCAAGCCACTTGAATGGGTTGTAAGGCCTGTGATGGTAGGTGCGTAATATTAGCATGATGCTGGCATTTGATGCATTTCCTGATATACACATTGTAATCCTTCTCCATAGTGGGCCAATAGTAACCCATGCGAAGGATGCACTTGACGATAGCCATGTCTGTTGAAATGGCCACCGCATGTACCATCGTGAGCTTGTAAAATTTCCCAAGATGACTCTTGGGGCTCAAGATAATGAAGGAGAACTCCATCGTAGCTTCTATGATATAGGATGTCTACTAACAAGACATACTTTGTCACTTTCTATTTAAATGTGTGCTTCACGGCATGTGATAATCCCTAAGGGATTACACCAAGTCTAAGGAAGTCATGTATCTATGATGTCCAGTTATGATAAGCTTTAGATTCGATTGACAAGACAACATGTTCCCCCTGTGGTTCTATATTTGCAAATGCATACTGGAAAACAACCTTGTGGTGAATGGTAGTACCACTCCCCGTCGGATCCTGCGAGATCAAAGACCCCCAGGATGCTCTCTTGAGAAATTCTTTGGCTCTGTAGAACCATTCATGGTTTGGTTCTACATGAATCATGTTGATTGACTCTTTGTTATCCAATGCTTTGCGCTGCACAGTAGAGTGTGACAACATTTTTACATGGATGGTAGTGAAATCGGCAGACAGATTCTGAGGGATTAGAGATCCCAAAGATGCCATTGTGTCTACAAATCTATTGGATGAATGAGGGATTACCTTGATGTCGTACCATTCCAGTTGAGCTAGATAAATGTCAACAAGATCCTTGTAAGCTTTCAATACCGGACATCGACATTGAAATAATCCCTTAACTTGGTTAACAATGAGAAGGGAATCACCAAAGATATTTAGCCTTTTTATCTTCATGGCGATAGCTATTTGGAGACCCAAAATTAGGGCTTCATATTCAGCATTATTGTTAGTGCAAGGAAAGTCCAACTTGAACGACAAGGGCATTGGAGCTCCTTGTGGCATGAACAACACTATTCCTACACCACCCCCTTGCTCACACTTCAAACCATCAAAGAACAAGGTCATATCGGCTTTGTTATCCGGTTCCTTGGGTTTGGGTGCTTTTGATAAGGCAAATACTACATCATCAGGAAGCTCTATGGTGAGGGGCCTACTATTTTTGAGAGGTACCTCAACCGGTTGATCAACTATGACTTGTCCCTTAATGGAATTTTGGCTTATGAATTCCAGATCAAATTCTATCAATAGCATGATCCACTTCATAGTACGTGTATTATGATATGTCTTGCTCATCATATACTGTAAAGGATTTTTTTTTGATATGACGTACGTCATATGACTCAACATATAGTATCACAATTTCTTGGTAGCAAACACTACTGCTAAACACAACTTTTCAATGTATGCATATCCTAGCTCATAACTCACCAAGGTTTGGCTAATATAATATATGGCTTGTTCCTTGTCTTGCATATTATTTTGGGCTAACATAGTTCCCAATGCAAATTCGATCACCGATATATACAACAAGAATGGTACATCTGGCCTTGGTGGAGCTAGTACTGGCAGCATTACTAGGTATTGCTTAATCTCAGCAAAGGCTACTTGACAGTCCTCATCCCAGTTGAATGGGACCCCCTTGTGTAGCAGTCGATTCATGGGTCGATATTTATCTGATAATTATGCGATAAATCACTTTATGGATGCTACTTTTCCCTAAAGGCTTCTTAATTCCTTGATATTCATGGGAGGATGCATTTCTAAAATAGCCTTGACCTTTGCTGGGTCAACTTCGATGCCTCATTTTGAAATGATGAATCCTAAGAGCTTTCCTGAAGTTATGCCAAATACACACTTCTTAGGATTCAACTTGACATTATGCTCTATCAGGTGATCGAAGACCTTCCTCAGGACCTCAGCATGCTCTGAATGCAACAATGACTTTGCCAATAAGTCATCGATATAATATTCTAAGATCTTATGCATGTAGTCATGAAAGATATATGTCATAGCCCGCTGATATGTAGCACCAATATTTTTAAGACCGAATGGCATAACCTTGTAACATAATGTCCCCCATGGCATTATGAACATGGTTTTATGTTGGTCTTCGGGCTTAATCCAAATTTTATTGTAACTAGAAAAACCATCCATTAAGGAGAGCATCTCATGACCCACAGTTGCGTCTATGAGAGCATCTATGTTTGGCAACGGAAATGAATCCTTTGGTGTTGCCCTATTTAGGTCTCTAAAATCTGTACAGATATGGATCCTTCCATTAGGTTTTCCTATAGGCACCATGTTTGATACCCATTCTGGATAGTCTATGGAAATGATAAACTCTACATCCAGTAGATTTTGCAATTCATCCTTAACCATTAAGGCTACTTTTGGATGCATCTTCCTGAGTTTCTACTTGATTGGATTCTTTGATAGATCTAGTGAAAGGTTATGAGTAACAAATTTTGGATCTAGACCCAACATATCCTTATAAGTCCAAGAAAAGAGAGCATGTCTCTCTCTCAGTAGAGGGATGAGGTTGGCATGCTCATCAGGAGTCAAAATTTCTCCAAATTTAACCTTCTTAGGATTAGTGGGATCATTACTGATATCCACTTCAAAGGTTTCCTCTACTAACATATGGGATCCCTCCTCAAGCTGGTGAGGCATAGGAATCAAGTGGATGTCATCTACTGGGTTTATAGGTTCCTCATTGGAAGCATCCTCAGTATGATAGACATCATGTGCACAACCTGGCACAAAATGGAAAGGTTGCAACATTTATTCATTAGGGAAGAAATATTTAGGCTCTAGAGGTGAATCAGTGTGATCCCAATCAATAGCATCTACATTAAGACACAATGGCTTGGAAGGATCGGCTAGATTATGGAGTGGAGTGGTCAAATCAATGGAGATCATATTTATGGAATGGATTATGTCTCCAGGACCACGTGCACATGACTCAACATTAGCAAAACTTCCATCCTCGAGATGTGGTTCTGGGGTATGGGGATCTTTGGATCTGGTCTATGAATAGACTATCGGATGGGATCATTGGGCTCAAGGAGCTCCATGTACATTGGTGGATCAGGAAACACCATGTGATAAATCACATTAAGATTCGGTGGCCTTCCCCTAAGGTGAGGATGGAGATTGATCTCTCTGTACATCTCCTCAGTAGTATATGGCATATTACGATGGTGCAAGTAGGGAGGTCCTAAATAGGCTCTCTCCATTTCATCTTCATCATCACTATCATAATAAAGACCCTCACCTCTACCTAATGGAATCGGGTGATGCTCTACATGAGGCCCCATGTAGGCTATCTCTTGATAGCCATCATCATTTTCGAAGGGCTCTTCACTCGTATTTATTGATTCCAAAGGTAAAATATGATGCAAGAGTGTAGGGCCCAAGTAGGCCAACTTGGTTTCATCCTCGGATTGCTCATTGTTTGAGGATAACTCAATGTCATCTATTCTAAAATCATAGTCTGGTCCATTGATTTCGATGATGGATACTGCATGAACATCCTCAGAAGCAACTTTTGATTTGGTGTCTATAGCTGTGTCTAGACTCTGGATGTGCATACCAATATTTTCGATAGCTCCATGACTTTGATTTTCCAAGTTGGCTCTTGGAATGGGTTCTGGGCTGGTCTCCACCAAGATGTTCACATGATATCTCTCGGGTGGCTCCACAGTGACATAAGTCACTAGCTGATTATCCCTCTGAAACATGGAAGGATTAGGGTGATAAGGATTGAAGTCAACTTCACCCCCTAGATTGAGGTACATGTGGTCTAAAGATGCTATGAGAAGTTCATCCTGACCTTGAATATAGTATCCTAACCCAAACCTGTCAGTTGGCAACTGATACTATAGTTCATATGGCCTTCTATGCCCCTGCTCGAATAGTCCAAGACCGTAACCATGCCAATGGTAATACTCAAAGTATCACATGGCGTATTCTAGGTTGGAGAGATAATGAACATTCATGATGAATGGTTCATTATCATCCTCATCCATGGGCATGGGAGATGCAACCTGGTCTAGCCCTCCATAGATGAAGTTGGTTTGGTTAGGTGGTACCCCTAATGGTTCCACCATCCCTATGGGAAGGTGATGGGCTCACGGTTGGCCCATGTCCTATGCAGTTTTGATAATTGGTGTGAACATCACATTCTACATGATATATTCCCCTAATCTGAGATTAACCAAATGGACGGTCACCTACGGTGCAGATGACCCTGTAGAAGATGCAGGCGAAGCAGGCTGAGGTACCTCTTCGACTTCTCCTTGAATTTCCTCTACTTCCATGGGAGTAGGGGCTTCAATGATAACTAGCTTGGGCATTTGCTTTGTCTCTCTTTCGCCCATATTTGCTTTCAACTTCCTATCATCCTAATGCATCATAGATGTAGACGATCTGGTAGAAGCAGTTGTCGTGTGCTCCGATCATTGAGATGCGAATATTGTAGGCTTAGCACACATATTTTTGATTTTACCTCCTGGCTCTTTGATTGGTGATGCTGGCCACACATCCAGGTGCATTGAGGGGAGCATGAATTCCCCTAGAAAATCTGCTAGATTCACGTATTTAAAGGGTTCTTCATCTGAAGGCACCACGTGAACCTATCCCTCATGAACGTATTTGATACATTGATGTAGAATAGAAGGGATGCAATGCATTTCTCTGATCCAAGGCCTCCCTAGAAGTATGTTATATTGCATAGCACCTTCGATTATGTGACACATCACCGGGATGGTCTTCAGTCCCACCTGGATAGGTAAAACTATAGTACCGACCATTGAGCATAATGCATCATTGAAAGCTCTCAATGTGAAGGTAGAAGGGATGATATGCATCTTGGGAAACTTCAAGTGAGTTAACACCTTGGTAGTTATGATATTGATTGATGACCCCATGTCAATCAAAACCTGCTTGAACGGTTTGTGATTCACACACGCAATGATATGCAGCGACGGGTCTGCTATAATAGTGGAAACCATCTTGACTTCATGATCATGGAATTGTATGACCGGTTCCTGACACTATTGCATGTGCCCCACGAAGTGTGTAAACACTTCGGGATCCTGAGGCTACACTTCTATGGACCTTAAGATGTCCATAAGCATCTCCCTATGCTTGGGAGACTGCTGGATCAGCTCATAAATCGACAACTTTGCTGGAGTCATCTGTAGGTTTTGGACCAACCTACTTCTGATGGTCACCACCGATCTAGTTGGTGGGCCTGGCACATGTTGGGCTGGCCTTGGAGGAGGCACATCTTGGACTCTAATGGGCGCTGGAGGTTGATTTGGTCATTCATACCTCGTATTCCTTGTGACAATGTTGACCATTCCGATGAACCCCTGGGTTGGTGGTTCGATGCGTACTTGGTTGACTTGGCCAACATTATTCTTTGGTGCCTCATGATTTGGTAGAGGATTTTTGTAAATCCCCATATTTTTATTGTCAAGCACCTATGGGTTGTCGACAAGAAGCATACCTCTTTCGATCATATTTTGCACAAGATGTTTGAAAGACCAACATACCTCGATGTCGTGGCCTTTCGATCGATGAAAGATGCAATATTGATCATCCTTGTAGCCCTTAGGCTTAGGCTGATTAGGGTCCATTAACTTGACTTCGGGTAAGTGTATAGCCTTCGCCTCACATAACTGATGAAAAATTGAAGCCAACGACTTCGATAACTGAGTGAATATGTGAGGTGGGTGTTGTTCCTTATTTTTACCCTTATAATTGTTGTTGCACTGCTCATACTATGTAGGAGGAGGTTGGGCTTGATAGTTTCATTGTTGTTGCCCCTTATCCCCTTTTTGGAGGTTCAAAACCACCTGATTAACATGGGTCAGCTTGGCCTATTGTCTCTCAGTGCTTTTCTTGTGCCACTTCTTATTCCTGAGCTTCAAGTTACCCTCCTATAACTTGATGTCCTCTATCACCTTGGCTTGTGCCAAAGCCTCTTTGAATGTCTGGTATTGCTACAACTATAGCAATAATGAAATGTGCTTGGCACAACTCTTCATGAACATTCACGTTAATTTAGAGGATGGGATGGAGAATGGTAGCTTTACCATAATTTTCCTCCATTATTTTCCATAATCCATCACTGGCTCATCGTCATGTTGCGTTAAAGCAGCCAGGTTGGATAAGTTTACCTTTTTCTTGATGCCAAAGGAAAAGCATTCAAGAAATACATCGGCTAGTTGTTTGAAACTAGTGATGCTGTGCCTCTTTAATTGGTTGAACCACTCCCGAGCTGGGCCTGAGAGGGTCGTAATGAAGGTGCACAGGAGCAAAGCATCATTGCTCTCAATATGAAAGCACATATCTAGGAAACTCGTTACATGCTCCTGTGCGTCTTCCTCTCCTTGAAACTTTTCCAGTCTAGGCATCTTGAAATGCTCAGGATAGGCTAGAATAGGCACTGATGTGCATAGAGGTTCATTATGGATTTTGTTCAAGGTAGGATTTTGATAAGTCATTCCTTGCTTCTCTATGGCTTGGACCTTCTCTGCTAAGGCCTTATAGGCCTACGAGGAAAGGAACTCCTCTTCTCGAGATTGCCTTGGAGGCACCTTCGGAGGTAGATTCTTCCTCGATCGAGGTGGGGGACTAGGCTCACCCTCCTCCTCGAATTGGGAGATTTTTGGATATTCTTGTTCTAATTCCTCTCCCACTTCTTCCTCATACTGCCTATGCTCATGTTGTTCGGACGTTGGACGTCGATCTCTATGTTGAGCTGCATGGCGAGTATGTGTGTCTATGTGCTCAAGGTATAGCTCAGGTTGTGAAGCCACTCATCTATCGACATGCTCCCTGGTCTCACTATGAGGAGGTAAACCGATGCTAGCCAATCGATCCTCTCTCTCTACATGCTCCTTCTAATTGAGGATGCATTGTTCACGCATGCACTGTTCATATAATTTTTGTCTTATGAACCTCTGCCTCTAAGAGTTCTCATTTTTGAGGTGCTCCTTCTCTGTGCGAACATCCTCCAATTGGTCTTGGAGAATCTACCATCTCTGCTCTAACATCAGTCTATGAGCTCTATCAACATGATCGACCATCTGAGGCCTCTGGTGAGTGCGCTCTATTCGAGCGACTTTATGGGTATGTCCTCCAATGGATTGATTTACCACACTCTTGCCTCTGTCTATAAAGATGACATTCATGTCAGGTTGTCTCCTATACTCTGTGCCTGCATGGGATGCAGGAGCATGTATGTCATGAGAATGCTTGGAGCACTCTCCAGGTTCTCGAGCGGTCCTAATGGTGCTTCCACTACACTCACTCGTAGGTCGAGAGGGTGCAGGCATAGGCTTATATCCTAGATGCCCTAGGACTCTATCTAGACCATCTAACTATTTTCTACGCCATGGCTCATGAGGTGGCATACCATTAGCTCCCACTTTGGATATATCTATGGTGAACTTAGAAGGTTCACCCCTATAGAGAGTCTGCATGGGCCTACGCTCAAAAGCGGTCCCATATATTTACCCCTAAATGGGAGGATCTCGAGCTTATCTATACTCGAATGGTGGAGGTCATGAGCCTCCCTTAGTTACAGGTCGAAGGGGTACCAATCTAGATCCCTCAATGATATATTCTTCAACTGAACCCATGGATCCATGCAAAATGCGATCATGGTAAATGCTACCATATGTAGAACCCCCATGCTAGGAAGTCCCATGCTCTGATCTGTGTCTAGAGGGATGTCTAGTACTTCCTCTAATCAGGGTATTCTCAATAGAATCCCCTCATGTAGAATTATCCCCTCTAATACTCATTGAATGATGTCTAGGAGGATTCTATGATTGAGGGTATTCTACATTATGTTGTGCATTAGGTGGAGCTTGGGCTTCGATCTCGGGTCTATGCCCGGATCGGCCTCTCCATGTTTGCACCATTATGTATCCTATGTCTAGATTTAACTTTTATTAACACGCAAAGAATACAATGATGATTATCTCCTTTTATAGTTTTAAAATGAGCCCTAAACTGTTTGATGTGTTTTTCAAATTTGTTGTATCAGTAAAGTAACTCTTGTCATGTTTTGCAATATGTTGATGATTTTCTCAATTGTTAAAGGGCTTTCACCTGTATACTCATAGCTCAACAACCTAGCTATGAAATCCAAGGTCACGTAATCCCCCCAAAGTGTGGCAATGAAAGTCCACACTTGGGCAGGGAGCACAGGTCCTCCCGGACCCTCATCCATTTTCACCCGTGTCAGTGTCATACCCTCCGAAGAGGAGTATATGCAAATTTTATGGGCTATGAAAGGTTCTTGGATCCGGTATTGGTCTAGAACATAAGGTACATGGGAGTTGGGCCAACGGATGGAAATCACTACCACCATCGTTGAAACCCTACTAGTGGTTGGATGTGACTTCCAACTCACTAGCGTTTACAATGTGTCATGGTGTGTGTGGTTCCTTTTACTTTGCATGAAATAAAAATGCATAAAATAACACTCAAATGATTCTTTTCTACATGCTGTAGAAAAGGAACGTTTGATTTTAAGAGAGCATGCATGACTAGTGCTACATGATATTTTGAGAATGCAACTATCGATGGCATGGCCACTGATTGGGCCTCATGCATGCAAACAGAGCATAAAAGAGGTTCTAGAACACTGGAGACTAGGGTGGACTACACTCAGAGGTCCGCTATTCCTAGCAGCGCCTAGTAAAGACCTAAAAAGAGAAAGACCTAAGGACTCATATGCCTATTACTAATTTTGTTGTCTTCCCTAATTAGTCTAACATTTTAGCATTCTAGAAATTTATAGAGAGCAAAAATAGAAATAGAAACTGATAGTGGCACCTACCTCAGGTCCCCATCTGATTGAGCTTTAATTCTCTACTGTTTGGTTTGTCAGATGTTGACCGTGTCTCTGTAACACGGTGACCACTGTTGCCCATGGGTGTCAACCATGATGACAACTTTTTGACCATGGTTGTCAACCATGGTGAGCACCTATCATCAAAAAACCAATAACATCAGTTTTTAGTGGCATAAAATATGGAGGTTCCATCGTGATCACCTTCTGTACCATGCAAAATACTAACACCTAATGCTATAATCATTGAACATTATGTATAATTGGGTATGCACATATGAATTGACAAGAAATGACACAAAAGTAAAAGAAATGCTTCTCTTATTAATATTTTAAATCAATCCAAATTACATATCCATCCCTCTTAGGGATACCCTTTTGATACAACAATTACAACATGATAAATTCCCTTCCAGGGTAGGTGTAATCCAAATGTCTTCCACAAAGACACGAACTGCTCCAAGGTGTCGATGACCTTCTTCTCCATGATTAGAGGCATTTTCTGCCTTGCATCCCAAAACCCTATTGATCCTGCGTGCAATAAACAACAAGAAACATTAGATACAAAGGAGGCCTCTCTTGATGAGGCTTTTAAGAGAATCTTGCATAAAGGATGATGTAATTAACATGAAATCAAGAAAGTGCAAGAAACATATTAAACCTATGTTAAACATGAAATAGCACCATAGAACATGTAAAGGAAAAGCAATTGCATCTATCTAATGGTCTAATTGCATAATTGAAAGCATGGAAGCATGAAAAGATCCATTAGTAGCATAATTGCAATAATGAAAGGAAATGACTAAAAACCCTAATTGCACTGGTCAGAGTCTCTAATAAAGCTAATTAACATAAGATATAACTAATCTAATAACAATAAGAAAATCCTACGGCTAAAGAATAGGGAAATCAATGATACTACCCTGATCATGGCTCTGATGCGTGGTGAGCACTGTTCACCATGGTTGATAGCCACGGCGGAGCTTGAAGTGAGTTTGTACTCCAATTTAGGGGTTGAATATCTGAATATCTCTATCAAATTGATGGTCAAGGGTCACCTCTGTGTCCTCTGATAGATTTGGTGGTTGAATTGCTCAGTTTGGTGATGGAATGGGCTCAATTGGTTTTCTTGATTCTTACTAGCCCTCCATAGCCTCCTTGACTCCAAATGCCATGTGATCTCCAATTGGGCAGCCAAAGTGTTCCTCTCAATGCACCTAGGTGAGTATGCAATTCGATAGGGCTTCACTACATTTCAATCCAAGATTCATCTATATCTTTCCCCAATTTGAAGGGGGGTTAAATAGCATTTGCCAAGGGCTAGGGGTGGCTTCATGAGGAAGCCAAGAACAAGATTGGGCAGTTTGAGTTTGTTGAATGGAAGGATCCAGAACCTTCCTCGCTCAAACCACTCCAATCCACAACCAATTGGCCATTGCAACTATTTTTGGGTCGGATGAAGGCCAACTAATTTTAAGTGTTGACCATGGTTGACATACGTGGTCAACTCTGCTAACCATAGGTGTCAGCAGTGGCTAGCACTGACTAGGCAAAGGTGCCCAAATTGAGTGGTAAAAACCACTATTATACCTTGGAATCTATCCAAGGTCTTCCATATGGTCTTCTAGCATGTCCCATATGAGTAGTCACCTTGGCATGACATGTTTTAGGTGTACAGACTTTAATTTTGATAAGATATGAGAGTGTGGGCCTAGCCTTTGGGGTCATCTTGTTGATGCTTTCTATCATGTTCCTTTTGAATGTCCTTAATTTTTCTTTGGATTGCCCACTGGATTTATCAGCGCTATCAGATAGCTATTTTTTGAGGTCCTCGACTTGTTGTTACAACACTTGAATTTGTTATTTGGCCTTTGCTAATTTTTATTTGAAGGGGGCCACTTCATCAAACATTTACTTCCATTTTTTGGCTTCATTTTTCAAAGCCTTTTTCGTTGCATTTTTCTGGTGCAGATCTTCCTCTAAATGCTTTCTTGCTTGCTTGGCTCAAAAGTACTTTTCTTTGTACTACTCAATGTTTAGATAAATGGTCCCTATGTGAGTCTGGGTCTTTCCCTATTCATTGTCCACTGGTAGCTGAGTGATATTTTTCATAGTTACCTCTGCTTGATAGTCTTCTAGGGTCATGTATTTCTTTTGCATCTATACAAGTGGGGTCATATTCATGGTGGAACACTGCATGCTGATGGTATCTATTGTGACCCCAAGACGCACACACCACTCTCTTTTTATGCTACTTGCAATGTTATTAAAACCCAATATGAAATGGAAGGCAATGAAAAGCATATAACAATGAAATAACAAATATGGATCTCTTTATTCATATTAAAACATGGTTACATGTCGGTCCCTCTTAGGGATACCCATTTTGATACAATAAGGTTACAAATAGGTAAAGAGTACCTATTTCATGAAGAGGTGGTGCACTATCAAAAAGCTTCTCGATTACGCACATAAAAATGTATGAGGGCTTACAGATGCATCCTTCTCTAGGTCTGTTCCCTAGAGGGATCCCTTTCACTCTCGTATGTTGCAGACTCTGTTCGATGAACCTGTGGTCCTGTAAGCAATGAAACAACAACACATGCTTAGATGTCTGAGAATTCCTCCCTGAATGAGGTTGTTAGCAATGGATATAACAAATGAAAGCAAGTAAAAATTAGACTAATGCTATGAATGTGAATGAATGAAATGATGCTATGCTAATGATGTTCTAAACAAATAATGAATCTAATGTCTAAACCCTAAGCTAAGCCTGTAGGCCACTGTCGAAGACAATGACCGCTAAAGTGATTCTCATCCTCTTTGCTCCAAAGCTATAGATCAAAGCTTGTATCTGATTTTGAAATAATGGCTGCTATGCTCTCTAATCTGTTAGGGCTTAATCGTACACACGATCTCCAAGGGAACTCTCCAAGTCTTGAAAGCTCTCCTCAATGACCAAGATTGATAAAAGATGTATATATCTAATTTTCTTGGTGCTCTTAGGCTTGCACCTTTTATAGTGTGAAACCCTAGGTCTATGTCTAAGACCTAGGAATAAATTTCTCATGCGTAGTGTGAGTTAGCATGAGAATCTTTTTGTCTTTTCTATGTTTGGAGGCCAGTTAACTAAAATAAAACTTCCAACTTGAGTCTCCTATGCAAACTGGTCATTAGCATGAGAAGCTTTTGTCCTTTTTTTATGTTTGGAGGCTAGTTAACTAAAGTTTAA